>OZ029928.1:5942695-5978067 GCA_964023275.1 Norana najaformis
AGACCAAGACGGTCTGGTAATCATACTCATTTGTTCTCCGTTGCATTGCACTGTGTGTGTATTTATTTTTGTTACTGTATTTATTAAGCACCAGTATCTAGTGATCAAACATCACTTACTGACCAGTTGTGTATGAAGGACTTGCTCAGGGTCCCAGCACAGTAGCCATCTCAGAGGAGGCTTGAACCTGCACTCTGCATTACAAAGCAGATGCTCACACCAATCAGTTATTGTTGTGTATCTATTTATATAGCACCTCTTAATCACAAAGACACTAAAGTCGTCAGACGCTGACTTTCATTTGCTGTTCACTAGACATCAGGGAGCACCTTTGCTTTTACGGTGGCCGGTCTGAGGTTTTTGAAGTTGTAGGACCCATTTCTGTCTGCTGATGCCAATCAAGTCTCCAAACTAAGTTTTGTGGTTGTCGTAGCAGCCGTAGCTGATGACCCAGTTTCTCGGACACCTCAGAGTTTGATGGGACGTAGCTGGAATGTGTCTTATGGGAATGTGGAGGAATGTGACTTCCAAGTGATCATCGACTGATGCCTACAAATGTAGTATGAAAACAGGACTGCGAGAGTCTTCAGGTCCAGGTATTAGTTGATGCCTTATGATAACAGAAGTTATTAGATTAGATTAGATTCTATTGTAGCCTATAACTAGACAATTATTATGGTCTTTTGGAATAGCTGACAGACATTTTATGCTTACTGTGAGCATTCGTGCCTCAGTAGTATCTGCTCTTACCACAGATTATTTGAAGAGTGTTTAGGCTGTGCTGTGAAGTGTCCATGAACTTGGGTTGGATAGGGGAGGCAGTATATGTGTTCTGAGGTAAAGAGGATTGAGAAACTAGAGTGGGTGCAAATGAATGTGAAATGAGTGTGGCTTTGTTGCAAGAGCCTCCTAATGTGAAATGGATAATGGACTGATGTGAAACGCATGCCTCGCGTGAAATAGGAGGTGTGTTTTGGTGGCTAAAACATATCGTATTTTGACAGCGATCCAGCAGTAGGAGACTTAGAGGAGATGAAAAGAAGATGGCTAACTTTTTTCTAGTTTCCTGTATCTTCTTAATCATAGGTTCCGGGATCGTGGAGTTTACCAAGTACCAGTATGCTGTTACAGTTTGTGAAATTCTTAATACTGTTACTAATAAAGAGATTTACGTGCTAGATGTCAAACTTGAATCTGAGGAGAAACATATGGATACATAATACAGACAGACAGAACTTATTTCAGGTGGTGGCCCTTTGAGCATCTATAGGTTCTATTCAGACGCAGACGTTTAGGAACAGACAGACAGGCAGGCAGGCAGACTGACAGGCAGACAGACACGTGGTAACAGAGACACTGAGAAAGACAAACAGACAGCAGAAGAGAAGTAGGCAGACAGATGATGCTGTTTTGTTCAGCAGCTAACCAGGGTCTGCAATCGGAGTTGCTGCATATATTATTGCAATCAGGTTTTACCATTATCTAAGGATTGGTTTTCCTGATAGGCGAGGAAACGAATCCTCCAATGGAATCATACTTCGTTTAACGTTTGGTGAAATAAAATTTCACTCTGAAGCATAATTAGACCGATCGGGTGAAAAGGGAGGCAGAAGGTTGACTGACCATGCAGTTGTTGACTGCCTTGAAATGCTCTTACCTACTGTAAAAATAAAATAAAATAACAAAAGCTATTGACTTTAATTGTGTCTCAGCTTCTGCTGTGTTGAAGTTGATCGTCATCCCTCTCAAGGCCCTCTTTCTATTACTCTTCCGGTGTTCCATTCAAAACTGAAGTCTCACCTTTTCAAGAAATTCCACCCTGTTCCATCCAATCCGCTGTCTTCCCATTTCTCTCAGCTTAAACACAACCCACCTTAACAGCGCCTTTCCCCCTTCTCTCTCTGGTCTTCTGGCAACCGGACTTGGTTCTTGACATGGCATCTCTGGACAACCACTCTGACTTGACGCAGCACTCATGAATAAGTTGGTGCCCTGCACTTAGCTGTTAAGTAGAGCTTTAGAAATTTGGAGTTTACAATTACGATTAGGCAATCAGTCCTTCACCTTCAAATCTGTAAATCCTGCCGGAGCTGTGAACCAAAACGTTATCTTTTGGGAGCTGATGGTTGAGCCTTTTGGAGAGCCGAACAGGTGTTGCACAAATGTCCAGATATATTCATACCTCTATGCAATTCGACCTTTGTCAGTAAATGTCTTTGTTTCAAAGTCTTGCAGCTGAGTTTCTTGAAACTCGGGACCACGCGGCGTCTGAGGAGTTTCAACAGAGACATGTAAACAAATTGTTCCACAACCTTTACTTGACTACCAAGCATCCCTATCCAGTTGTTATTGGTCACTTCTTGATGGAGTAACCGTTTCTGCTTTACCCTAGTCTTTGATGGTGGGTGTTTGTACTGAACTCTACTTGACATCCGAGGATCATAGAGTAGGTTCTTGTGCCTCAAGCGCAAACAGGACAACCACAGTGCAACAGTGATTGCCTTTTCTTCTGGCGTTGTTAGCTAGACAACAAATCAACAGCTTCAAATAGGGCAACGGGTAACCAGCTCAGACCATCAGGGACGATATTGTCATAAGGAATGTTACATTTGTAATGTAACTGGGCATTCATTAAGTACCCTTTACTTGGGTAAGGTCAGGTAGGTTAAGGTAATTGCTCATTTACTGACTCTATCAACATTAGTCCTTAAAAGGTTGCATTTCGGGATAACCGCAATTACAACAACATCAATTAAACAAACTGCCTTACTTTATGGGTTATACGATTTCACGAGTTGTTCGTATCATGCGGCTCTGTGGGTATTGGAGCCTGATTGCGGATGTAATCGTAATCTCGAGACTTCTTTGGCACCCAAAGAAAGCTGCTAGCTTATTTACTGGCGCTCAGTCAAACCACAATGGGTGAGGCAGGTAAGGTCAGGTTTGGAGAGTCAATTCATATTACAGTCTCACACTGGGCCGCACGAGTCTGATATGGACTGAATGGGGTGCACCTGAAGTTGGAAATGAGAAGGTTCAGCTAAGTCTAAGACTTACCTGGAAATCAGAGGATGAAAGTTGGTTGTGGGTCACAGTGGGGTGCAGGTATGACTCAGTTTAGTATTCTGATATGGTGAAAGAAGTTTGGAGTCAATGAAAAAGACAGCGACAGAGAAAAAGAGAGGAGCAGAGAAGGAAAGAGAGAGAGAGAGAGAAAGAGAGAGAGAGAGAGAAAGAGAGAGAGAGAAAGAAAGAAAGAAAGAAAGAAAGAAAGAAAAGAGAGGGAGTGTTGAGAGTAAGACGGATTGAAGTCATTGGTGCATGATGCCAGTGGATGATGGCATTAATGCTTGTAATCATTTATTCATTTTCTGTGCCTCAGTCTTTATTTGCTCAGCTGAGTTGACACAACAGAACATGTCAGACATTCTAGCCCCAGCTACAAGTTCATGTTACAGACATGTGACACTGAACCAATCTTTGTTCATAGGTCTCCTTATTCTCTTCCTCCTCCTTCTCCTCTTCCTCCTTCTTCTCCTTCGCTTTCTCCTGTCCTCTTCCTTCCATCTTCATGTCCCGCTTAGGGTTTCATGTATACTCCTTTCAAATATTCCTCCAGTTAGGGTTGAGTGCTGCCTTACTGAACAAAACCCCTATGGGGAGGAACCAGCCATGTCTGTCTGTCCGTCCGTCTGTCTATGTCTGTATGTCTGGTTTCTTGTCTGCCTATTCATCATTAGTGTATGCTGTAGATTGGCATAGTTTTCTTTCTGTAGGACAAGTGTGTTTGTACAAAAATACTCCCATTGTGCATGTTTCAGGATCTGCTTAAATGGCAGAAATCTCTCAGTGGTTCAACGTTTACTCTCTTGAATTAAATTACTACAAAATTACTTAATATGAATTCCGGTTACCGCTTGAATTGCCGTTAAAAAGCAGTTAAGCTGTCAGGAGAGTCTGGGTTTGTGAGATGCTTAAGCATAAAGGAGTTTTCTTTTCTTGAGAAGTTTTCTTGAAGAGGTACTGCATAAATGTGCAGTTACGATTATGATAAAATTTTTTGATAGCTAAACAAGTTATCTCAGTTAATCAGTGACAAATTTCCTGATAATGAAAATTATCTTGTAAAATTAGTGACATATAATCAATGATTTATATTAATCTGAAATTAATAATAGCCCGGGGTTTGTGGACAATGCAAAGTATCGAAGACTGGCACAAATGATCATCTGGATCCAAATGTCCTTTGCACCTTTAGCCTTTCAAACCCTACGGCTGCATTGTGGAAGTCGTTCCACTCAAATTCATGGCAAATGAAGCTTTAAAGGACCTCAGAACTCTCCGGTGATGGAACACCTGTGAGTCTGTTCTGATGTCAATGAAAGGCAATCAATGGACTGCACGATTGCCCGGATGAATAACTGAATGAGATGACAAATGGAATAACTGACAGGCAGACGAGCAGGTAGACAGACAGACAGACTGACACACAGACGGACACACCTAGTGGTTGACAGACAGACAAACAGACAGACAGACAGACAGATCTAGTGGTTGACAGACAGACAAGCAGACGGACAGACAAACAGACAGACAGACAGATCTAGTGGTTGACAGACAAACAGACAGACAGACTGACTGACAGACAGATCTAGTGGTTGACAGAGTGACCTAGCAGTTTCCTGGCAAGAAGGAAGCAGGCTGGCTGGTTATTTGCTGTTTTCTGAAGATCGACTCAGATCCTCGTCTTATTATTGTTCTATGCATTTTATGCTTCAAAAGCCAGATCTAATTTGTTTCACATTTGTTGAAGTTAATTTCAACAATCACCATATTAAATGAACCTTACCTTAACTTACCTTACCTAAATCAGGAAGCCACCTTGAGTTTTTGCATTTCTTGAAGTGACTGTAAATATCCTATTACAGCTGCATAACTTACATTACGTTGCAGTTGAAAACAGCTGGAGATTATACTTTTTTATTTGTGCTCTTCTGTCTTCTCTTTCTCTTTCTTACGCCTCCTTCTGCTTCTCGTGTCCTCAACTTCATTCTTATCTTCGACGTTCCTTCAGTTCTTAGCTGTTCTCTCACCTTTTCCTTCATCTGCTCCTCCTACTTCACCTTATCTTCATGCTTAGATTCCCATGCTGCCCTCCTTCTTCTTTCTCCTTCTCGTCCCCTCTTCGTTATCGGTTCCTGCGCCTTTTCTTACCATTTCCTCGCTTCTTCTTCGCCTCTCGCTGTTCCATCCTTCACCTCATCGTGTTCCCACTTTCCCGTCATCTTCTTCCTTATCTTTGCCTGCTTTGTCTCATTCCTCCTCTGCCTGCTGCTCCTCTTCCTTACATTCACTGCTTCTCCTTCTCCTCGTCTTCTTCTTCCTCCGCCTCGTCCTTCTTTGTCTCATTCCTCCTCTGCCTGCTGCTCCTCTTCCTTACATTCACTGCTTCTCCTTCTCCTCGTCTTCTTCTTCCTCCGCCTCGTCCTTCTTTGTCTCGCTGCTTTGGTGTAATGGGTTTTGTTGGTAAGAGGAGACCGGTTCAATTATAGAACAAGTGACATGAGGCTATCTGGTTGCCCGATCGACTTACCTGTCCAATTATCATCTGCAACTGGATGGCATCAGCTATTGGTGACACTCTTAGCAAGGGCTTCGGAAACTTAAGGCACCTGGTCAGTCTTCGGTTTTCCCTGCGTCTCTGTCATGCTTTGCCAGTAATCTGGTCAACCTGATTCCTGGATTATTTTTGATGAGTCTGCTGGTAAAGCCACACCAGCCAATCAGCACTCCCCAGAACTCAGTTTAATCCGGTTACTCAGTTCTCCAGCGGTATAATATCAGAGATTTTCCAATCTGGCGACACCACGGAAGACAGAGAGGATAAGTGCATGTATTCAGTTGCCACGCTAGACATGAGATTGTGACTTTGGTAAGTGCGGTTGTCGTCGCTCCGTGATCAACGAGTAAGATAGCTGGCGAGCTGGTGTTTGGTTTAGGAAGTTAGTTCTATTGTTATGGTGTAATGGAGTATTTTAACGGGAAGATATCTATTCAGAAGAACAGTTGATGGATTGTTTGATTCAGTATTTAATTGTGTTGATCGGTTGATTGAATTGATTACTATTGAATTGCTTTTACCTTTTGAAAGAACGATTTTTTGATTTTCTACGACAGAGTGCAATGGTTTATCAACAAGTTCACCATTAATCCTGTTTTGTACAAGTGCAGTAAATCCTGTTACCCATTGCTTTATTACTATTCATTGTTGTTCAGGTTTATAAGTTGATGTATGTATTGTAAGTATTGGGTAGCAGTTATGCAATCGAAACATGCCATTTGAACTTGGAGCAGTCTGTAAGATAAAGTGTAGAGAATCATTCTAAAAGTGTGGACTTGGGCTCAGCGCCTAGTGCTGAGGTCTGGCTCATCGGGTTTTCTGCAACAATTTTTGAAGATGATTCGTCTGTTTACAATAGCATATGTCCACACTTTGCGGGCAGAAACATCCACATTAGTGTAGAAAAGTCAGCTCAACAAAAGGTGACGACAGAGTAGTCTATAGTTTTAAGCAGACCGCAGTGGTTTACAGCATACTGTGATGATTTGATGTTCAACAGCGTCTTGAAACCTGGATTGTCAAAAGGAAATTTAAGGTTTGGCAAAATTTCTTTGAGGTCTGCAGTTCTGATGTATTGAACTTTAAAATCTTCGTAGTTTTAATGTTGCAATCGTCTCTGAGAGCTTAGTGGAAGGTGTCTTTGGAAAGGAAAAACTGCAACAAAGTGCACGGACCCAGCGTACGTTCTCATGAATGTTGGAGCATTCTGCTGGTATAGTCTCCTGTTGCATTTACATACCATTGCATTTGACTCTGTTCAGCATACATCTTCAGACTGTCTTAAAACGCACTTTATTCGAGATCAGTTACACAGTCATGTGTGCAGGGTTTTTGCAAAATACTTAAAATGTGTTATATTAATTTTTCTTATTTTTTCATACAGACATTAGTTAGTGAATTTACCAGTTTCTTTTTCTACTTTTCAAAGCTAGCAAGTTATAATTTGTGCAGTTCTATTTTGCAAGTTCCTTATTAATTGTTTTAGTTTTTCAAAATGTCAATTCTGCAGTTTGATTTTCTATGACAGAGTGCAATGATTTATCAATTAGTTCACCATTAAGGCAGCCCTTATACCAGTGCAGTAAATCCTATTACCCGTTGCTTTATTACTATTCGTTATTGTTCAGGTTTATAAGTTGATGTTTGTTGGTGTGTGTTGATTTCAATCTGTTTCTATGGTGCTTGTGTTAGCGTTTATTTTATCGACTATGTTATGGTTAAGTGTTATGGTTGTTTTTCGTATTCGGTTTTGTAGTTTTTCAAAATGTTATTCTAAGCGCATGCACAGATCATGTTCGAATGGTAGCAATACGAGCATCATCGCATGGATGGATGTTGGTGGGACATGCTACGCAGATCCTGTTTAACATATAATTACTGTGTTACTATTATTTAGAATATCATGTTGCAGCGTTCGGGAGAGGCTGCCTTGGAAACAAGTCTGGCTTTAAGAGTCGTAGTTACTAGTGGCAGCTGGCGGATCGGATTTCAGCCCGATCGCTGAGGACTGCAATTAGAACCAGGTACATTACTGGCTGGCAGACTGCGCAGCCGCCGTTGGACTGGGCACGGCGGCTTCGGAGATATTGTCTGACAGGAGAGAGACAGACAGACAGACAGACAGACAGACAGACAGACAGAGAGACAGAGACAGACAGAGAGCGCTTGCCTAATGTTGTATCGTTTGCCAGGCTCAGGCGAGATCGGGTTACACGGTCTAGGATGGCAGACATTCTGCTTACTTAACAACTGGAATTATAGGCATAACAAGCTGCAAAACAGCGCTGCTGGTCCTGAGTAATTGGGGGCCTGTGATATTCAGCTGGCTGGCTGACAGTCTCGAGAATTGAGCACACCGTGTTGCTGGTAATTAGTTAAAAGGGTTTACGGATGTGAACGTCACAGCTGGTATTCGCCAAGGCTTCAAATCTAAGAGACTACTTCATTGTTATTATTACTATCAACTAAACTCAATAAACTACTATGTTGAAAATAAACCAGTAAAAGAAAAAATCAGTATTATAATGTGAGCAAATCGTCATCAGTCATTGGCTCCCTTGAGGTCTCCAAACGTGCCTCTGAAATTATAACGCCGTTACTATTATTACTTCTATTACTATTACGTTATTATTATTTATTATAATTAGTATTATTATTATTACATTATTGTTATTACTACTGGTACTATTACATTATTTTTATTATTATTAATTTATTATTATTATTACTAGTAGTAGTAGTAGTAGTAGTAGTAGTAGTAGTAGTAGTAGTAGTAGTAATAGCCAAACTCCATATGAATAACACTGTATGTATGTGTGTTTCTGAACATTTATGTAGTGCCTATTTAGAATCTGTTCAGCGCTTAAAGATGGCCATCTAAAAGTTACAGTGATAACAATGTTGTGTACTTACGTGTCGAAGTGCAACATGCTATCATTGCTATCTTTCTTGTGGTTAGATGGGATAGTTGTCATCTGAACTCTTGGTCGGTTTAGCACCTTTAAACCGTTCTGTGTAAAGTGTTTTTTGCATAAAGGAATCAGAAAACTGAATTTGAGGTATCGAACTGCAAAGATGAGAGTTACGGGGAAAACTGAAAAGTGTGAAATGTCTATTTCCAATAAACCGAGTTAAACTGCACTATAGAAGTCTTCAGAATAGATTAGATTAGAGTAAGGTTGAAAAATGAAAATAATAATTGAGCATATATGTGGCTCGCCTTGCAGGAATTGCTTGATTAGTAATCAGAATGAAGTTTAGTGATTAAATTACGGCATCGCATAGAGAGATACCAACATGTTTCAGTGCCACAGGCATGATTGAGAAGTGGGCTGTTCAGCATGTGACAGTGAAAAGACCCTGATGCAAACTGACATTGGAGACTGTTGTTTACAATTATTGTAACCTAATTCAACTGATTAAATTCCTTTGAGTGATTCCCGTAAACCGCTATATAAATGTCACTTACACCACATTGCACAATATTATGTCACTTGCTCTTAGCCAGTGGGGGGGGACTCAGTGGTATGATTTCTATGGTTTGGATGTTTATAATAATAATAATAATAGTAATAATAATAGTTATAATAATAACAATAATAATAATAAGTCAATTTATATAGGGCCGTATCACGGCTGAGACAGAAGAAAAGGGTGCTGCACATGAGTTCAGAAATCAGCAACAGTCATAAGATATCCTAAAAAGATATGTCTTGTGCTGTGACTCAAATGTGTCTAAAGATGGGGGCATTTTTCACATGGTCAGGAAGACTGTTCCGCAATGACAGATAAGGAACATTCATCAAACCTCATGTAAGACTGGGTCATGCAGTTGATCCCTCGATTTATCCAAGTACATGGTGGCGACACCTGGTGACTGTCGTTATCGTCATGTATTTTATAAGATGGCTGAAGGGTTGAACACTTGGTCACCTTCCTCTGAGGTGACTGTTATTTTGGGTCTGAAATATGTGGTTATTGCGTGATGCGCAATGAGAGACTGAGTGAACAGTTGCAAAAACTGACGCTAGGTGTCACCAGCATATAAAGACGTCCGAACGATAGAGGTCATGCCATTTCTGCCACTTTCACAGAATCTAATCTAAAGACTTCTATAGCGCCGTTATCAAGTTGAAACAGCTGAGTGTTAAGTTTCCACCTGAATGACTTCACAGACAGAACTGAATGACATCGTTTTATCTTTCAACTTGCCTGACCTCCATAGACTGGCTTCGGGTTTCTCTGACCTATTGGAATTCGACCTGGATTATGATTTTGGATTGAAGTGACCATCTGGTCCTGGACATCATGATAGGGCGCTATAGAAGTCTTAAGATTAGATTAGAATTCTGACAGAGTTCTCCATTTGCATTGAACAGGGATAGATTTTCTTACAATGAAGTCAATCATTTCACTTTATAGCCTAAACAGCGGTGTTTAAAACAAAGTTTGCCTTTTGTAACATGCATCCCTGTCTAAAACTATACGTTTCACAGATTACATTTATACAAAAAGTATGGTAACAGTTGTATTTAAAGCCGGAGGCCAAGTGTTAAGGTTAAAGCCAGCTTCTGAGAGGCAGTGTTGTTTTGACAAATTGTTTTTGTGCAGTGAATGGCGATTGTCATCTGATCTGTTAAATATTCCTGATGTGCAGCAGACTGCTTCAAAATCTTCACTTACATGTTGGGGTAAACATAGCCACATCCTTCTGTTTTCACATTGCACTGTTAATTGATTAATGTTACTTAATGTAGCAAAGGAAAACCCATGTAATAATAATAATAATGATAATAATAATAATAATACGATGATTTATAGAGCACCATAGCACGGCCCGCCGAGGCCCAAAAAGAGAGTGGAACATGTACAGTGATTCGTTGACTGCACCCACTTGGGGCGCAATTGTCCGCATTACCAAATGTTATACAACAATAGTGTAAATAATGGATTATGAATCATATTTGTAGGCAGAATCTTTTGTATTGTTGTTTCAAATGCACTTATGCAAATGTCTGTGTATATCACGTATGTATACAGCAACATTGCTTGTATGCTTAAGTGCTGGTCAGTCTCTGACCCATAGGATGAAGACAACTAAGAGACGAGCAGTTCTAACCATGAGATGCAGCCATGGGTAGGAAGTGTTAGCAACTTAATTTTCTTAACCTTGGCATATGAGGGCAGGTGACCAGTCCTCTCCCTTGCCGGCTGATCTTCCCGCTGACTGTGTATGGTCAATGTAATCATTTTATAACTGAGTTTATTAAGGGTGCGCAAGTGGAGCAGATATCTCAAAACATCTTTCTGCCCTGGTAAGGATTTGTACCCCTGATCTCTGAGTTGACAGTCCATCACTCCAACCACTACACTATCGTGCACGTGAAAATACCGGTGTCATGTGAAAATACCAGTGTCATGTGAAAATACCAATATCATGTGAAAATACCAGTGTCATGTGAAAATACCAATATCATGTGAAAATACCAATATCATGTGAAAATACCAGTGTCATGTGAAAATACCAGTGTCATGTGAAAATACCAGTGTCATGTGAAAATACCAGTGTCATGTGAAAATACCAGTGTCATGTGAAAATACCAGTGTCATGTGAAAACAGCAGTGTCATGTGAAAATACCAGTGTCATGTGAAAATACCAATGTCATGTGAAAATGCAAATAACACATGTGAAAATACAAACGAAATAGCGAAAGTGAAGCACCAGCAATTTTCTACTCATATTGTTCGAGCAGTTTACCAGTACTAAGGCTTGCAAGTATTGCGTATCTTTTGTGTGTTGGTCGGTGGGGGCGCCACCTGCAATCCAATAGCTGGCAAACTGTTATGGGCAAAGATCTTGGCAACTCGATTCCTTGGATCGAATTTCAAGTCAGTCGGTTCAGGGGTTTCGGATTTACAGAGAGTAAAAACGCATTTCCTATGCTTAAGCTTTGTGTGCCTTTAAAACAAGCTGCCAACCATGTCAGTCTATGTAATGTTCTTGTGTTCTAGATTGAGTAGTTGGCTGATTTCTGGAAGACAGCTAAGTCACTTTTGGGCTAGCAAGCAATTTAAGTGAGTGAGTAAGTAAGCAGGTCAGTGACCCTTTTGTCGCCTTTAATGAGACCATCGTGAAAGAAGTACAGTTTGATTGTTATGCTGTGTTCTTCTTAGTAATGATCATCAATAGCTTTAGCTTCATTATCATTTTCATACCCATCACAGTTATTATCACCATCATCATGATATTCATTGTCCTTGTAATAGTGTTATCATCATCATTATAATCATCGTCATAGTCATTGTTTCGATGATCATCATAACTGTTGTCATAATGTAGCTGAGTATTGATGCCACACCTGTTTGAATCTCTTAATGGTTCATAATAATCACCAATATAAGTAAGTAAGTAAGTAATGCATTTGTTAACACTCCTTGTGTCCATCAGCTGAGCGAAATTCATGGGCGTGGGTGGGTCACAACAGACAGACAACAAAAGCAAGACCATGCAAACACTTCTTAAGCTGCTTTACGAATATGTCTAGTGAGATGTTGTGGTGAGTAATGTAAACATTGTTGTTGTAGTTATAATTGTCATCATCATTGTTGTAATTGTCATTGTGTATCTGAATATTTAGTGAATTTTGAGAACCTTTCAAAAGTTCATCGTTGTCGTTGTCATCATCTTCTTCGTCATTATTATCTTCTTTGTCTTCTTTATCAATCATTTTTATCATTATTGCCATTGTTACCATTTTCTGAGCAACTAAAATAGGCCGAGGGCTGCAGTAGTTCTTAGCAGCAGTTGAGTGGTTTCTTGAATATCAGTAAGTTAGAGAGAGCATTTCATATGATGTCTGTCCTCTCTTCATGCACCTGGATCAGCTAATTAGCCGTCCTTTCCAAGTGAGAATCGAATCAAAGCAAAGAACTGAGTGACCGGGTGGCTATTAATATCCTTTGGAAAGATGATACCGGCAGAGGATCCAAGAAGAGGAAGAAGAAGGGTAAAAGATATACGATCTGCGTTGACTCCAGAGGGACAGCGCTTCAAACATGTCTCAAGTTGAAAAATAAAGAAAGGATTTCAGTGCATTAATCTCTCAACTAACCAGTCAACCAGCCAGTCAGACTGTCAATCAGTCAGTCCAATCAGTGAGTCGGCCACCAGTCAGTCTGTCGGGCAGATTTTAATGTGCCTTTTGCTGTCGTCTGAACATTGTCTTCTGCTATCTTAGGGAAAACTGTGTGTGTGTGCGTGCGTGCGTGTGACTGTTCTGTCTAGTCCTGTGGTTGATTCAGGGGGTCAGATGAGCAAGTAAAGGGTTAAATTCTCAATTTTTTTCCGGACCTAATTGTAAGTCATCAGGATTTTGGATGACCATTTTTCTTTTTTTTCGAAAATATTTGTTGGTCTTTTTCTTGCTTCCCTGATTTTTGGTGGTTTTTTTCTTTTTTAGTTGTCAGGATTTTGGATGGTCTTTTTTCAGTTATCAAGTTATTAGTAACCTTTTTTCAGTTTTCCTTTAATTTTTTCGATTTCTCTCCTGGATTTTCTTGTGTCATTTTTTCAGTATGATATTAGCTGGTGGCCAGTTATTCTGTTTTCTCAGTTTTATCAAGACCTTTTTCACTCTACAAGTTTGGTAGGCAGTCCTCGTTGGAATCAGTTTTGAGGGGGCAATTTAGTGGAATGGCCCTCCAGATCAGATGGGAGTGGGGAGCTTTGCCGGATTTGTCCCCCCAGGTCCACCTTTGATCTAATCTAGTGAACCCTAGTCTGATCTTATTTGATGTTGTAAGTACCAGTTTTATTCTTTACAGGTAGGCTTGTTATTTTAATATACAGTAAATCTTTGACAAGTTTTCTTTTATCAGAAAATGCCTGTATATATTGGAAATTAATATTATTAATGATAAGCCCAAGTTAGCTCAAATGTAATTTAACACGTTCAATTTATAGAGCTCCACGACATGATAGGACATCACAGAACACTGTAAGTATATATATAGCAGCGGGAAGACCAAACGACATGTGAATAATTATTGTAAATTATTGGTGATTAAGCATTTCTTTTGAAACTGAACCCAGCGCAGAAAATTTCCTGTAAGTTATTTCTTGGTGGCGGTTGATTGAAGGTGAAAGGCGGTTGTTTTGAAGTTCCTATGAGACTGAAGAAGCAGAACTCGTGTAACTGCTGTGTAGATCTCCATAGACTCGGAAGTTTATTGTTATTCGGAAAATGGATATGTTTTGTTGAAGCAATTGTCTGCAGCTCGGATTGTATATGTCGGCATATATCCATATATACACATATGTATCTACAGTATATAGACATTAATAGAGTGCCTTTTAAATGTAAGTGTGCATGTATGTATGTATATAGACACTTAATATAGCGGTTGTTAAGTAGCTCAGAAAAGCTATGCTTACGCTAGCTTAAGTGTTGTTAACGTCATTAAGAGCAAAAAGTTCGCCAATAAGCAAACGGTGCTCAGATAACTAGAAAATTTGCCACTGGCGAGCTGCACACATCCTGAGCCCAACCAACGGCTTGTGCTATATGAATGTTCAGATTTTATTATTTGGTTGCTTCACAAATTATTATTATTATTAAGAAACTTTTCACGCACTCAGTGACACAGAAATGCGAACCGGAGGTGGGGATAATTAGTCGCAAGGTGAGAAGAGCTAGATATCCGGATGTTTCAAAGCCAGTGAGAAATAGTGAACTTGTAATGAAAATGAGAAATGTAACTGTGTGATCTTGCAATTTTTAAAGCTTTTCCAAGATATAATGCTTATGGATCTGCAAATTAGTTATCAGTAATTAGCAACAAGAATTTTAAGGCTTCATACATGTTATAGTAATTATAATAAGACAAATGTGACTGGAAGCAAACATCAAATCTAATGACTTCTATAGCGCCGTAATAATAATACGCAAGGCATCAATCGATGGTCGTTTCAAGTGAAACAGTAGTAGAAATTCCAATCCATTTGGAGAAGCCCAGTCAACATCCGCTATGCAGCGCTTAACGTCTGTTTTAAGAACAACTTGTAATATGATGCAATCCTGATCAGGTGGCAGCCAACTATGGTGGTTTTAAACTGCTGATGGAACAAAGGCAAAGAGGGTCAAGAACTGGGTCATGTTTTTGGTGCCAGGTCAGCTCAAGGCTTGCAGTCTAAAGGATGCATCCAAGTGGGGCGAAAAAAGATAACTTTTGAGCCTGGATCATCTGATGATGAGTAAGTTGGTGAGCTGGCGATGGAGAGTTCCGATAGGAGTGGCAGGAAAGCCGAAACGCCTTGGAACAGATTGCCATGGACAAGTTTTATGTTAAGTGTGGGTGGAGGAAGGACTAGGGTACGAATCGAACAATGACTAGATGCGACTGAAGAGGCCTCTGGAAATAAATCCAGCTTATCAGTTCGGCCGCTGTACTTTCTGGGATGAACTGGAAAGGCAGGAAGGAGGCAGATGTGCTGCTGCTGATGCTTGTACTGCTGCTGCTGCTGCTTTATGGGGTGCTTTTTGGGTTAGAGTGTGTAACAGGGTCTTTTCTGTGAACCATCTTCAAGGATCCTGTTGTGTCGGCATAATTTGAAAACGCAGGGTCTTTCACGTAACCCCATCAGGCATTACGATCATATATCGCAATGCCCTACAAATTGGGCATGTAATGTTACTGAAGCAACCGAACCCTCCTCCCTTTCGCCTCTCCCTCCATCTCTCTCCCTCCCTGCGACCTCTGAAGTGCCACTCGTTCTCCTTACCAGCTTTCCGGATCTGTTCTGTGTCCTGTGGCAGGGGATCTCGGGTTGGATTGTGTTTCATAAGAAAGAATGAAGCGTCGGCTTGTGCGGTAATTAATTAAATGGTCTACCACTCGCTTACGTCAACAGCGAATTTCTAGTATGCCTTTTCAAACTGAGTAGTGGCTTATCGGAGCCGATGAACTCTAGGAACTTCTGTACCCAGGAAACAGGGTTTGTCTGCGAATTTTATACCACTTCTAAGGGAATGCCAATTGGTTTGGATAGCACAATTGTTGATGGTCCTCCATTACTCAATCACTGACTTGATCCACTATCAGTGCTCTCTGGGTCTGTGTGACCGGGAATTTATTATGGTTGTTTCTGTGTAGCAGAATGTGCCTCAGAGCACACGGGTTCCCATGGCTGAGAGTCACATAAGACTTATGTGCTCACCAGAAATGTTTGTTATCGTAATCGTAATTCCGAGATTTCTACAGCGCCCAACGGGACCAGCTTATTCGAAGGCACCCAGTTTGTCTGTAGGAAATTTTGTGGATGACTGGTTGATTAAGTAGCGGATTTCTTGATTATGGTAATTCATTAGTTGAAGTATTGATTGATTGGTTACCAAATATGGTTGGATGATTGGTTATTTAGTTCACTAGTAAGGTCACCCATTTATTGATTTGTTCATTCCTGGATAGATAAATTAATTGATTATTTCGAGCCCCCCTTGGTTCATAGGATGCGCTATACAATTAGCCAGATACATTCATGCACAGATGCAGAAAAATTATGAAAAGCCAATTTCCTGGGAAATCAGTATGAAATCTTGCTTAAGTCTGACAGTAACCGAATTTAATGGTGTATATGAAGAAGTAGATAAGTGCATTATTCGAAATTAATGCAACACACAGCTACAGTTTTCCTGTTGCTAACAGCCGAAATATAAGTCTGTTATTAGTATCATTAGTTTCCCAAAGGGAGCGCTGTTTAAAGGTCGCATGATGAAATCCGAGATGTGAGATATACACTGTTTTTTCCTCCTTCCAGTGGTCCAGCGCATCTGGTCTGCTGTGTCACAGGCTGTCACTCGACTCCACATGCATTTATCGATGTCTTGCTGCTAAACTGATGATAGGGGTTTCTTTCAACCTGTATTTTTAACATTCTGTCTCATGAAAGCAAAGCCACAGTTGCCGTTCAAAGCTAGAGAGATTATAGGTCCTAAGTTATAACAGATAAGGTCAAGTGTATAGGTGCCATTTTGTGCCACAAATGGTTCATGCAGTTGACTTTACATTCTTTTTACAAGTTAACAAACAGGCAAACCAGATTCGATATAATGTATTTTTATTGTTTAGAATTAATAAAATCTTTATTTTACATATTTAGATTTTATTTCGGGGGGAAGTAAGCCCTCTCTCCCTAACGCGCATGCCGGACAACCGTTCTTCACAGGTTATCCAGCTTCATAACTCACGAAACTGGATTCGAACCTTGTACTGGCAGAGTTACGGAAGAAACCATTTCTGTTTGGATATTTTCTTTTTAAAAGAAACTTTTGTTTCTGATTTGGCCTGTGTGATAGGTTTGTCTGCACCACAGAGACAAACCGGAAGTCTTTCCATCGTAATCAACTCCTTTCTTTCTGCGTCGCTGGCCGTTGAAGCTTTCAGTGATGCAATCATGCAGCATTTCGTTTGGTCGTGGTGCGTTTGGCTTTTCGATAGGACCGTCTGCTTCCTGTTTAGGTCTTGGAATGCCTTGCATTCCGTGATTGGTTTTCTGAACCATTCCAGGATAGACTGACTGGAGAGCGGATGAAACTTACACGGATTTTTATCAGTTGTTTGATGCAGTCCTATTTTACTCGGGTTTCACGTTTAGTCAGGGATAAAGTTCATTGTTATAGATCGCTTCACACTGATAAGTATAATGCCCTTACATGAGCTATTTACAGCTTTCTGTGATAGATTCAGGATTGGAGCAATTCCTATTTCAGCAAAATGTCTTACAAATATATAGCTAACCTGAGTTTTACAGAATACACCATGAGATTAACAACTGAATCTATAAATATTCTGATATCTGAAGGATAACTATGTTGACGTGCGACACTAAAAAATTATTTAATGTAGGCCTAAGCTATGAAATTAGGATTTTTTTTTTATTTGCTCTTACTTACAGTGGATAATGTTTTTGTCTGTATGTGTGTGGACTTTCTGAAAATTGTGCAGTTGATGATTTCCACTTTATGCAGAGAAAGTTAGATTTTTAAATTTATGTTCATTGTTAATTTTTTTTAATGTTTTCATCATAAATTAAATTTGGACTGCTGAGATGTGTCATTATGATATCATGTGATAGTATATTATTGCTGTTATTATTATTATTATTTTCATCATCATATTCATCGTCATCATCATTATTATTATTAATTAGTAGCTTCTATAGGGTCTAATGCAAAAGGCTTCAAGTGCTGGTGAATCAAAATCCAAGCCATGATCAGTTCAATACTCGGATAAGTTGACGGAAACAGAGAGACAGCCTGCAGTGGATCGGAGAAGAAGAGCGGCCCCTTAAGCTTGCCCTGAGAGGCAGCCGTGGGTATGAAGTATTAGCAACTTCATTTTTTAACCTCAGCATATGAAGGTGGGTCTCCAGTTCTCTCCCTCACTGCCTGATCTTCCCATTGACAGTGTTCGGTGGTCCGACTACGACTGCTCAGTCCAGGAGCTTTGCCTTTGTTGGCCCTTCCAGCTGGAACTGCCTTCCTCTTGACCTGCGGCTTCAGTTACTTAATCTCTCTCCTACCAAATCTCGCAAACGCCTGAAATCCTTTTTGTTTGTTCAAGTCAGGAGCGCCACTGTTTCCTAAGTGGTGCTTTATAAATGTTAGTTTACAATTACAATTTACAATTACAAAAGTATACTCATTACTGCTGATTTGGGTAGGGGATGCAATTGGAGCCGGAATTTCAAAACAAATTTCTGCCCCATGGTGGGATTTGAACTTCTGGCCTTTCAATTGAAAGTCCAGCTTGCTAATCACTAGACTATTGCACTTCCATATGGTAGTTAAGCCAGAGACTGAATGACACTACACAGATGAAGGGAGAGAATTAAAAACTGAGGTCTAGCAACCAAAAAAGCTCATTCACCACGAACAGTCATTCACCAGGAACAATTCTAGTTATTGGTACAACAAGAGAAAGGCAGTGATGCGAACTACAGGTACTTGAATATTGACAAGTATGGGGTATAAGGATTGGCTTTAAGTCCTATGGTTGGCTTCTGTTCGGTATTGTTTATACTTTGAACCCCAATTTAGGCAGATCCTTTTCTGAACGAGGAAGCCAGTGCAGTGAATTTAGTACACCAAGTTATATGCTCATATCTTGTGTTGTCATTTATGTCTCTAGCCAGTGAGTTTCTGGATTTTACACTGTGATACCAGTTAGAAGGGAATTACAATAATCAAGCCAAGTGGAAACCAGTGCATTTGCAAAAGGTTTCATAGATATGTATGGTATCATATCTTATGATATCACATATCATGTGGTATCTCTGGACAACCCTTCTGATTTGATGCAGTGCTTGTGATGTAGCTGGTGCCTCTGCTTAGCTTTTGAAATTTAGAAATTTTCGAGTATACAGTTACAACTACAATTCATTTTTATTTTTAAAATGTTGTTGTTAATTTAAATGTAAACTGTATCATTTCTACATAGTGCACAGCAACTTAGTTTGTTCTGAATTATATGTTCATTGTTATTTTTTGTATGAACATTTTCACTCATAACTTAAACTCAGATTACAGAGATATTTCAGCGTTTGATTTTGAAATGTTGTTGCTTAATTTTTCTGAAGGATTTTGCTGAGAATACCATGAATGAACTCCTCGCCTGGTATGGTTACGGTGACAAAGCCATTCGACAAGTGGATCACAGTAGCATCATTGGACAGAACCTAGGCCGTGATGAAACCGATCCAATTCAGAGGTCAAAAACTCGCTTTCTCTGCAGCGTTTCCGAGACATCAGATGGGGGGGTTCATCCTGATCTCGGTCGACTGATTTCTGAATCGGACAGAAGTGGAATCCAGAAACGCAGTCCGTCATCGTCTGCCAGCTCTCAGAGGCACAAAGACCAGGTCACGAGAGACGTATCATCACATTCGCTCGACTCAACTCACTCGCTTGTTGCTGCCAGACATCGTCGACCTGACAGCGTCAATTCGTTGACAAGTACCGACAGCACAGAGTCAAATCTTTTAGCAAGTATGTGCCACAACGCAAGAACGTTGGCGTAAATTTATCTAGGTTATTGTTAGACAGGGCTCTGTAGACTTTCCTCTGCCTCCATTTTGGAGGTTGATGCAAAAACATACTAAATGAATATATATTACATACATACATACATACACACACATATATACATACATAAATGCATATATATACATACACAAATGAATACATGCATACATATAAATAGATACAGTATTCCTATCTGTAAATATTGGGGTGGCTCAAGTGGCTCCTTATTTAGTGCGGTTTAAGCCTGATTGCACTATTAAAGTTTATGTCAATGATAGAATGATCCCTCTAGAAGAAAACAAATTTGAAAGACAAGCAGCTTCAGAGATATAGATAGCAATGCTTAATTGCAGTAGTTATTATGGTATAAATTACCTCTGTCAACCTCTGTATTTGGTACTAAGTATTCTTTATTTGTTTTTGTTTCATTTATTCTATTTATTTAGTTTCATCTGATTTATTTGTGGTTTTAATTGCAGTACTTTTATTTTGGGTCTTTATTTTGAGCAAATCTGAAAACCAACATCTTGCTCCTGCTGCACAGATGTTGTTTCCCGCTTCTGCTAACGCAGCCGAGTAGATTTCAGTCGTTTGCTTATGTTTTTGTTCCAGTGTTGGATGTAGTTTCTGGCTTATGCCAAGTAACTTGTAGTTCTAGTTTCTAATTATCTTGCACGAAAAGTTGTGCAGTAGAATAGTTTACAGTTACGATGCTTATCCTGATAAATAGATTGAAGTTTCTAGCTGTTGCTCAAATTACCGAATAGGGAGTAGTTTCTAGCCGGTGCTTAACCTGATGAATAGGGTGTAGTTTCTAGCTGCTGCTCACATTGCTGAATAGGCTGTAGTTTCTAGCTAGTGCTGATTGCTGTAGTATAAGTTTATACAATGCTAGACAGGGCTTTGATAGTAGCAGCTTTTGCTGTCTTACTAAGGTACATTGGATCTGGCAGCTCTGTTTACACCCATTTGCATCTTCTGGCTGGCTGTGTTTTATCCCGACCAGAGCATCAAGTTACCCACCTAATGGGCCGAGCACCCAAAGGCCAGCGCTATTGCCAGTCTAGTCTTTCCGCTGCTTTTTACCTTTCTTTTCTCTTTGCTGTTATTCTATATGGCAAACAAATATCGGGTGGACGGCGAGAGATTTCATGCTCGCCTCTAAAAGATTTCCATTAATTCTCCTGTTGCAAAGTTGAGTTGATTCTGTCAACTAATACACTTATAGATATCTGTCTGTGTGTCTGTCCTCGTCGCTTTTTCTTCGTCTTTTTCCGTCTGTGTGTCTGGATGTCTGTGTCTCGCTGTTTCTCAGTGTTGTCCGTGTGTCTTGGGGTATATCTCGTTTCTCTTGCTATGCCTTAATTGGCATGAACTCTGTCTGTCTGTCTGCGTCTTGCGCTGCTCCACAGGCATCGTCATGTGCATGAGCTGTCAATGCGTCTTAAGACTTGCCTGGAAGACATGCGCTTCATGACGCAAATCAAGTATGGATTCAGCATACATTACGCAAGTCATAAGTACAGATTTACCTCTTTATATAACATGGCAGGAAATGCCACTAGGAACAGCCATGTGACATATATATATATATATATATATATATATATATATATATATATATATATATATATATATATATATATAACAAATGCTAAAACTAGGTCTATAACTGTAACTAATGCTCTGGGCGTTGGATTCGTGAAACTGAAATGCCTGTTATAGTAATGAAAATGCGTAATAGGTGACTCTGTGTAAAGTGACAGAAATGGTAGGACTGTAATTGTAATTGTAATTTAAGGATAATAAATGCACCTCTTAGAGAATAAACTCAACAGGGGTGCTCCCGACCTGAACAAGTAAAATCGCTGTTAAACAGCACAGTCTTCAGGCGCATGCGAAACCCTGAGAGGGGAACAGAGAAGGGCTCGAGTCACAGATCTCGAGAGAGACGGTTCCAGCAGGTGGGACCGACATATGCAGAGCTTCTGGACTGGGCGGTAGCAGTTCACATGCGAGGGACAAACAAGGGATCGGGTGGCCGAATGGAGGGTGCTACGGCCCAGTAACGAGGAGACTAAAGTGCTAAAGTGAGCTCTATGGTTTGGACGTTTTTACCTGCTGGCGACACCTAGTGTCAGTTTTTGCAACTGCCTCCGAGGAAGGTCGATGAGTTTTAACCCAGTCAACCACTGCATAAAGTACAAGACAATGATGACAGGTATATATGTTTGCTAAATGCTGTGACAATGGAAGAGTCCATTGTCCATTGAGGAGTTGCCAGCATGTGAAGACGTCCAAACCATAGATACCTTGCCATTTTGTCATTTCCACAGAGTCCCCATTCACTTGCTACAAGTATATGTTAGGCTAAGTAGTCTTTATTTCCATCTGATGAGTTCATATATATCAAGCAGTCACACATCCATTATTATTTAACGGATGTATTATATACATTTATGTATATTTATATGTGTGATTATATATATATATATATATTTATGTTGCTGATTTTATGAATCAGTCTGTTAAAATATTCAGTCGATGTTAGGTTTATTTTGGGTTGAGAACGGCTTAGGTGTTCGGCAGAGAAAGTTTTCTCAGATGTGCTGCGATAATCATTTCAGTGTGCACAGAATTTGAGTTGAAGTGAACTGAGCAGCTATTTTTATAGGTTGTTAGCAGCAGATCAGGTGACAAAAACACAACCTGGACATACATTGTGGCTTGCTATAGATGATAACATTTGCTTCCGGTAACATCTGAACATCGGGGTTTAATAGATTGAGACATCAGATCATCTGATTCAGATGCATTTAGCAATTGAGAAAGTGGTAGACACAGATTGAGTATTTTAGAAGAAGAAGAAGAAGAAGAAGAAGAAGAAGAAGAAGAAGTGCTAATTGAGCTAACTCTAAGAAGCAACCATGGGTACAAAGAGTTAGCAACCTCATTTTCATGGCTTCGGTATTTGATGGTACGTGGCTAATCCTTTCACTCACCGTCTAATCTTCCTGCCAACAGTGTAGTAGTAGTTTCCATTGTTTAACGACATCTTATAGCATCAAAGGCCATCGACGTCGCCCTCCTCCGTTATCCAGGCTTGGGACTGGCACTACCCAAATACGGCAGTGGCGGAGTTTGCCAATAGTGTACAGTCGATGTACTCATTTTACAGCTGAATTTGCTAGGGGTGCACCATGCAAGTAGAGCAGAAACCATGAAAAATCTTTCTACTGTGGTGGGGATTTGAAACCCAAACCCCTTGACAGTCCAGCATGCTAACCACTAGATTATCACACACCCTACCTACTTGCCTCTGATTCAGGTGTGACCTCTGGCACATAAGTATCTGGACATTTATATAGCGCCTTTCAAAGGCAAAATGATGACACTCATATGACAGAGAAGATACTACAACCACACAGACAGAGAGTAGGACAGACACTGACATATAGACAAACACTGTCAGCCCACATCTCTGTCCATAGCAGATGTTTGTGGTGCTTGTTGATTGATGTCTCTAGGGTGATCTTTAAGTTTAGCGCCCCATTTCAAGAACCAGTAAAAGCCAACAGCTAAGAAGATATGCAGTCAACAGCACAAACCCTAATTTAACGCTAGAAATCTATGTATTATTGATAGCATTAAACATATGTTGCGTGTAGCTGTGGATATTACCGGAACCATTGGGCACTTACTAAATCGTAAGGTAAGAGGCATTTTACAGGTAATCTAATTAGAGGTGGTTAGGTAAGGTTAGGTAAGGTGAGACAGAACCGACTACAGACCCAAACAGATGCTGTCTCCAGTGTTAGAAGGAGTATGGTTTCATTTGTGAAACAATTATCTTTAAGATGCTGACCTCTGGCAACAAGTACCACAAACATCTGCTATGGACAGAGAGTGTGGGCTGACAATGTCTGTCTATATGTCAATGTCTATCCTACTTTCTGTCTGTCTTTTCTGTCATATGATTGTTATCATGTTGCCTTTGAAAGGCGCTATATAACTGTCCAGATATATATATATATATATATATATATATACTGATTCACAAATATCATAGATCTGACATTTCTTATTGCATTCTTACATAGTTCAGGATTTTTAAGAAAATGGTTTTCTTCATGCACATTATTAATAATCTTACTTTTATGAGTTTCATAAGAGCAGATCTTTTGCAGCGTCTTGCAAGACCCGAGACATCTATCTGTCTACCAGTTGTTCTTACTGTAATACCGAAACTGTCTAGCGCCTTTGATGAAGAGTAACTAATCCACAGTAATTGTAATTTTAAGTTTATATAGCACTTTTTTTGATTGAAATTGATTTAAATTTACTGACTTTAGAGCTCCAACATATGAGAAAGTATAACATCAAATACAAACAAGACATAGCATATGCACATTGCTGACCCAGGTCAATGGGTCAACCGTAAAGGGTCAGACATATCCGCTTTAAACTCGGCTGGCCCATTTACAGTGTTAAATTTATACATTTATACGATTATACGAATATGAAAACTTTGACGTATGACAACTGTGCAAAGATTAAATGGATATGACAGATTACAGATTGCACAGTAAAAATAACATAATTATAATTCAAGTAATTATTTTCAACACAATCCAAAAGAGACATTTATAATAATTAATTAATTACATGTGAACACACTAATACAGGCTAATCAAGTATTTCTTTAATCTAGTTTTAAACTGACTAATAGTCATTATATTTCTTACATCATCTGGAAGAGAATTCCATGTCGCCTGGCCAGTAGTACATTTAATAGAATACTGCTTTAATTAAGTTCTGTCTGTAGGACTACGAGAATTCACTGAAGCCCTAGTATTATAAATATGCACATCAGATCCCAGGTAAAAGAATTTATAAAAATTTGAGGGCAACATATGCCGATGATACCGAAACATGAACAAACTTATTTGTAATTTTGTTATATCTTGTAGTCACAATATTCTGTACAACAGAAATGTGGGCTTAGTGCTAGAGGACCAGCGTAGATTTAAAATAATTCGAATGGCGTATTTCTGTAGGATTTCAAGTGCATTCAAACGAAGGGGGATAATTTGAGCCCCATGAGATATTGCAGTAAGATAGGTACGGGAAAATGAAGGTATAACATAAGCTAAGCAGAGTAGATTTTGTCAAGCAGTGTCGGATGCACGGCAATATATATTAATGCTTTCTGCCTTCTTTTTGGATATGATGTCTATGTGATCCTTTCATGTCAAATTCTGGTCCAGGTACACACCTAAAAACTTGCAAGATGTAGTTTGGTTGATCAATTTACCATCCATAATAATCTTATAATTGCATGCAGGGAGTGGCTTGCAGTGAGAACGAAAAATAACAAAATTAGTCTTTTCACTTTTACGAGATAATCGGTTAGCTCTAAACCAAGAGCAGATGGACTGAAGCTCCTGGTTAGCTTTTTCAAACAAAGAACTTAAGGATTTATCTGAAATAGAGGCATTGGTGTCATCAGCAAACAGTACAAAATGAAAAATTCTTGAGGTATTTGACTAGTCATTAATATATATCAGGAAAAGCATTGGCCCTAATACAGAACCATGTGGAACATCACAAGTAACCAACTTGTTAACAGACAACAAAACACCATTAAAATAGACATACTGGGACAGTGGAGATTTATACCTCTGATACGATAGTGTTCCAGCTTTTGTAGCAGAATTTGGTGGTCTACGGTGTCAAAAGCTTTTGACAAATGGAAGAACATTCCTAGAGAAAATTCATTGTCGTCTGTAGAATCAGAAATCTTAAACTGCATATCTAATAATGCCATAAGCATGAAGTAATCCTTACGGAAGCCATATTGGTTCAGCAATAGTAACTTTATTTTTAATAAGTAATCGATGAGCTTATTATACATGATTTTCTAAAAATATTTGGAGAAATATGGAGGGACAGAAATAGGTCTATAGTTAATTATTTTACATCTTTCCCTGGAATTATTTCAGCTATCTTTATATCTGTTGGATCAGTGCCCTTAGAAAAAGAAGAATTGATAATACCTGCCAAAGGTTGAGCAGTGAACTGAATCGTGGCCCTAGCAATATTTACTGATTTTGGTTAAGTTCTGCTTCAAGAGAAATTAACGGAGACAATCTCTCTATGCACGCCTCAATGGTGTTAAGTGTTAACAGCAAGAAAGTTCATCAGTAAGCAGACAGTGAAACCTGCGTCTCTCTTGCTTGGCTGCAGAAACCAGTGTTTTTGCAAATAACCATTTATACCAATAAATAACTTTAATAACTATATACAAATAAACATTGATAGTTATCTTATAATTTACAATGATTTGTTGTTGTTGTTGATGTTGCTTTTCTTATTGTAATTGTAATCGCAAATTTGTATAGCGCCTCTTAAAGAGAACTCCTCAGAAGTGCTAATATTTAGGATAATAATTATCGCAGTTTGGATGTTTGTGTAGCATGTTTTGAGATATTCGGAAGTGTTCATCTAATTAGACAACATTTCACTGGAAATTTATCGATAAATTTTCAATGAAATGTTGATTTAAATGACTCAGCCTAATGTAGAAGCATGACAGCCAATGCGACATTCATTAAGCATTATTATCATTATTATTATTGTTTTCTATTCATTAATGTTTTATTCTAGCTCATTTGGTAACGGTTATCTCGAAAATGGGTCAGTGTGCGACCGTACTCTAGGTATGTTTCTCGGAAATGCTGCTTTTAGTTAGCCTGGGGCGGAGCCGTTTAGAACCTATGACCATGTGATGACTTTTCATCATCTGCAGTTTAGGATGACTGAGCACTGGATAGGTACTTCGTTCCTGGATTGTGGTACTGAAATGGCTTAAAATTAAGCCATTAAACTAACTGAGGTATGAGAGCTATTTTTTTGCGAAGTTCTTCTTCTGTAGAAGAAGAAGTGATTGCTCCGTCTTCCGTGCCAGGCTGCTTGTCTGTTTGCTTGTGTCTGCCGATGCTACTGGTGATGCTGCCGTGGCTGGTGCTGCCCATATACGATAGAGGAGCTGTTGTTTCGTGGGCGAAGCAGGCGCCAGGTAATCCAACCCGGTGCCATTTTATCTCTCGGCTCAGTCTCTCCCTGGCTCTCACTCTCCTCTCTGCGTTAACCGTGCCCATAATTCTTGAGCCTCTCATTCATTGATGGTTTATATAAGACCAATGATCTGTGCTAAAATCATCCGGACATATGGAACCGATTTCCTGGTGAAGAGTTCTCCGGATTCCGTCCGTCCGTCCGTCCGTACGTGCGTCTCGGAGCAGAAAGGACACCTGGATCTAATATTCCCAGTGCAGAGAAAGCCTTGGCAACTGATGTTTCCTAAGCCGAGAGGCGCTGTGGCCAGCGAGTTCAACAGTCTTCGGTTACTGCAGAAAACAACTTGGCTGGCGTATCCTGTGACCTGCGATTGATTTTCCACTGGCTTCCTTCGGGCAGCAAATACCAGTTCTCCACAATACACACACGTACGCACACTCGCACGCACGGAACCACACACTGGAGATTCCTTCACAGGATCAGATGTAGAAAACAAGGAGGCAGAAGAGACTGAGTAAAAGCAGTTAGAGGAAAGATCAAATATGGGTGGTGGGCGAGGCCAGGGAAAGGAATGCCTTTCAGTTTAAATTTCTTCTGGGTGTCCTGGATCTTGTGCCATTGCAAAAAGTGCAAGTGAGGATGAAGTAATCTCCAAGCTGATGAGTGAAACTCAAGTCGGACTTGAGTGCAAGTGACTGTTTTTGTATGAGGACACTAATATTACTGAATCCTTGAGTGAGTAAGCGATGAAGCAGCTGTGATTGTTATCTTTAGTTTGTGTTCATAGGTACAAATGCCACCCATCATGATTTGGTCGGAGTGTAAAGGGACTTAGAATGAAATGCAAAGCACTTTCTGATTCATGTCTTGCCAGCTGAATGCTTATGAAAAGGAAGCGATTGCCTCCCCATTACACGAGGGGAACTTCTGTGTCCGGTGCTATATAAATTTCCAGTGAAATCATCAGGATAACATCTGGTGGAAGTGAATTATACTAACGGTTAGCCTGCTAGGAAGTCAGTGGAGAGGGCGTTGTTGTTCAATTCCAACAAAGGGAGGGTTAAGGTTGGTTCCAGCTGCAGATTAGCTGTTTTGACTGAAAGATCATGTGGGTGTATTTAATGGCAAGCCCGTAGTAAATGACGAGGCTGTAGTAACTGACAGGGCTATATTAAATGATACAGCCATATTAAATGACAAAGCCATGTTAAATGACAAGGCCATATTAAATGACAAGCCAGTTGTAACATATATGCCTCTATGAGAGGCACAGCAGGTTCCAAGGCCAAATTACAAATTGAAAACCAATCCGATAGCCCGCCTGTGGCATCGTTTTCTGCTCTACCCTCGTCAACAAGTGGTAGCGTTATACCTGATCTTGTGGTCTTTAGTTTCTTCAGTCCAGTGGTTGTGGTGATGGTGGTGGTTGGGGCGGCGGTGGCGGTGGTGGTGGTGTTGATTCTTCCACGTGCACTATGCACTAAAGCTTACCACGTATACAATGATGCCTCAAAGGACTGACGGCCTTGTCCATCTTTGCTTAGCGGACTACGGCAACTGACCAGTGTGACCGACTGATCACCGGTTGTGGTTGTTGTAATGTGTTGTACTGAGGCTGGGCTGATGCATATGTTGATCGCCTTTGCTTCTGTTCAGTACTCGCCATCTAGTAGCTGTTTTCGTAAGTACTCTTTGCATTTTTACTTTCTGGCATATCTCTCTCTCCTTCTGGCTGAAATTAATCCCTTATGGGAAGGGGTCAGCCACATGGATCCTCCAGTTCCATTTGTTTCTATATACAGTATCTTCCTTCTTCAGTCCAACGAGCTTTAGGTCTTGTTGAATCATGTCTCCCCCATCTCTTCTTTTGTCTTCCCCGACTACGGCGTCCGTAAACCTCTGCTTTCATAATTCTTTTAATGCTGCTTTCCTACTCTCTCCTCATCACATGACCATACCGTCTCAACCTGGCTTCTAGTATCTTGTCAGATATACATGCCACTCCCAATATCTGTCTGATATGCTCATTCCTTTTCTTGTCTATCAGTGATATGTCACGTCTCCATCGCAGCATTCTCATTTCTGTTCTCTCAAGAAGTTTCTCCTTCTCTTACGTCAGTCTCCCGGCTTCTGTTTCGTATATAATCACCGATCTTATCATTGTTTTGTATACCTTTCCTTTGAGTTGAAGTTTTTGAGTTTTTACTTTCGTGAGTTTTTACTCTTATGCATATACTGTAGGTCAGAATGAAGAAACAGAATTTTCATTATCACCCAATCCATTTATACCTTGTTCTGAGTCAGTAGCAGGATTGGCTATGTGGCACAGTAGCGGATAGCATGTCGACTTTTCACTTATGTGACCTAGGTCACTTATGAATCCTAGGTCCATTGTATATCGACACAGATCGCATTTTCAAACTGTGCTTAACTTTGGTGGCTACCACTTCAATAAGAGTTCTGCTTTAAACCACATATACACACTTTTGCAGTCCTAAGTAGTTCATACCCAAACCTTCAACGGGTCAGCTCATCACTGACGATTCACTCACATCTTGCTTTAGATTGTTTGCTCAGTTTCAGTGGCTGGCTGATGATAATTCTACTCAAGAATTCAGTTTAAAGTGTCAGGCACCCAGCTGCTTTCTTTAAGCTCTTTACACCCACCTGTTTCTGCTTTTTGTGGATCTTGTATGGCATTTGATAAGGTGAATCTTTTTGTACCCCAGGCTGTGTCCACATGACATAGAATAGGGCTTATATGGTGGTTGAACTGTCATTTTGATTTGTAGTCACCTGTACTCAGGTAGCAGTAGGAGGCTAGAATGTTGCAGCTTGCTGGTTTACGTCTTACCTATTTGCTAACTCCGAATAGTTTTTTGTCAAAGATGGGCTATTTAATTGTATAAATACAACTTAACGCAACACAAATATGATGCCTATCTCGACTTGGATGTGATTGGCACTCATCAGGTTCCGTTACGGCCAAAAGCAACTGCAAAAACTCGAATAAAACGATGATACAAACATCATTAGAGTAATAGTGATCACCAGTTTGACCTTTGTGAAGATACTTCATAAAGATCCCATATCAGTTCATAAAGATCTTTCACACAGGCGCTGCAGTGACCTCATAGTTCACCAGGTCATCCAGGTAGCCATAAAAATCACCTGTTCAACCACAGTCCCATATAATTGGCCGCAGAAACAAAGCTGCTCCAGGTTAATGGTTGTGTATGGCCTAATTTAGTCGACAGGCTGAAGATCTGCAGAAAAATCACTGGGACCTGTGCTTAGAGAATTGAGGTCATCCAAATATTACCCTACAGCCCAACTTTCAAACAAAAGAACATACCAAGTATATCACCGCTGTTGTGAGGTTCATAAAAAGCCTTCTATAGTTGTTCAGATACATACATACATCTATACATCCATATACAAATACATAGCTGCATACATACGTACTCTTGTGGGGCATGGTAGCCAATTGGATAGAGCGCTCGACTTGTAACGCAGAGTACAGGTTAAAGCCTCTTAGATGGTTACTGTGCAGGGACCTTGAGCAGGTCCTTCACCCGCAGTTGCTTCATGCCGCATATTCTGATTTACTGATCTTGCGCACATAACAAATGCAAAATAATAATAAGAATAATGCTTCATAATAATAATTAATATTTCATAAGACAATACCAATCTGTTGCCCTTGCATGCCAAGCTATCTTATCTGATTATATCTCATTAATTTTATATTACGTTAGCCTTAAATCATTTTCAGGTATAACCTTATAATGCAGCATCTAATAAAGATTAGTGAATTTCTGTTTAAGGTATAAAAGTGCAGACGAGGGAACCAGATTTCATGCCGAATCAGCCAAGACCTGCTCCAACCATGACAAAGATGAATAAACTCTGTGACTGGTGTCGACATGTTCCACCAAACATCAGTTTGGCTGATTCTGTTGATGGACTGAATCAGCTGAGTTTCTGCAGCGAGTTGTGTCTGAATCATTACAAAATGAATCTGTTTTGCACAGAAACACGACAGTATTTGCAACAAATTCAGGTTATAAGAAATATTTGTTTATGTTTTAAGTTCGTAGGAGATGAACTTCACCAGAAAATGCATCAGCGTCACTTTTAGCATCAGTTATATCTTTGTGGTGGTGGTGGTGGTGGAGCTGGTGGTGGAGCTGGTGGTGGTGGTGGTGGAGGTGGTGGTGGTGGTGGAGGTGGTGGTGGTGGTGGTGGTGGTGACTATATGACTATAATGATGATAAGGACAATGATGATGATGATGATAAACACAAGGAGACAGCAATGGATTACATTATTTGTGTATTTATTTATTTATTAGGAAAAATTGTGCTTTTATACTAAAATTCAAGCTATGAGAGTGACAGAAATGCAATTATGCTTAGTGCAAAAATTGTAGTTGGGCGTCATGTACCAGTAAGTTATTTAATTATTTATTTAAGAACCACGGTCTCAGGTTGATACGGGACGTTTCTGCACAAATATTCTTGGAACTTAACGGCGTTGCTAACCTTGACTTCACAGTCAGTTCTGGTAGCTCTCTCAAGAATTCATTCGTTGTGATATGCTGCTTGGCCAGGTTTTGCGATGATGGATAGCAAAGACATCTTTCACCTCCTTGTCTGTTGCTATGCTATTTTTAAATAGCTGTAGTCTAGAGACGTCATTCAGAAGCAAGGAAAATGCCATAAATAGCTCAGTCACAGAAAAACTGCTCTAGGGAATCCCAGTCGTTGGCCTAAACTCGGCTGATTGTTTGGGGTGGTCGCTTTGGACGTCTTGCTTTTCCTGCCGCCTCTGCTTCCATTCCGGAGTTAAACAGGAGTTCTTGCTGACGAAATCTTTGCAATAAGTCAAATACCGACCGCATTTACGGAGTTGATGAAAATATTTGGATAGCTCTGATCAACTTATGGGTAGCTTAAGACGAAAATTATTGGAGGTACTTTGTAATCGTAATCGTAAGCTCGAGATTTCTACAGCGCCCAGTGATGGCTAGATCGCGGGAACCAGCATATTCAGAGGCGCTCAGTCAAAAGAAAATCGATAGGCAAGAAGGATTCGGTTCCAAGTCAAGATCCATGAGTCAGGCAGGCAGGCAGACGGCTACGGTGGGTGGTTTATGAAATTGGATGAAGCCTAGTTGCCGTGCAGAAGAATAATCGTATGGTCCCGGTCATAGTCATCAATTGTCATTTGTTCTCTGACATGGTTGTTGCCTGAAACACACATGGTACCAGTTGACAGTTGGTCTGTCTAAGGTGGAACCATAAGCGGAGACACAGGAACTTGTCTCCTACCTGCTCCTCTTTTTCCTCCTCCTCCTCCTCCTGCTGCATCTGCCCCGTCTCTTCCTCCTCACTTTCGAGTGTTGTGGGAAATGTGAAGTCAACCCACACGACCTGGATATGTTTGTTGTAGGAAAGCAGTAAATTATGTTGCCTCCGCTGTGGAAGTTTCATCTTCCGTTTGGAAATCGACTCGGAGAACGACTTAGGTCGTTACAGGGAACCAGCACTTAGGAATTTATGCACCAGAAGAACGGAGAACCAGTCTTTAGGATTTAATTAGCAGTCGACCAGTCCACGTTTAGGGTTTAATGAGCAAGAAGAGCATCTAAACTTATCCCCACTTTCTTCCTCTGATCCACTTTATTAATCTGAATGCCCTTTGAACATCTGTAGTTGTTTATACTAAACGTGATGCTGGGGCCTTTACGAGGTCTATAAAAGGCGCTATATAAACGTCCACATATATACATACCTGGCACTGCATATAAGTTCTTGTCAGCCAGAATGCCTCTTTATTCCAATGGTTGATTATATTATTAGTTTTCATTTTGAACATTTCTGCTGTGCTTCAGAATTTTCTTGGGTGTGTTACATATGAAAACTCTAGAGCAGAAAAAACTGGCAACTGCAGACATGAAGAATTTGCTGTGAGAAGCCAATGTGGCCAGATGTAGAGCAGAGTAACTGAAACCGTTTACTGGTTTAAAGGAATAAGTAGCAACTCAAGCATAATGTTCTGTTATGCACACTTTCACCCTTACATACTGTACATTATCAACTTATTGAACTTCATCTTACATATAGATGCACCTCTTTAGATCTGTTAGATACCCGTGTTTCAGTGCCATATAAGGTTCTTCAAGAGTATATATGTGTTCAGATACATACATACATACTTACGGAAGTATGTATGTACATGTATACATATATATATATATATGCTTACATGCTAAGGTGCTTTATAAATATCGGCTAACATTCATGCATCTTCTTTGATTAAAATGGACTGTCTTGGATGATTGCAGATGTTGTCATATAGTTTTCTTTGCTAAAAAGTACAGGTGCAAAAGTATGACAATCAGTTGTAAGACAATCCAGACAGTGACATTTGATCCTGTTGATTTCTTTTAGAATTCGAACGATGTAAGCGAAGTAACCGTTCCTGCTTCCGATAACAAAATCCTGATTACACCGGAACTGTGGATGGCGGAGAAGAGAGAAAGCAAGCGAGCAAGGTTTAATGAAAGCAGAAGAGAAATTCAAGCAGATGACAACTGTCATCTAGTTGACTCAGAAAGAGATGATGACGCATGTCGTCAGAGTGATTGTGGATCGAATGTCGACACAAGCAACGGTATGGAGTTTACCGAATACCTGGATCAGAAAAAGAACAAGCGAAAGAAAGAAGATAAGGCTCACTTGAGCTCGGAAATTTCAAGCGAAACAAATTTTGAAGTTGGGAAGTGCACGCCACGATCTATGTCGTTTGAGGTGTCCGATAACAACGGACTTCCCGGTGCAGAGGACAGATTTTCGGATGGGGAAAACGGAAGACGTGGAAAACGACTTAAGATAGCTACTAATTCAAAAGAATCTGTGTCTCCAGCATCATATCTTGGTGTTGCAAGCAACTTAAAAAAATGCCTTGAAAATCCAGACAGTTTGTCAGTTACCGCTAAAGACTCGGGAGTTTACTTCAGTCCTGGCAGCAGCAGAGTAAGAGGGCGGCCTGGACACGTGAAACATGATGTGTTTCCTGTGGGGCATCAGGCAACATCCTCTGACCTTTCAACCGACCCTACCCACTTTCGACGATCGTCTGATGCATCAAATCTAGTTGAAAGGTCCAAGTCTGATGCCGCAGTAGTCAACTGCCATAGTTCTCGGCAGGGCAAGCCCAACACCCCGCAGTTTCCCAGTTCTCCGTTATTTGGTTCAGCTGCCTCTCAGCCCGCAACTTCACTTTTCTCACCCCGTGGAATGCCTCCGTTAATGCATTTCCTAGGCCCTACGTTGAATCCCCAGTTTCTGGGAGCTGGGGCTACGGTGCCACCATTCCCTTTTTTAGGATTCCCACCCCTGCTTTCCATGCCCGGAGGAGGTGGTACAGGTGGAGGAGTAGGAGGAGGTGGAGTAGGAGGAGTAGGAGGAGGCGGAGTGCAAGTACCTCCGGGAATTCCTGTTCCCCCTCCCGTTACGAATCCCTGGTCAAGCCTCCTTCCTCCTAACACCCTGATGATACCTTACCCGGTGTTGTTACCACTTCCAATTCCTATTCCAATTCCATTTCCTGTTCCGGCTAAGTGTGGACAGCAGAAGAACGCTAGCGAGACAGCAGAGGCTTGTTCCAACAAGCAAAACGAGAGCAGAAAAACAGATCTAGCAGAGGATCTCAAGGAACGACCGGGAGATCTGAGATTGCCGCCAAAGACCCACGACAAACCAGATTCCTTTCTACCACACACCATTGTCTGTACATGTTGTCGGAAGACCTCCATTCCAGGTCATCCCCATGATCCACACTTGAGGTCCAACTTCTGCTCTCCATGTAGAAACGAAGGAGACACTCATCATACAAATAATTTTAATGACAATACTAATGTTCCGGCGTTATTAGCAGCTGCAGCACAGGCCAGCCAGAACCTTGCAATTGATTTCTCGATGGCCAGAGATTCAAAGACGAGTTTGCGAAGTCCGAGTTTGCAGGGCACCACTCCTTTGGCCACTTCTTCGTCTGTCCCGATAAAAACTGAACCTCTGGACTTGGCTACTTCGAGTGAAAACAATAACTTATCGTCATCATCGCCGTCGTCGTCATCATCGTTGATGATGAAGTCGTGTGAACTGCCAAGTCTGCCGCCGTCTTTGCCGTATTTGGCTCGACGTAGTCTCATCTTGGATGCTCCGAGCATCTCCAAGGAAAAGCCGGTTCACGCAGAAAAACATTTCGCAGATGCTGCGACGTCAAAGAAATTTATGTATTGCAAACGGCGATATCCAAGCCTTCACATCAAAACCAAGTGAACCATTTGATGGCCGACGACACTTTCGAATTCTTGTTCACATTTCTCATCGGAATTCTACCAGCTTGGTTCGTTGACTTCGGCATTCTTTAGTAGCACAGTATGTCCACCATTACTGTGGTTCCTGGACCAGACCAGAGGGAGAGAACAGTATCTGGTTGAGTAACTGCTAATATGAAAACTCAAGAACTGGTCAGAAGTAATTAAACCATGTAAATAAACTGTTCATAAAGTCACATGGAC
>OZ029928.1:5978077-6272960 GCA_964023275.1 Norana najaformis
ATTCTAAATAGGCACTACATAAATGTTCAGAAACACACATACATACAGTGTTATTCATATGGAGTTTGGCTATTACTACTACTACTACTACTACTACTACTACTAGTAATAATAATAATAAATTAATAATAATAAAAATAATGTAATAGTACCAGTAGTAATAACAATAATGTAATAATAATAATACTAATTATAATAAATAATAATAACGTAATAGTAATAGAAGTAATAATAGTAACAGTGTTATAATTTCAGAGGCACGTTTGGAGACCTCAAGGGAGCCAATGACTGATGACGATTTGCTCACATTATAATACTGATTTTTTCTTTTACTGGTTTATTTTCAACATAGTAGTTTATTGAGTTTAGTTGATAGTAATAATAACAATGAAGTAGTCTCTTAGATTTGAAGCCTTGGCGAATACCAGCTGTGACGTTCACATCCGTAAACCCTTTTAACTAATTACCAGCAACACGGTGTGCTCAATTCTCGAGACTGTCAGCCAGCCAGCTGAATATCACAGGCCCCCAATTACTCAGGACCAGCAGCGCTGTTTTGCAGCTTGTTATGCCTATAATTCCAGTTGTTAAGTAAGCAGAATGTCTGCCATCCTAGACCGTGTAACCCGATCTCGCCTGAGCCTGGCAAACGATACAACATTAGGCAAGCGCTCTCTGTCTGTCTCTGTCTGTCTGTCTGTCTCTGTCTGTCTGTCTGTCTCTCTCCTGTCAGACAATATCTCCGAAGCCGCCGTGCCCAGTACAACGGCGGCTGCGCAGTCTGCCAGCCAGTAATGTACCTGGTTCTAATTGCAGTCCTCAGCGATCGGGCTGAAATCCGATCCGCCAGCTGCCACTAGTAACTACGACTCTTAAAGCCAGACTTGTTTCCAAGGCAGCCTCTCCCGAACGCTGCAACATGATATTCTAAATAATAGTAACACAGTAATTATATGTTAAACAGGATCTGCGTAGCATGTCCCACCAACATCCATCCATGCGATGATGCTCGTATTGCTACCATTCGAACATGATCTGTGCATGCGCTTAGAATAACATTTTGAAAAACTACAAAACCGAATACGAAAAACAACCATAACACTTAACCATAACATAGTCGATAAAATAAACGCTAACACAAGCACCATAGAAATAGATTGAAATCAACAAACACCAACATACATCAACTTATAAACCTGAACAATAACGAATAGTAATAAAGCAACGGGTAATAGGATTTACTGCACTGGTATAAGGGCTGCCTTAATGGTGAACTAATTGATAAATCATTGCACTCTGTCACAGAAAATCAAACTGCAGAATTGGCATTTTGAAAAAAATAAAACAATTAATAAGGAACTTGCAAAATAGAACTGCACAAATTATAACTTACTAGCTTTGAAAAGTAGAGAAAGAAACTGGTAAATTCACTAACTAATGTCTGTATGAAAAAATAAGAAAAATTAATATAACACATCTTAAGTATTTTGCAAAAACCCTGCACACATGACTGTGTAACTGATCTCGAATAAAGTGCGTTTTAAGACAGTCTGAAGATGTATGCTGAACTGAGTCAAATGCAATGGTATGTAAATGCAACAGGAGACTATACCAGCAGAATGCTCCAACATTCATGAGAACGTATGCTGGGTCCGTGCACTTTGTTGCAGTTTTTCCTTTCCAAAGACACCTTCCACTAAGCTCTCAGAGACGATTGCAACATTAAAACTACGAAGATTTTAAAGTTCAATACATCAGAACTGCAGACCTCAAAGAAATTTTTCCAAACCTTAAATTTCCTTTTGACAATCCAGGTTTCAAGACGCTGTTGAACATCAAATCATCACAGTATGCTGCAAACCACTGCGCTCTGCTTAAAACTATAGACTACTCTGTCGTCACCTTTTGTTGAGCTGACTTTTCTACACTAATGTGGATGTTTCTGCCCGCAAAGTGTGGACATATGCTATTGTAAACAGACGAATCATCTTCAAAAATTGTTGCAGAAAACCCGATGAGCCAGACCTCAGCACTAGGTGCTGAGCCCAAGTCCACACTTTTACAATGATTCTCTACACTTTATCTTACAGACTGCTCCAAGTTCAAATGGCATGTTTCGATTGCATAAATGCTACCCAATACTTACAATACATACATCAACTTATAAACCTGAACAACAATGAATAGTAATAAAGCAATGGGTAACAGGATTTACTGCACTTGTACAAAACAGGCTTAATGGTGAACTTGTTGATAAACCATTGCACTCTGTCGTAGAAAATCAAAAAATCGTTCTTTCAAAAGGTAAAAGCAATTCAATAGAAATTCAATCAACCGATCAACACAATTAAATACTGAATCAAACAATCCATCAACTGTTCTTCTGAATAGATATCTTCCCGTTAAAATACTCCATTACACCATAACATTAGAACTAACTTCCTAAACCAAACACCAGCTCACCAGCTATCTTACTCGTTGATCACGGAGCGACGACAATCGCACTTACCAAAGTCACAATCTCATGTCTAGCGTGGCAACTGAATACACGCACTTATCCTCTCTGTCTTCCGTGGTGTCGCCAGATTGGAAAATCTCTGATATTATACCGCTGGAGAACTGAGTAACCGGATTAAACTGAGTTCTGGGGAGTGCTGATTGGCTGGTGTGGCTTTACCAGCAGACTCATCAAAAATAATCCAGGAATCAGGTTGACCAGATTACTGGCAAAGCATGACAGAGACGCAGGGAAAACCGAAGACTGACCAGGTGCCTTAAGTTTCCGAAGCCCTTGCTAAGAGTGTCACCAATAGCTGATGCCATCCAGTTGCAGATGATAATTGGACAGGTAAGTCGATCGGGCAACCAGATAGCCTCATGTCACTTGTTCTATAATTGAACCGGTCTCCTCTTACCAACAAAACCCATTACACCAAAGCAGCGAGACAAAGAAGGACGAGGCGGAGGAAGAAGAAGACGAGGAGAAGGAGAAGCAGTGAATGTAAGGAAGAGGAGCAGCAGGCAGAGGAGGAATGAGACAAAGAAGGACGAGGCGGAGGAAGAAGAAGACGAGGAGAAGGAGAAGCAGTGAATGTAAGGAAGAGGAGCAGCAGGCAGAGGAGGAATGAGACAAAGCAGGCAAAGATAAGGAAGAAGATGACGGGAAAGTGGGAACACGATGAGGTGAAGGATGGAACAGCGAGAGGCGAAGAAGAAGCGAGGAAATGGTAAGAAAAGGCACAGGAACCGATAACGAAGAGGGGACGAGAAGGAGGAAGAAGAAGGAGGGCAGCATGGGAATCTAAGCATGAAGATAAGGTGGAGTAGGAGGAGCAGATGAAGGAAAAGGTGAGAGAACAGCTAAGAACTGAAGGAACGTGGAAGATAAGAATGAAGTTGAGGACACGAGAAGCAGAAGGAGGCGTAAGAAAGAGAAAGAGAAGACAGAAGAGCACAAATAAAAAAGTATAATCTCCAGCTGTTTTCAACTGCAACGTAATGTAAGTTATGCAGCTGTAATAGGATATTTACAGTCACTTCAAGAAATGCAAAAACTCAAGGTGGCTTCCTGATTTAGGTAAGGTAAGTTAAGGTAAGGTTCATTTAATATGGTGATTGTTGAAATTAACTTCAACAAATGTGAAACAAATTAGATCTGGCTTTTGAAGCATAAAATGCATAGAACAATAATAAGACGAGGATCTGAGTCAATCTTCAGAAAACAGCAAATAACCAGCCAGCCTGCTTCCTTCTTGCCAGGAAACTGCTAGGTCACTCTGTCAACCACTAGATCTGTCTGTCAGTCAGTCTGTCTGTCTGTTTGTCTGTCAACCACTAGATCTGTCTGTCTGTCTGTTTGTCTGTCCGTCTGCTTGTCTGTCTGTCAACCACTAGATCTGTCTGTCTGTCTGTCTGTTTGTCTGTCTGTCAACCACTAGGTGTGTCCGTCTGTGTGTCAGTCTGTCTGTCTGTCTACCTGCTCGTCTGCCTGTCAGTTATTCCATTTGTCATCTCATTCAGTTATTCATCCGGGCAATCGTGCAGTCCATTGATTGCCTTTCATTGACATCAGAACAGACTCACAGGTGTTCCATCACCGGAGAGTTCTGAGGTCCTTTAAAGCTTCATTTGTCATGAATTTGAGTGGAACGACTTTCACAATGCAGCCGTAGGGTTTGAAAGGCTAAAGGTGCAAAGGACATTTGAATCCAGATGATCATTTGTGCCAGTCTTCGATACTTTGCATTGTCCACAAACCCCTATTATTAATTTCAGTTTAATATTGATTATATGTCACTAATTTTACAAGATAATTTTCATTATCAGGAAATCTGTCACTGATTAACTGAGATAACTTGTTTAGCTATCAAAATTTTTTATCGTAATCGTAACTGCACATTTATGCAGTACCTCTTCAAGAAAACTTCTCAAGAAAAGAAAACTCCTTTATGCTTAAGCATCTCACAAACCCAGACTCTCCTGACAGCTTAACTGCTTTTTAACGGCAATTCAAGCGGTAACCGGAATTCATATTAAGTAATTTTGTAGTAATTTAATTCAAGAGAGTAAACGTTGAACCACTGAGAGATTTCTGCCATTTATGCAGATCCTGAAACATGCACAATGGGAGTATTTTTGTACAAACACACTTGTCCTACAGAAAGAAAACTATGCCAATCTACAGCATACACTAATGATGAATAGGCAGACAAGAAACCAGACATACAGACATAGACAGACGGACGGACAGACAGACATGGCTGGTTCCTCCCTATAGGGGTTTTGTTCAGTAAGGCAGCACTCAACCCTAACTGGAGGAATATTTGAAAGGAGTATACATGAAACCCTAAGCGGGACATAAAGATGGAAGGAAGAGGACAGGAGAAAGCGAAGGAGAAGAAGGAGGAAGAGGAGAAGGAGGAGGAAGAGAATAAGGAGACCTATGAACAAAGATTGGTTCAGTGTCACATGTCTGTAACATGAACTTGTAGCTGGGGCTAGAATGTCTGACATGTTCTGTTGTGTCAACTCAGCTGAGCAAATAAAGACTGAGGCACAGAAAATGAATAAATGATTACAAGCATTAATGCCATCATCCACTGGCATCATGCACCAATGACTTCAATCCGTCTTACTCTCAACACTCCCTCTCTTTTCTTTCTTTCTTTCTTTCTTTCTTTCTTTCTTTCTCTCTCTCTCTTTCTCTCTCTCTCTCTCTTTCTCTCTCTCTCTCTCTTTCCTTCTCTGCTCCTCTCTTTTTCTCTGTCGCTGTCTTTTTCATTGACTCCAAACTTCTTTCACCATATCAGAATACTAAACTGAGTCATACCTGCACCCCACTGTGACCCACAACCAACTTTCATCCTCTGATTTCCAGGTAAGTCTTAGACTTAGCTGAACCTTCTCATTTCCAACTTCAGGTGCACCCCATTCAGTCCATATCAGACTCGTGCGGCCCAGTGTGAGACTGTAATATGAATTGACTCTCCAAACCTGACCTTACCTGCCTCACCCATTGTGGTTTGACTGAGCGCCAGTAAATAAGCTAGCAGCTTTCTTTGGGTGCCAAAGAAGTCTCGAGATTACGATTACATCCGCAATCAGGCTCCAATACCCACAGAGCCGCATGATACGAACAACTCGTGAAATCGTATAACCCATAAAGTAAGGCAGTTTGTTTAATTGATGTTGTTGTAATTGCGGTTATCCCGAAATGCAACCTTTTAAGGACTAATGTTGATAGAGTCAGTAAATGAGCAATTACCTTAACCTACCTGACCTTACCCAAGTAAAGGGTACTTAATGAATGTCCAGTTACATTACAAATATAACATTCCTTATGACAATATCGTCCCTGATGGTTTGAGTTGGTTACCCGTTGCCCTATTTGAAGCTGTTGATTTGTTGTCTAGCTAACAACGCCAGAAGAAAAGGCCATCACTGTTGCACTGTGGTTGTCCTGTTTGCGCTTGAGCCACAAGATCCCACTCTATGATCCTCGGATGTCAAGTAGAGTTCAGTACAAACACCCACCATCAAAGACTAAGGTAAAGCAGAAACGGTTACTCGATCAAGAAGTGACCAGTAACAACTGGATAGGGATGCTTGGTAGTCAAGTAAAGGTTGTGGAACAATTTGTTTGCATGTCTCTGTTGAAACTCCTCAGACGCCGCGTGGTCCCGAGTTTGAAGAAAGTCAGCTGCAAGACTTTGAAACAAAGACATTTACTGACATAGGTTGAATTGCATAGATGTATGAATATATCTGGACATTTGTGCAACACCTGTTCGGCTCTCCAAAAGGCTCAACCATCAGCTCCCAAAAGATAGTGTTTTGGTTCACAGCTCCGGCAGGATTTACAGATTTGAGGATGAAGGACTGACTGCCTAAGCGTAATCGTAAACTCCAAATTTCTAAAGCTCTACTTAACAGCTAAGTGCAGGGCACCAACTTATTCATGAGTGCTGCGTCAAGTCAGTGTGGTTGTCCAGAGATACCATGTCAAGAACCAAGTCCGGTTGCCAGAAGACCAGAGAGAGAAGGGGGAAGGCGCTGTTAAGGTGGGTTGTGTTTAAGCTGAGAGAAATGGGAAGGCAGCGGATTGGATGAAACAGGGTGGGATTTCTTGAAAAGGTGAGACTTCAGCTTTGAAGGGAACACCGGAAGAGTAATAGAAAGAGGGCCTTGAGAGGGATGACGATCAACTTCATCACAGCAGAAGCTGAGACACAATTAAAGTCAACAGCTATTGTTATTTTATTTTATTTTTACAGTAGGTAAGAGCATTTCAAAGCAGTCAACAACTGCATGGTCAGTCAACCTTCTGCCTCCCTTTTCACCCGATCGGTCTAATTATGCTTCAGAGTGAAAATTTTATTTCACCAAACGTTAAACGAAGCATGATTCCATTGGAGGATTCGTTTCCTCGCCTATCAGGAAAACCAATCCTTAGATAATGGTAAAACCTGATTGCAATAATATATGCAGCAACTCCGATTGCAGACCCTGGTTAGCTGCTGAACAAAACAGCATCATCTGTCTGCCTACTTCTCTTCTGCTGTCTGTTTGTCTTTCTCAGTGTCTCTGTTTCCACGTGTCTGTCTGCCTGTCAGTCTGCCTGCCTGCCTGTCTGTCTGTTCCTAAACGTCTGCATCTGAATAGAACCTATAGATGCTCAAAGGGCCACCACCTGAAATAAGTTCTGTCTGTCTGTATTATGTATCCATATGTTTCTCCTCAGATTCAAGTTTGACATCTAGCACGTAAATCTCTTTATTAGTAACAGTATTAAGAATTTCACAAACTGTAACACCATACTGGTACTTGGTAAACTCCACGATCCCGGAACCTATGATTAAGAAGATACAGGAAACTAGAAAAAAGTTAGCCATCTTCTTTTCATCTCCTCTAAGTCTCGTACTGCTGGATCGCTGTCAAAATACGATATGTTTTAGCCACCAAAACACACCTCCTATTTCACGCGAGGCATGCGTTTCACATCAGTCCATTATCCATTTCACATTAGGAGGCTCTTGCAACAAAGCCACACTCATTTCACATTCATTTGCACCCACTCTAGTTTCTCAATCCTCTTTACCTCAGAACACATATACTGCCTCCCCTATCCAGCCCAAGTTCATGGACACTTCACAGCACAGCCTAAACACTCTTCAAATAATCTGTGGTAAGAGCAGATACTACTGAGGCACGAATGCTCACAGTAAGCATAAAATGTCTGTCAGCTATTCCAAAAGACCATAATAATTGTCTAGTTATAGGCTACAATAGAATCTAATCTAATCTAATAACTTCTGTTATCATAAGGCATAAGGCATCAACTAATAACTGGACCTGAAGACTCTCGCAGTCCTGTTTTCATAATACATTTGTAGGGATCAGTCGATGATCACTTGGAAGTCACATTCCTCCACATTCCCATAAGACACATTCCAGCTACGTCCCATCAAACTCTGAGGTGTCCGAGAAATTGGATCATCAGCTACGGCTGCTACGACAACCGCAAAACTTAGTTTGGAGACTTGATTGGCATCAGCAGACAGAAATGGGTCCTACGACTTCAAAACCTCAGACCAGCCACCGTAAAAGCAAAGGTGCTCCCTGATGTCTAGTGAACAGCAAATGAAAGTCAGCGTCTGACGACTTTAGTGTCTTTGTGAAGTTTTTAAGAGGTGCTATATAAATAGATACACAACAATAACTGATTGGTGTGAGCATCTGCTTTGTAATACAGAGTGCAGGTTCAAGCCTCCTCTGAGATGGCTACTGTGCAGGGACCCTCAGCAATTCCTTCATACACAACTGCTCAGTAAGTGATGTTTGATCACTAGGTACTGGCGCTTAATAAATACAGAAACAAAAATAAATACACATACAGTGCAAAGCAACGGAGAACAAATGAGTATGATTACCAGACCGTCTTGGTCTGCGGATGCTACGGCTTCATTAGTGTCTACTCTTTCCAGACACCTCATTCAAAAGGGTTTCTCAGATCAGTCTGATGCACGTGATACCTACCTACTCCACAGTTAGGTCATTCATATTCCCAGCAGACTCATTTAACCGTACCCGCAAGCAGGCTTTAAATAGTCACACCCATTTTACAATAGGCCTTGGCATCCAGTTCGCTCATTAGGATCCCATACCGCCAAAACATTAGGCCATGCATGTTTCAAATTACCCAGGACCAACTTCTCATCACATCAAACATTTTGCATCAGGTCCAATCATCTGTGGGTTTTCAGCAGCCCCAAAGACGTAAACAACACCGCCAGCAGCCCCTGTTCGTCCAACCACAGACAGAAAAACCTTTAAAGATTTACTGCACTTTGCCAGTGTTACAATTATAGGAAATTGGTTACTCATGTTCAGACAATTTGCAAGTTAGAAGTTCAGCCTCTCAGCCTTAATTCGCTGCCCAGTTCTGTCTGTTCAGACAGTTCCTTAAAGTCACTCAGGTCTAAACTTCAGACTTCTAAACTTTAATATGTTTATCCACCCTGCCTGACTTTGATTTCCGTGACCTATCAACTGAACCTCTCCAGCAGATAATGATTTCTGACTACGACTTCACCTGATCATCGGATAATGGTTTCTGACTATGACTTCACCTGATCATCAATTGATGTCTTGTGCATCATGACAACGGCGCTACAGAAGTCACTAGAATAGATTAGATTAGGCTACATGTAGATTAGATAAAAACCCAATTCACTCCCCATCACGAAAATTAGATAAAACCCAATTCACTCCCCATCATGTAGATTAGATAAAACCCAATTCACTCCCCATCATGTAGATTAGATAAAACCCAATTCACTCCCCATCATGTAGATTAGATAAAACCCAATTCACTCCCCATCACGTGGATTAGATAAAACCCAATTCACTCCCCATCACGTGGATTAGATAAAACCCAATTCCCTCCCCATCATGTAGATTAGATAAGACCCAATTCACTCCCCAGCTATTACCAGGCATCAACACAGGGTCATAAAACAAAGCAAGGCACCGATACCTTGGCACAATGCCCAAAAATCACAATGCATACCCCCCTCCATTAAAATCTTAACCTATAAATATTCGCCAACATTCTCCACGAAAATCCAACAAAAACAAGAAATCATCAGTTGGCAAATTCCTTATCATCCACATCGTCTTCATGTCTTTCACGTCTCGGACTTCTGCACTGAGCTCAGCCCAAGGATGCAAGATCTCATCCTAAACATCTCCTCGGAGATAGGCCGTTTCTTTCTAAACAGTGGCTTCAACGTTGGCAACCAGATGAAAGCTTAGTGAGAACTGTATTCTGCAAACATGTCTAATAGATCCAGTGACAAGTGACATTAGTTATCCGTCAGTGAGAAGGTTCAGAGGGTAGAACAGCCCCACAAAACTGACAAATCATGGCCAGCATATGAACCGTTTTAAAAATATGTTGTATAAAAGTCCATATAATATAATGCATAAAATGTATAAGTAAATGTAAGTATGAGTGTGCAAAATGTGGTGGAAGTGCAAAGGTATGGCAAATTTCTATGTAAAGGTATGGTAAATTTCTCAGCACTGAGCAGAAGCTGTGCAAGGGAGATCATCACATTCACTGGCACTCAGTCAAATCAGATTTGCAACAGCTTGTTTGTTGGGTCATACATTATACCTACTGACTTTTACAGCACAGCTACAAATTATGAACAGCTAAAATTTAAAATAAAAAGCTATCTGTCAATGGTCTTTGAATTATTTGTTGTAAAATGAGCAACATCAGAGACAGATTGTTATGCTTGTTCTTGCAACTGGGGTCATTCATAAAGGATGTCCAGAAAAATGACCTTCTTCGTACCCTCACCACTCCCCTGGTCTGCATTTGGCCTTACCCACCCCATCACCTAGAATTTGTGTTCTGCTACCATCAGTGTATGGCAGTGACCATCAGTTGTTGTCCAGTGCACTGTTGCAATGGCACCCTAGAAGTTATTATGTACATTAGCTGAACAATGGCTCAAAATGGAAAACACTACAACTAACTTTTATTTAATTAAAAAAAATTTAAATCCTTTAATATTTGTTTTATTTAACAGTTGTGGTAAATGGAAGGAAGTTGTGCTCATCAACAGCCTTCTATTATCTTATCTATTCTAAGAACTTCTATAGCGCCACTGTAATAATGCTAAAGGAATCAGTCGATGGTCGAAAATTAAATGATGTTTCAAACCACACAGGACCAACGTCTCATCACATCAAACATTCTGCATTAGGCCCAATCATCTGTGGGTTTTCTGAAGCCCCAAAGACGTAAACAAACATGGTCATTAGTAGCCCGTATCTGATCTGTGTTACAATGCAATGAGTCACTGCTCTGGCACCTTCTATAGATCAATAGGTCAATAGCAGGGTTTATAATACATTAGAATGCATTCATTACACATTACATTCTCAATAAGAAACGAAACATAAATATCAAAGAATATATTAATTAAAAGCAAATACAAATAAAGAACTTTCTTCCCCTTTTCCTTCTTCCTTCCTTCCTTTCTTTCCCGTCTTCGTTCCTTCCTAATGAAAATATAACCTTCCTTTTCTTTTTCTTTCTCTTCTTCCTTCCTCCCTCTTTCATGCCTTCATTTTTACTATTAAAATTTGCTTTTAAATTTTTAAAATTTTCACTCTCAAAAGTTTTACTACTAAAACAAAGTTTCACGCTGATAACTAGGCTAACTTTAGCAGATTCATTCGAAACTGACTGTCGCAAATTTCGGCCACTTAAAAGAACAAACCGCTGCTCAACGGGCGCCACATAAAGTCCTGTAATCGATCTGCCTTCGTATAGCATTTCGCGCTGTAGGTATTCATAAGCATCGCATCTCTTAATCTCACCTGTATGTCTTCGTCTCGCGATGATTCCCTTCTGGCGACAGATTCTAGTAGCTTATACCTGTCTGTTATGTCTTTCGACATGACAAAACAGACAACTAGTTCGCTGTAAACACGTTTTAGCCCAGCTGTTAGGTTATTTTGCTACTTCGACTGTTGAAGTACTCGGAACACGTCGTTGGTTGGCGGTGGAAGTAGTGAACTCATGCATGCTGCCTCTGCAACTGAAGCATCGGTATCCGAAGACGCCCATCACAGTCTCCATTTGCCTTTGAATGGCATCTGTCAGTTACCCGACGCTGGTTCCCTACGTCGCATAATTTAACGTTATAGCTGCGCTGTCGGTTTCCGATGGCGAAGGTTTAGCTGAGACTCAATCTCTGTTCAGCTTAGCTATAAATTCTCTCCACGATGAAGCGCTCATGGTGAAAAGGAAGAGGTATGGCCACCCACCTTCATAATTATGTCGAGGTTACGAAAATAAGTCACAAACCGGCTACTTATGAGGATGCCGGTTTGCATACCGATTTTGGCTATATTTCAGCGATTTGAATCTCGGGCTAGCACCCTCAGAACAAAGGCACCTCAAAATATGGCATGCCACCAATTCAAACGGGCAACGGTGATGAAGGATATCACCCGATAAATTCAATGAAAAATGAGCAGGGTCGAGGCCATGCGGTAGCTATAGAAAAACGTGTACATTTACATTTACTTGTTTCATATCTGTGACTTCATCGAAAACGCCTAGCATAAGAAACTGAAATAAAACGAGAAAACATCGGGGAAAATGCTGATGGAAGAGAAGTTTCATTTGAGAAAATTCCACAATTTTTCACTTTAATATTTCTTCTTATTCGATTGCTGCTCCAAGCCACACTTCAAACTTTGATCGGTTCAATCCCCACATCAAACGAAGAGGGCCTACTATATGCCTACAGCATGAGCGTCAATTCCTGTGGGTCACAGGGGCATGTCCCGCTCAATATTTAGGTTGATGAGTGCACAAATTATTATCTTAATGCTAACAGCAACGTACGGTCGACATCAAAGGCCCCGACAGCAATGAAATGTCGGTAAACAATGGAAACTACTACTCATCTCCAATATTGAACGCTTTCACGTATCATTCAATGCTCTTACTTAATTAATTACTTCTCAATTAAGAGGTCGTCTAAATGCGGACATGGAGAAGGGGTTATTCCCAGTACAGACATTCGCATCTAAATTTACTAGTTACTTTAGTACAGCCTTTGCCTGAAACACCAACTTCAGTCGTGCAGCGGAGTCTCTACTGCATTGTGTCTACTTGAGTCCCTTAGCAGGACACAGCGGTATCAAAGTACCCAACCCTTATCGAAGTTAGCCCTGCAAAATCAATAGGGTATCCTAATCTAGGCCTTAGTACTCCGTTGGGAGTATGGACATTCGGAAAGGGCGATTGGGAAGGGTAAAGCCTTTTATAAAGTCTTTTATTGACGACCCTTGTTGCAAGAACATGCATAAAACCTGTCTCTGATCATACTCAATTTATGACAAATAATTCAAAGACCAATGACAGGTAGCTTTTTATTTGACCAGAAAAGAAAAATCATGCAGATCAGACCAGTCTCCAATCAACTGAAAAATAAAGCAGCTTGTTCAGCAAAAAACATTCTGATATGTTCCAGAACTACCAACGACACGATAGATCAGAGAAAACAATTTTTATTTAAAACTTAGTCCTGGAATGTTACCTTTAAATATCCGGCAAAAACAAATACTGTTAGGAATTTGATGCACCTTAGTTGACTAGACACTTTCAGCTGATTACTTATGGGTCAGTGAAAACTGTACACAGAGGCACTTCAAGCTTTATCTAGTGGAATCCTCACAGAAGATTATATTTGCATTTCCACGCACCAATTTTTTTCTCTACACACCAATGCCTGCTATTAGCATACTACTTCCAAGTGTACATAGTACACACAGCATCAGCATGCCAGCCTAGTTGCTACTTTCATGCAGGGGCAGAAATGCATAAGTTGCAAGCCAAGTCTTTTTTAAATCATTGTGATCAGTAACTGAGGCATTCTGTAACAGTTTTCATCTCACTGATGTACATAAGTTGTTGGACAACACCAAAGCCTTAGCACTACTGACTAAAATGCAAATTCCAATATTTACATAGGCTAGAAAAGAGCAAAACTGCACATGATGGTATGTGATGTAAAACCCGAGACACTAAACTTAACCCAGAAATCGTGAAAACTAAATATAATCAAATTCTACACAAACCTTGCATCTAGGAAAGAAGAAAATTACACATGAGTGTGGTAGACTACCTCGTTAACAACCCAGCAGTTCTTACGAACTATTACAGAATCACAACTTCCATACACCTAACACGTAGACTAACATGTAACCTATACGGCACCTTTCAAGATATCTACTTGATTTTTTAACATAAATTCCATGACCTCATGACTAAATTTAATCCTACACATTTAAAATCAGACATAATATCGAAAGCAATACTCGGATGTCCGCTTTTCTCTATCTTCACAATTTACTCATGAAGCCAAAGATTGAACAAATGAATCAATTGTAGAAAAACAAGGGATTAGTTGCTAAGGTGCAGAAAACACAATACACTAAAGTATGAAGTGCATTAACACTGAAACTATCTGTGAGGCAAACTGGTGCACACAAGTGAAACCAAAAACCTGTTACAACATCCATCAGGCGGTAGGAATGGCATTAGCATCATTTACTCTAAATCAACAGCCAAAAAGCTAGAGAGGGCAAACAGTAAGATACATGCAGCCTATCAAATTTCGATACTAAACAAATGAAACCACAACAACAATACGAAATTAATCAATTTGAGTGAAAAGCTAATTTAACAGATTCCTTAATGCTAATTATCGAAAAAATACATGATTACCAATAAAATCGTTTACACTCATTGGAATGCACAATTAGGTGATATAATGGCAATTAAACTGTACTGGAACTAGTAATACTGGTCCAAACATACCCTTTTCACTTCCTAGCAGTTCAGTGCTCAAGTAAATACGTATGTGTCATTCACTGACATTCATCAATGCACCAAAATTTAAGTGACGTACTTTATTTTATTTAAGCACTCTATTTTCTTCGCCACTGCTGTAAATTTTCAGGCATTTAAGCATTCCTTTCTTTCAAAAATCCAACTCTATCTGCATCATTTGCTGACAAGCTGTTCATTTTAAGACACTATCTTCCACAACTCCAAGTATGCCATTCTGCAGGCACAGTCTCTCCTCTTTTTAAACCCATCTTAACCCTAGACATTTCCCCCACATTACGCGACTTCTACAAAACTTTTCTACCATCTTGTGTGTATAACTGCTTTCTTTAATTCAGAGTGCCTTCATCCATAATTTCAAATTCCACTACACAAAGCCAAGCCTCCTACACAGCAGTTTTCCAATTTTTATTCACATTCCAAAGGGCCTACTCTGTCTCTCTTTCACAGCTTTCCTTTTTACAACCAATTCTGGTCTTTAATCCAAGCCAGAATTTACCATCTACTGCCACAGCCAACAAAAACATAATCAGTGGAATGAAGATTGGAAAAAACTCACAAGGAAAACGCAAATGACTTACTGCGTAAAATCACAGTTACTATTATAATCTTTCCTCCACGATGGCCAGATTCAAACAATGTAAATCTTAAGCAAAGCCTTACTACATTAGACAGGGCAAAATAGCATTAACGAACAATGCGACATACAACGGCTATTCCACTATGTGGCGCGGCTTTCCGATGTTCATTCCGGCTTGACTGGCTCCCTTGTTTGACCCATACTGCAGACTGATCACAGACTGACCGGCCTTCAGCTGCTCCTCAGAAAACTCACGAACATTCTTCTCGCTCTTCTTGGGCCAGTATCCCTCTGGACCTGAGTATCCAGGCTTTGCTTGTGCCTTAGAAAATATCAAAAAAGCTTAAACTTATCAAAATAAAAATCAGAATTAAAAGATTAATCGACTGACAGATTTTAAAAACATAGAGAGCACCATTATACAAAATTACAGAAACACAGAACCGTTCATGTTATCAACTGGTATTTATGGTTTGTCTAGTATGTTATTTGTGATCAATAAGTTGCAAAATGCAGATTTTGCTCGATAATTTTCCTTTGGTTGGACTTCTAATGTGACTTAGTCTGCTTTCTTGGTGTTAATTCCATCTTTCACTGTAATTTTTGAGTGTTTTGGATGAGGTGCAGGCGTTTGTTATCAAAGTCTCGTGTGATGCCTTTCGACTCATCCTTTCTGAGGAAGTTCAGGTCACCAGCTGGACAGTGTCGAGCTCCAGTTGGAAAGGCCAAGAGTCTTGCACTGGTGCTGTCCATTCTATTGTTCTTCCATTCTACCTCTCTGTGATTGGTGCTGATAGTTCCATCATTCTACACTGCAACCAATTTACTAGCTGCTGAAGAATGTCGTCTTTCAAAGACCAGGTGACTGAGGGATATCTGGACACAGCAGCTTCCAACATTTGTGAGAAACAGCCTGGCATCGAGGTTCATGTGCTGCGAGAGTCATTGCCCATCAACACTCTCTTCTTTGATGCTTCGTAGTCCAGTAACTCAGAACATGGCGTCTACTAAAAACTCAGGATGGAAATCCGTCGGTTAAGCTCTGCCTGTCAGCTGCAGCCTGCCAGTGGTGACTCTTCTAGTTATCTGAGCATTGTTTGCTAACTAATAAGTTTTTGTTCTTAATGGCTTTAAAATCATTAGACTGCATTGTATCTACTTTTGTGAGGTTCTAAAAGGCCCCTGAGTGTCTACATATATAGACCATACATAGACACCAACAACGGTGTGAACTTTAAGAAATGTGCAGAAAGAACTGACTGAATGATGAATAAATGAATGAAATTTTACACCTAAACATACAACTGATCGAATCCTTAATTGACTGCATATGGCTAAATTGTAGCTGATCTGATAGCCAACTACAACTGATTATGTAGAAGAATAATCTTGCTTGCTTACTCACTGCTGCATAACTTCTAGTTTCTCTGTCTTATCAGATTTTGACCAGGCTTATGGAGGAAATAAACAGCATATCCAGCAATGCACAGCTCAAGGCCTGAAGTCTGAGAAATGAGCAGCTTCCCACGTTTCATGTGGGACTTGTGGGAGCTTTACTTTAAGCAAACGAGTTACTGACTGACTGCATGCAGCTAAAGAGTAAACAACAACCGACTTTCCTTAAAAAGCCTTAGAATGAGTTAACAGCTAATCATACAAAATGACAAAAATGAAAACTAACATGACTAACGACTCAAGAAACAAAGACTCATAATTTGCATACCGCCTCAGTTATTACCTCAATGCCAAGGGCTCGTATGCAGACGCACACCTGAGACAGATTCAGTGCGCCCTTTTCGTGAAGTGACTCCGTTGGAAAAGTATACGTGTCATTCACCCCGAACTCCTGAACCATTTTGGAAAACTGTGCGATACGCTCCCGCTCACGCATGATGCGCATTCCTTCGATCTTTGGTGTCTGAAACATCTTGTCATTCCAGTTGATTTTTCCAGGAGAAAGGCTGTCCAGTAACCTATTAAATTGAATAATATTCAGTCATCAGTCATGCCAGATAATTCTAAAAAAACATTAAAAAACATTCTAGGCGATGGTCCACAATGGACTGTAAAGACTTCTCTCGTGTAGACCAACACAATGTTTCAACATGTACTACAAAAACATTTGGTGTCTTACATGATAAAATATTATGTTGGCCAGCTTAATATTTAATAATTATTAATTCCCAATACAGACATCCACATCAAAATTTGGTAGTTATTTTAATTATTAATTAATTAGTGAATTAATTATTTTGAATTGTATAGTGCCCCTTCAAGAGATTCCTCAGTGGTGCTCCCCAAATAACAACCAAAAACACTACATATAGCAAAGACAAATCGAGAAACTACATCTAAAACGCCCTATGCAATTTTTTTATTGTTTTACAGTATCACTGCCAATAATTAAGACCAATTTGGCTTTGTCTGTGATTCTCTAGTAACCCAAGTCGTTTTTTTATAACAGATACTGTATAAATTTCATCAGTATGGTACAATACAGTGTATAATACCGAAAACAATGCGTTTTGCGATAGCTCTGGTTGCTACAGGTTTTATATTCATATTTTACTATTTGCTGATGAAAGCCTTTTATTGCCAGTGCTGTACAACTGAAGCTCACCTGAGCTTCTTTGGATTGAACTATTGATATTCTGCATTTTATGACACCCTCATAACAAGATGGTGCTGATAAAACCCTTCCCACTGCTAACGCTTTCTTCTCCTTCATCCAAATTGTGGCTTCAACCTTGACCTCTGTTCTTTGACTTTCTTCTCTACCTGCATGTTCAAATGCTGCACTTTCTCTTACTGTCCCTTTCCTCTTACTGTCCCTTTCCTCTTGCTGTCCCTTTCCTCTTGCTGCCCCTTTTCTCTTGCTGTCCCTTTCCTCTTGCTGTCCCTTTCCTCTTACTGTCCCTTTCCTCTTACTGTCCCTTTCCTCTTACTGTCCCTTTTCTCTTACTGTTCCTTTCCTCTTACTGTCCCTTTTCTCTTGCTGTCCCTTTCCTCTTGCTGTCCCTTTCCTCTTCCTGTCCCTTTCCTCTTACTGCCCCTTTCCTCCTACTGTCCCTTTCCTCTTACTGTCCCTTTTCTCTTGCTGTCCCTTTTCTCTTACTGTCCCTTTTCTCTTGCTGGTGGCAAGCATGATTGAACATGACACAAAGCTTTTACGTGGAAATACGCAGTGACATGTTGGTTAAATGCTAGAGTTGAGCATCACCTCAAGACTCTTAAATAACTCTGATGTCACTAGCATCTAATGCAAACTGCAACACTAACACATCAAAATTTAGCCAGAAATCTCATGAGCTGTCAAAAAAGCAGTCTAAAGAAGACAGGAGTAAAGACAGAATAAGAAGAGAAGCCAAGATGCCTCACTGAGTTACCTTAGCAGCAAAGCTAAACAAATTCCCTTGCAACGACCTTTTCACTGTAGCTGCCCTAATATCAGAACAGAGGCCAGGACAGTCTAAACACCCAAGACAATGCAAACATCTGGGGTACCATGTCCTTTGTAACGCTGTATATTACTCAGCTGTTGACTGCGAGACTTCTCTGGTTTTTGTCCAGTTTTATTGCTTGATCTAAGAAGCTGTATCCATTTCTTTGTTGGTAAAGGACCACTGACTACAGATCTGGGATCCACCATTTCTCACTTCTTAGGTAAGGCCGAACAGCCAAAGATGGAAATAATTTCCATCTTTTCTTATCAGTTTTTTAGTGTTTTTGAAACATAATCTCATTAGTCACAAACTGTCCAAAGCCTTAAAGATGAACCAATCAAGATGAACCAATCAAGTGATGCCATTTAATGCATGCACATTTGTATTCAGACACTTAATACAGAACCTTTACAGTATCTTACAAAAGCACAGCCTACACTTCATACGGCACCTTTAAAGCACCCCACTAACAAGAAAACAACAGCCACCTTGGTTGTGGACATACGCAGTGATCTAATTTAACACTGCCACAGCCAACAAAAACATAATCAGTGGAATGAAGATTGGAAAAAACTCACAAGGAAATCGCAAATGACTTACTGTGTAAAATCACAGTTACTATTATCTTGAACGGTGTCTTTTCGTGAAACTCCCTAGCAACAATCAGTACAGGAATATAGTTTTGTCAAATGGAAAAGCTGGTGGCTGTTGCCTATTTAACTAACTTGAGCAAGATCATTCCATCTGACAGAAGCTTATAGAAGGAGTCGTGAGAAGCGTCGATTGCTTCAGCATCCTCGGGAATTTCTTCCACTTGTGTCATCAACCGGATCCAGTGCAAGCACTTGGCTGCTTCAGCTTCATCGAAATTCGCTTCGATCTGAAACACACACACAAATAGTAAGTCTAAATATACTATCCAACATAAGAAACTGAGGCATTGTACTGTCTTCCTCAGAACAGTCTCCTGTATTTCAGTACCTCAGTTCAAGCTGGATCAGCTCAGTACATCTGGCAAGCAATTCATTAGCAGTGCTTAGTAAGATGGTTTTAAAAGGTTCTACAAAGGCACTACCTACACGCTTCTGACATTAGGACAAGCGTCTTCCACCAACTGCACATGAGCTTAGAGCCTTGGCACAACAAGTGATGCCGACAACTGAGACGCCATGAACAACTAAGGGTTAGTCTGGAATGATTATTTACCAAGACCATGCATTCATCCTAGGAGGGTAATGCAGTTGTCAGTACAATGCAATCAAGCAAACACTAAAATGCAATCAAGCAAACACTAAAGTAACTACCACTCGGCCCTCCATCCTTTCAGGGTCAATAAATGTGCACCATCATATAATCTGAGAGGTTAAAATTGGTCCCACTGCCTGACTGTTGCTAAAATGTTTCTTTGACCTTAGGACTGCCAAGAGTTTCTGTTGAGATTTGTAAACAAATGTGTGGAAGTGGAAGATTCAGGTGTACTGACATTGCACGCATAATAAGTGCTTTAAAAAAATATAAAAATAAAAATATATGCTAGTTCACCTAGAGGGATGTATCATCAAGGCCATGGCTGCTTAGTAATTTAAATCTCTAGCAACTTAAATCTCTGTGCCTTACCTTACTAGTGCCTGATTAGGACTATTCCTAGGACAATAGAAAATCAAGGGCACTTTGGGAAAAGTCAAGTGAAGATGAATGATGGCAGCTAATCTGGCTGTGTTTGCTCGAAGCACATCTGTCAGCTAAAGCTGCATTGAACACATGAATGAATGGATGCTTCCCTTGATCACTTCATATGCAAAGCAACTGCACTAACTAATCAACGTATAAAAATCAAGTTGAACTGAACAGAAAAGTTATAGAATTCCACTTGGATTCTTCCAATACTGACCAAGTCCAGTTTGATGACATTTTCATACGGTGTACACTGACTGAACAGCTCTGTTTACACTCATTATTTCATATTTCTGGCCTGCCATCATTCCCTCAGCAGAAACTACTCACATCTATGAATAAAGCAGCCACGTTTTCCAATAACTGAACAAGCAGGCTTGTCTTTATGCTTATCCCTCTTCTTGGGTATCTCTGTCTGTCTCAGTCAGTTTGTCTGCATCTGCATTTCTGTGCGCGCATCAGTCTGTGTGTGTATCTCTCCATGATCCTTCTGTATGTCGGTCCGTCTGTCTGTGTCTGATAAATGGTATTGATCTGGAAACACAATCAGCGCCTACAGCATTATGGCTAGCAGCAGCAGCAGCAGCAGCAGCAGTGCAGTGATGGCGGCACAGTGACTGATGGAGTGAAACCATCTTCTTGCAACTGTAGCACGGCTACGCTGTCTGTGTACATCTGGTGAGGCTGAGATGACGCAACTAATACTCGGTTACTGTTGCGGTATATCAGACAGTTTACCACAGATACACCGGATTATCTCTCACCTGTCAAGCGTGCATAAATCAGTGATTAGAACAAATCTGTTCATACATGCAAAGCAAATGGTTAATTAATTCCATAGTTGCTGCTTACAAATGTCAATCCTGCTTGTTGTAAATTCTCATACCTCTGAGAAGCTCTGACAATGTACAGCAGAAATATCTGGTGACAATATACAATTATCAAATCTAATCTAATCTTAAAACTGCCACGTCATCAAACAACAGTCACTTCTTTGTAAAATTGCATTTCATGCCTAATCACATGCCCTTAGGCAAAACTAGACGAGATCCAAGAGGCTACCTTCTCCTTCTCTTTCTGGCTGGAATTAGTCCCTAACAGGGGAAGGGTCAGCCACACAGATCCTTCTTTTCCATTTGTTTCTATCTACAGTATCTTTATTCTTCAGTGTGAGGAGCTTTAGGTCTTGCTGAATCATGTTCCCCCTCTCTTCTTTTGTCGTCCCTGACTGCGGCGGAGTCCGTAAACCTCTGCTCTCATAATTCTGTTAATGCAACGTTCCTACTCTCTCCTCATCACATGACCATACCGTCTCAACCTGGCTTCTCGTACCTTGTCAGATATACATGCCACTCCCAACATCTGTTGATATACTCATTCCTTTTCGTGTCTTTCAATGAGATTCCAAGTATCCGTTGCAGCATTCTCATTTCTGTTCTCTCCAGAAACAAGAGGCAACAGAGACCAGCCAATGAATAACCCAGAAAGAGGAGATTTAGCCCAGACCTGAATGACATAAAAGAACTTCCAAAAAAAACCAGAAACTGCACATTCCAGAGCCTCGGACCAGCTACTGACAGAACCTTCAAAAACCATTACTGTATTGGCTTGGAATATAGCAAGGTCATCTTACTTTACCCCTCTAATTTACAATTTAAATTTGCATTTCTTTACAGCATGCATTTCTCTGTCAGAGAACTGGAATGAGTTCTTTCACGTGCATAATACTCTGACACTTTTGATCAGGCTTCTGTTTTTGCAGCTCACTTACACCATTTAGCCCATTCATTCAAATTAACATCAATCCTTTGGTTCAGAGGCCTTTGGAAACGAGCGTCATTGCTTTAAATCACACCCATGATTTAGAGCAGTGGTGCACATGATGTATACAATGTGTATAACTTTAACTAGCATGGGGACATGATCGGCAAACTCCCTGGCATTTACACAAAACAGTCAATTAGCAAATGCAAATGAAACGGAGGGACCAGGGCTCAGCAATTAACCAGTTGGGTGAACATGTACAACAACACAGGGACTTGGAAGGAAAATTGCTTGTTTGCGGCAGACCCCCTGCAAATCACCTCCTGTCGTTACTTTATGAGAAAGCAAACCAGCTGTATTCATTACAGCTACAACTGTCCTGGGAATATAGGTCAGTTCAGCTGAGATCTGCACTTCAAATCCTCTCCAGTGTGTGTTCAGATTCTGTCCTTTCAAAACTAGCACCAACAAACTATACAAGTATTGTGGGGCACGGTAGCCTCCTATTGGAGAGAGTGCTCGGCTTGTAATGTGGAGAGTATGGGTTCGAAATTCCTCCCCTGAGACGGTTACTGTGTAGGGTCCTTGAGCAAGTCCTTCGCTCACAACTGCTCGGCTACATCAACTGATGCTAAGTCATTAGATAGTGGCGCCTAATAAATGCAGAAAATAACAATAATAATAAACAGTTTTTCATAATAATGACCCAAGGCAAATTCTTGTCTGCACATTGCATCACTTCAGTTCTGCTCTGTCACGTTTAAATTTTAAAATTGCATGTCACAGAACTCGTATTGAAAGCTTTTTTCTTGTAAAAAAGAAATGAGACAAAAAACTACATAAACATAATGTAATAAAATTTAATTGGCAAATTCACATACCACCTGTTTGATGTTTTACTAGATGGCATTACAGTACTAACATGGTGAAAATGGCAACGGACACCTACGGGCGCTGAGCCCACGGTGCATGATGACAATGATGATGATTACAGTACTGTCAAATCCAACCCTTTGCCATTAAAAAAATCAACATATTATATATTTAAGAAGTGCAAAAATTTTAAAATTTAAACTGACAACTCCATCAACCTCTTGTAGCTGCTGCATTTTGTCCATTTCTTTAGAGAAATTACTTTATGCCAGAGATTCACACTCAGTCAAGCATGTCCTCAGCACTTTGGCTAGTGGAATATATACACACATACAATTGTAGACCTACAAACATACACACAACGTCATACATACATACAATGTCATACATATATGCATACATACACACATACATACTTACACTCATCATTTATTCATTCATTCATACATACAAACATATAATGTCATACATTCATACACACACATGCATACATGTATACAAAGTCATAAATATATGCATACATACACAAATACATACTTACATTCATAATTCATACATACTGTTAGAGTCGGCCCACATGGAAGACCCGGATGTAAGGAGTGACTGAAGGATGAGACATCTCTTTAGGGGGCGTAACCCCAGAAATCTTATAAAAGGGGAAGTTTCTTTCAGTTGACTGAGCTTGGCTAGTTAAGATAGGCCGAGTCCTACGTGGCTCTGTTTCCTGTTAGTCGCCAAGACTTCGTTTTACGAGCTGATGTAAAGGTCCTCCGTCTGTTGGAGGAACTTGAGTTCAAGTTGTTTGCTGATGTGAAGACTTCGACTTCTGGCTTCAAAACGGCCGTCGACGTTCTGTCTGATGTCAGGTATTTTGTTTATGTGCTATAACCTCTTGCAAGTGTAAATATACATTTTATCTCAACCCAAGGGAGTTTATTTCCTGTTCTTAGGACTAGCACATAACACTACATACATACATACATACAAACACAGTGGAATATACAATCCCTAGCACCATTACATTACATTTCTCTACAAAGCACTTGATGCAATGTTGGTGGTTCTCCAAGTGTAATGCATACAGCACAAACACATCAGCAGCTGCCCTCATCACGATCCAGTCCATCCAAATATACACTCTGCATTTTCAGCAAAGATCAGCTACCATGGCAACAGGTCCAAACAACATTACGCTGATAAAAATGAAAACAGGAAAATAATCAAGCAGCGGATCATGTCAATACGAAACTTGACAGTAATATTCCGAATTACAGGAGAGAAAAACGACGTTGTTCACAGGCTCACAGAGAATGATTAAACAAGTGATGTGTGACCAACCAGCCGGAATAATTACAGAGCACAGAGGATGATTGATGCCCTTTCCTCCCTCTGGATTTGGTTCGTCATGCTTCCGATTACCAACATTCACAAATAAAATCCATCATTACGTCCATTTGCAAGACCTCTGACCATTTTGCTTTGTGCTTTGGTTCACTTTTGGTCAACTCTTGATAAACTGCAGGGGCATTTCCAAATCCCACACTTTTTATTCATTTCTGTATTTATTAGGCACCACTAAGCATCAACTGACGGTACAGACAATTGTGCACGAAGGACTTGCTCAGGGTCCCTATTTCCTCAGAGACGGCTCAAACCTGCACACTCAAACCAACTGTCTACTGCATCACATAATAAGAAAATATTTACTAAATATTATTTCATAGCCTGACAAAGTCAACATACAGTTATGACGATATTTATTAAACATCTCCAACAGCATTACTGAGAGAGTCAACACACAGTTAAGAATATATTCGTTAGACATCAAAACGTAGTCTAACGGACACAGTCAACAGTCAGCAGAGGCCTTGTACCTTCATCTTGGAAATAGAAACGAGAGAACTTAATCAGTCTGAACTGGTCAAATATCATAGTATTCATCAGGGGTCAATTATGCACAACTTAAACAGACGTACAAAGGTTTGTGATTTGTATTCATGAGTACGTTTTCGAGGGGGACCTGGTAATTCGGCAATGAGTTTTCTATTCACAGGAAACTCAAATCACGTATGCCAACATATACATATACACCCAGCACATATATGTAATGGTATAGATACATATGCATGTGTGTACATATGTAAATGTGTAAACAAATGCATAACAAAACCACGAAATGGATTAAAATTTCAGTCTGGAAAAGCAGAGAAGCAAGAACAAGCTGAAATGAATACTGAAAACTTCTAAACAATTTCAGCCTCATCCAGGATTCTCATTAGTAAGACATGGATAGAGTTGTTTACAAGGGCAGATCTAACTGAATGCAGATCAAATATCTTAGAGAACTAGATCAAAAGCTATCAGAATTTCTTCAAATTGCCAAAAGAAAACATAAATTATTTCATATAAAACACATTTCTTGTGTGCTCACTGCCTTTGTCATTCTAACACACTGCATGATCCACATGAAGTAATCATTTACTATGCCCAGTTATCATAAGCACACTGTTATTCATACACTGCATTTCTTCAGTGCCCAAAAAGTTAAATCATTTGTTTATGATGCTCAACATCAAAACTATATTGGTGCAATAGTGGTTAGGTCAGGTTCAGTTCCATGTCAATATCAAAAGGTCAGGCAGACTGCTGCAGCAGAAGGTTATGAATTTGCAGCAACGAGAAAGATAATGACATGAGGAAGATATTAACTGTTCATGGCTAAAGACAGCAATGGAAAAACACATCAGAACAATGGTTTATGATAGAAATATTTCCTGTCAATAAAAAATATAGTCCGTCCGTAAAGTTGTAAGTTTTTGTCCCTAAATTAAATCTCTGAAAACTCACCTTCTTCTGGCATTCTGCAGCAAGGCCTGACTTTCCCGCTCTGTAGCTCATGATGATTTTGCAGTGTTGTCTTTTGTCGTCAGAATCCAGTTACACTGTGACAACGATATAAACACGTCCATGAGAAGATGAATGTGCGGTCAGCAAAATAAATAAAATCAATCCTTGCGCCGAGGCAGCTAGAAGCATGACCGCCTGCCCGTCTGACAGGTCAATATGCGCTCTACAGAGTCTAAGGGTTTACGAACTAATTCCACGCTGTTTCGTGCAGAAAGTGGTGCCTATCCTGCGTCTTCAAATTATTTGTATCAAAATTAACGGTAAAAAGCTTTAGCTGCACTGGAGGTATTTGTTAAATAAGCAAGAAAAATCTATCGATTAATATGACAAACCTCGTACAAAACTGCCTCGTCCCTCCGACCACTTTGATGAATGAATAATACAACAGCTGCAACTGCTTCTCGCGACTGTGACACAGACATTAATACAGATAGAGGGGCGACACATGTTTCTAGAGAACTCGTTCTCTTGCTTATAAACTTTTATTGGTTTTGAAACTAAATATTCTGTATTATTTATCTTATTCAATCTTGTTTATAAGCCTTATGCTTAAAACTCCCTAAAGACTAATTTCTGGTAATTTTCTGTTTTATAGACAGACTTTCATCTTATCTTATTTCATCTTGCTTACAAGATTTAGGTTTTCAAAATAAATTCTAGTAATTTTCTACCGGTATATTGTGGATAGATTTTCGTCTAATCTTTTCTAGGCCGAATAATTATTACGATGTCGTTTGGATTCAGCCTCGGTCGTGCCTTATGGTCCCAGGTCTCTTGGCCGGCCTATTAGAGTTATGTCTATGTAGGTCGTGTTCCGCTAATAACTTTTCATAAGCCGTGGCAGTGCCGTACGCAGTAAAGGGTCCTCTACAAACGAAGGAAGGAGGCATGTTGTGTACACGGAGGAAAGGATGGATAAAGGTGAATCATCACTCGACTAGCAGAACTTGGAAGAGAACTGCATATAATTTATTCTTTGTGTGACAGAGGTCACGGTGGAATATGGCAACATTACTGCAAATACTGCCCCATATTGCTATAGCTAGTTATTGCTAGCAGCACAGTTCAGAGAGGCAGATATCAACATTGATACTCTTAATTGCAGAATGCGATCACTATTGGTTTTTAAAGCTGGTATCAGTTTTCGGGATTTTCTCGTTTCTTTTCAAAGTCGTCTTAATATCGGTTTCGGTTTGACAAAAAACGTGATATCGGTGTCCGTTTTCAGTTTTTATGCATCTTTTATTTTTACGTTTATAGCCCGACTTTGCTGTGTTGCAGTGTGCAGTTAGCAACTGTGCAGTGAGAATTACCAACCAGACCTTAAGAAAATGGAAGCTAATAACGCTTAACAAAATGTCCTTCACTCTAATCTAATCTGACTTTTATACTATGGTACCTTTATCACAATATACAAGCATCAATCGACGATCGTTTCAGGAGAAAGAAGACCAGTCCCTTAATCAAGCTACCCCAAGAGGCAGTCAGGAGTACGATGTGTTTTCTTAGCCTCGGCATATCAGGGCGGGTAGTCAATCCTCTCCCTTGCCACCTGATCTTCCCACCGACAGGGTGCAGTCAATGTCCTCATTATAGCCGAGTTGGCTAAGGGGCACAAGCAGAGCCAAAATCTTGAAACAAATTTCTGCCCTAGCGGGATTTGAACCCCAGCCCTCTCAATTGATAGCCCAGCATGATAACAACTATACTATCGTGCATTCCCCATGTCAAAAGAAAACGTAGTAAAAATCCATTAGCGAAGGCCAGTGGGTATGGGAAACGTTACATCACGTAACTCGGCTACACAGCGGTTAAGAACACCTTTTTAAAGCCAAATTCAACAATAAACTGCTCCAAAAATGTTTTCTGCTAACGATTATCAAGAATCGTCCAGTTTCTGCTTACTGCCCACCACTAAGGCCTATGCTCTCAGTTTTGATACTCAACATGGTTCTCTATGCATCCCGACTTTAGTAATTGCAAACCCAGTATTTCTTTGGCATCCAATAACCTAATGCAAGAACCAGTTTATCCACACCGTAAAAGAAACTTGCGTGCAGCATGTCTGCCCAGGTTTCCAGCAGCTATTACATTTTAATGAAATTTTCAAAAGAACTTTTAATCATTATATCATTCCAAAAGACGTATATACAACTGCACCCCATGGATATTATTTTCTAAGAAGTGTTAAAAGCTAACCAAGCAACATTTACCAACATGCATAACGAAAGCTGAAAATACTCACTTAATTTATCAATCCACTAGATGTCTTCTCATTAAAACTGATCATCATTATGTGGAATCTGCCCAGTTCAGGTCAGATTCCCAGTACTTGCATCAGATAAATCCCCAGCCGAGCTATGTACAAGCCTACAAGAATCATTCATGCAGTGGTTGTGCAAACAATTTCTGCACACATGGGGCCCATGTTTGCAAATCTGGCATCTGTTGCCACAAATATGCATCTACACGCTAATTGCACAGAACCACATGTTACTGTCTGATCGTCTTAAATGCTACGAAGCAACTGATGCATTACATCTTATAACAGCTGCAGTGCAACTGGGCGTAATTCAGAGCTGCAAAAAACTACATTAAAAAAAACACAAACTTAATTAATAATTGTAAAAATTCAGGCTTTAAGCTCACATCTTCTCACTCACATTCAAGTCTTATGCAACTTCTGATGCACCTACGTGGGTATAAAAGTATCATATCAACAACGACACACGACAGAAGGCAAACAGAATTAGCAGATCACGTAAACGGACTAGGTTTTCTATTTAGGTACCTGTTCTCTGTAAATTACATTTTAATTTTATAAAATCAAACTCTAAAAATCTCAGCAGCAAATATTCTTGCATACAAAATGCTAAATTTTGGGCCAAGCTAATAGAATATTCTAAACGTGAATGCCATCGTGAGTAAATAGCAATTAGAACACCATAAACAACTCTGTATGCTAAACTGATTTATTAACAAGCAAATTTTTCATGTTGCCCCAACATTCAGTATTTTCAGTTACTTTTATGATACATCAAAAAAAGAACTAGCCAAACAAATATGCAACAATAGTAATGATGACTGTAAGATAGACAACTTAGCACGATAATGCTATTGGATACAAATTCAATCGGCCTAATTCATTAACAGCAAAATTGTCATGTTCAACTTTACAGCACATACTGCCAATAAACCCGCGAATCTTAACACTTTGACGTTTTGGAATTCATCATAGCAAATTAATTTTGCAGCGATTACCAAAATAAAAGCCCTCTCCCAATGAAAATTCGAGCATGCAAATAACATTAAAACATACAAAGCCTACTTTACTTAGGTACAGCACTTGCTGATAAAAATCTGACTGGATTGTGATGTTGTCACAATCTCAGAACACACTTGCTCAAGGATGTTTCATGTACGACCTTCTCGTAGAGCAGCAACTGCTAGTATTCAACAGATTCTCCTCCTTCTTCTTCTCCTACTCTCCTCTTCCTCCTCATCGTCATTGTCCTCTTGGAAATTGGAGCAGCTGGCTCCAAGAACAACCATACCATTGGGCGACTCGCCTCACACAGACTGACAATCCTACCCAGCGCCACCAATTTCATGCAGTTAGGCAGTAGGACAAGTTTGCAGGAACTTGTCATTTAACAGTCTTCAAGAGCAATTTATGAATTTGAAATCGGTCCAATCTACGGCACATATTGGTAGCATGCTTGTAGAAAGACATGAGCACAGCAACACATCAGATTACAGATTTTCTGCCAGCAAATTTTGGGCACTATTCAAAAAGTACAATAGCAACAATAAAACGTACACAAGTTTCGTCCGTGTGTTGATACGTTCCTTTCAAAAAAATTTGAAAAACACAATTCGCGCCTCGAAAATTGTGTTAACTTTCCTTCATAGATCCAAATACTAATAAAGTACGCAGAAATTTACATTCCATTTTTAGTTTGTTTTTACTTTATAGACTTCATAGAAATGATGATGGTTTTGGTGAGTGTCGCTGTCAGGCTACAGTGGGAGGTTCATACAGACCATCGTATCGCCACCAGGCACCAGATGGAGTCGACATCGTCCTCATGTGACCACACAACCAACAAGCAATTACCAACAACGAACGGTCCCATTATCAAGGTCGTCCGCGGCGGCAGCAGCAGCAACAGCAGCAGGAGTTCCTGGAGACTTCGGAAGACTGCAGCCAAGTTTTCTCTGATCCTGATGATGTATGGTCACACCCATCATTGCATCCAACGCATAACTGACACCTGTCTGACACCAGCCTCACCACGGCCATCTCACCTACAGCCCTCAAAGAACTCCTAATGCCTGGCACCCCAGTGAGAGCCGGGGGCACCCCTGCCACTCCATGAGGGGTAGGTCGAAGTGACTGGCTGCCAGTAATGAGAATAACCTACATAGAACAAGAAAAATTTGCTTTAGCTGTTAAACAGCACAAAAATAACAGAAGATCAAACACTGTGCACCATTTAAGATGACACTGTTTCAAAACTCTTGGGTCACAGCTTCTTGTTCTAAAATCATGAAGAACCTGTTTTCAAACTGTAAACAGCCCGACATGAAATCTGTAACAATCTAGTAATGTTCCAAGCAGTTTTTATCATCATTTAAAAACACAGGAATTAATCCTCCAAATTCAACCACACAGAAAGCAACTACTCACAACACTGTTTCAGATCAGCACATTATTTTCTGTAGCATCTCTAAGAGGCCAGAATCTTGAAGAAGCAACCCACAATAGAAACCAGAGGCATATTTCAAAATTCAACAATACGGGAGTGGCTGCAGGGAGATCATCCGAAGTGGGTCAGCTTCTTAAATTTATGTAAAAATACAAAAATTACATAATGCCTAATCTAATATGAAATATGTAATATGTAGGCATTATTTTGACAGTCAAAGTTAAAATAAACAGACAGACTAATTAGGTAGCTCCAATTAAGCAAGTGACAGACAAATCAAAAACATTTCCAGTCAAAGTCCAGTCAAGCAATTCATGGCAAGAGGAAAACCTGTGTCCAAACCATAAGAGCACTGCCATGTCCTCTTCCTCAGCTCAGGCAGTCACTCACCTCTGTATGGAGGCGCATGAGAGCCACGTCCTCCACGGCCTCTTGGCACTGGCTCAGCAGCATAGCTGCTGTAGTAGTGATATTCCTCTGGGTCGCAGTAGTAGTAGTCATAATCGTCGGTGTAACTTCCACTTCGGAAGTCTTTGTAGCCGTGGTAATCATATTCATAGTCTAAAACCAAACAAGACAATATTGATCCAATATTTTTCTGGTGAATGAACACAACCTAAAAACATAGCCAAACAATCAACCCAGTGTCAGTCACTCAAACAATCAATCAATCACTCTGAGCAGTTCAGAAAATAAACCAGATGAGGACCATTCAATTATGAGCAAAATACCAGAATATTAGCAATCATACATTTCTACGTCTCAGCAATTCATCAAAACCCAACGAAGCAAGTTGCACACATCATCATTCAGCCTCGATACATCCATGATATTGAAGCTGCCTCACACAAGGGCACAGGAGCCAGAGTGGTAATGATTATATCTTTTGCCTCTGAGCCCAGCATTTGAATCCCATTCCAACATCACTTGAAGGTGAGAGTTTGTCATCAAGCCATTGTACAGCTACTGGATGGTTGATGCTGTGTTTGCAGTTCCTAAAGACATCCCTCAACTCCAAATCCACACATCTGCAGACGATTGTTAAAAGAGGCTTATAACAGAGAATTGATTACAACACAATGCCTGAAGCACACAAAGAAAGATTACAAATGGCGACTCTAATCACTAAGCTGTAAGTTACCCGCAGGAGCCCTGTATCCACCACCTCGGGCAGAGACCGGAAGACGGTTCATGCGAGGGCCACCTCCACCACCACTTCCTCGGGCTGGAGACGGCATCATCATGTGAGCACCGGGTGCATACGGAGGCAGGTAGAAGTCATCATAACTGTCATCATAATAATAATACATATGCTGGGATCATTTTCAGCCATAAAGCACACTTAACCACCTATACATTTCAACTTTAAAAATTAGACTATGTCTGTAACTGCTCAAGAAAACAAGATAAAAGATGCAGCACCTGCAAAAGAGTAAAAACTAATAACAACATTCCTCCAAGAAAAAAAGAGAATACAGCTAGAAATGTAATCTCTAAAAAATCAGACCTCGTCCTCATCACTGTTATCAAATGGTAAACCTGCTGCTCTGCTGTGTGCTGTAAAACCTTGAAGGGGAGCAAGGGCACCTTGCAGGAGTCACATAAAACCATCAATATGAGAACATCCACAGATGCAAAAAGCAAAAACATTGACTGTCCAACAAATTACTTGTAAGCTAATAATTAAAGGTACTGATGGGATTAAGCTAAGAACACACAGCTTTCACTTTCAATCTCATTAATTAGAAACTTCTAGAGCACCGGCGTCTAATGCACAAGGCATCAACCGATGGTGCATCAAATTTAAGCCGTGTTCAGGTCAAAATCCAGAAGATCAGTCCATTAAAACAATCTGTTACAATCTTAGAAGGTGCCATACAAATGTTTACATACTTATGAAACTCCGATGGTGGCTTACCCTCCTCTCCCAATCGAGTGAGTGAAAGGCATCTTGTACTGTTGCTTCCTTTTCTCCTTCTGCTTGTTTTCAGTTGGTGGCTTTGCTAGCGATATCTGCATGTCGGACTCTCCGATTTTCTACAGGCATTTCAAAAATGAATTACATAAAATAAACTCTCTGCTTAGCCATGACATATCTCAGTCATCAACTTCCAGACCAGAAAACTGTCCAATCAAGTCAATCATCCAAGCCAGGTTGTGCTTTTTATCTGCTAAAAAGCAAATACGTCATTTCTCATCACAGATTCTTTACGGCTACAAAGGACAACATAATGCAAAAGCTATTTTTGCAGTAATGTTACTTAAAAATCTTTCATATAGCAAAGTAGATTTAGGTATTCTAATATGAAAATGCACAGTGCAAAATGTAATGTAGCACATGGCTCTAACCTCTATCAACTCCAAGCAGTTGCTGTTAGAACTCCCATTTACTGTTACAACTATCAATTCATGCAAACCGTCACATTTATTATTGATACGTACTGTCCCATTCAACTCTTCCATAGCTTTCAGAGCATTTTCACGAGTTTCAAAGTGTACAAATCCGTAGTCTTTGACTTTTTTCACTCTCTCGACTTTCCCATATGGTTCAAACCTCTCACGCAACTGATCATCAGTAACATCAGACTTCAGATTTCGAACGTACAGCACCTTCACCTACAAGAAATGATAAACATCATCATCATTTTTATTCTATGACTAACATATGGCATTTTAATTTCATTCAGAAAATAAGTACAGTACCAAATTTATTTAATTTTGAAAGCAATCATAACAGTAAATGCAAATTTGTATAGCGCCACTTTGAGGTGCTTTTAACTTGACAATAAAAGACCACGATCTAACACAATGGCCTTCAACAGAAGATACACTCACAGCATAAAATTGATCATATCTAATCTAACCTAAAGACTTCTATAGTGCTGTTATCACAATGCCCAATGCATCAGTCAGTGGTCACTTCAAGTCAAAATCATAATCCAAAATCATAATATGCTGGAGAAGCTGGGCTGAATTCCAACAGGTCAGAGAAAACCAAAAACCAGAAGCCAGGCTACGGTGGTTGAAAGAGATGCGCCTTTAATTTAGACCTGAATGACTCTAAAACTGTTTACCAGGGTCCATCAAAGAGTGCTAGTTATTATCTGGACCCAGTAGTTAGAATTTGAAAGCAAGTGCGCTCTCAGACAAAGGTGAATTCACATTCTCAAAAATACCACCATCACACGAACGTGCCTAGACAAACTCACGTTTTTCTTTGGATGGCGTAACTATACAAAGCCCAACCTTCAAAACATTACAGTTTAAAGTAATGGACCTACTGTTTCTAAACTAAGCCTGTTAATAAGTAGCTTAACAACTATTATTTCTGTCTCTTTATCCATCTTCGTCTCCCAGTCTTTCTTGCCCTCTCTCTTGACACTTCTCATTATCTCGGAACCAGCATGAACAGCAAAAAGCTAGTTATCATAAGCCATGGTAGCAGTTTATTTTCATCTGAGAACTAGAGCAATCTGCATGAAGAGTCAAAGTCAAGAATGCCTTAGACATGGTCTCCTCGTCTGGTTCTTCAAGAGGGTCTGCCCAGTCGACAATGATGTCACAGCCCCAGACGCGAGTCCAGCCGCTCCCGATGCGATGTTTTGCCATTGAGGCTGATTTGTGGCTGTCATATTCCAGAAATGCAAAGCCACGATTCTTCTTCTTCGGATCGTCTGGAGAACTGTAGATTATAACGTCAAGCAGACCGTCTGAAAACATATAAACTACCAGTTTAGAATCTACCACAACCATAGTTATTGAAAACAACTGAAAATTTGCTTATTTCCGAAAAGTAAGAATGACAACTTGGTCTCAGTTTTTATCAATAAGACATAATAAAAAAGCTGTAACATATTGTACCAGTTCAGCAGACAGGTTACAAGCTTCCTTAGTAACATCACAGATTAAATCCCAGTGTTTCACAAAATTAACTAGACATGTTTCTAAAGCATTTCTACCTTTAAGTTATGAAGCTCATGCTTGGCTGTTACTGGCTAATTGCATCACAGATGTATCACATGGCTCAAGTATAAAAACATATATAAACATATGTATAAAAACATATATAAATGTATGTATAAAAAGTATAAAAGCATATATAAATATATAAAAAGTATAAAAACATATATAAATGCATGTATAAAAAGTATAAAAACATAAATGTATGTATAAAAGTATAAAAGCATATATAACAAACACAAACCTGTGTACTTTTTAAACTCCTCCAGTATATCGTCTTTGCTCTTGTTCTTCGGAATATTTCCAACAAAAAGACGCACATTGGCAACGGATATGTTGACTTTAAGGTATTTGCCTGGTCGGATTTCAAAGCCATTCAGCTACATAAATCACAAATCAGAGGATTATTTCCTTAATAAAATTCTTGCAAAAAAATAACAGAAAATAACTTTAAAACGTATGAATGAATCAATATTTAGTGACAATGTAACTCAAACGAAATGACAAAGTTTATATAGCACTCCAAGAAATTACTCAGTTTCTATAACTGACTTGCACAATCTGATCTGAAATATCTACAATGTAAAACAAGAACTGGCAAAGTAAAAATAACTGTGAACACTTAAGGAGAACTGCCATTTATATGTACGTCAATGCTATTGCTGGCACTAAATTCTTCTGCTCAGTCCCATGGCCAATCAGGCACAACCTGCTCATGATCCCCTAAATGTCATTTGCTTGTAAGACCTAAGACAATGATGGCTGGATCACAAGGCAAGGATTGAGCTGGTAATACAACCCTGCCATATAAATGAACTGCTGCTCAATTATAGAAAAGTTTAAATCACCAGCTAACACTAACCCGCTTGACAGCCTCCTGAGCACCATCTCTTTCGATGAAAGTAACAAAACAGAAACCCCGATTGTTTCCAGTCAACGGATCCATCATCAGACGCAGGTCCCAGATCTTGCCACACTTCTCAAAATGTGGAATGAGTTCGTCCTCAAAGATGTCCTTCGGAATTCGCCCACAGAACACCTCAACAGTCAAAATAATTTTATCGCTTTAACGTCCACCAACAGTCACTCAAGATGCATAAATGGTTGAAACAGATAATTAAGTGAAAGCATTAGACACCATATAAATATGTAGAACACAGCTGAACTAGACAGAACTGAAAGACATAGCAATGTAAATGGATGTGCTTTATTGGTGTCTGAACCCCAGTGACTCTTCAGGGAGACACAAAAGGTTTCTACTATTCACTTGGATGCACCTGCACACGAATCAAACGTCTGACAAACTTCTCCAAAGTTTTCACATAATCTTCCTCTGAAAACAAGGTACTCAAAGTTATTAAAGAATTAAACTAACCGAGAGCAGATTGTTAAAAATTTTAACCAAAATCAGTTACACTTTTGACTTACTTCATGTCCCGGTCCAGGCTGGCCGCCCTCCCATCCAGGCGGCGGGCCACCATACTTCCTCTGGCCTGTAGTCACGTCTAGACCATAGCCAGTTCTATCTAGAATTGCCTGAATTAGCAATCCAAGAAAAACTATTAACACATGATGAACCAGATACACACTTTTACACCGCCAAATCCAACTGAACTAATTATGAATAGAATTTTAGACTCCCTCTCATTATGATAAGCAAACACACACACACATGCAATTCCATAATATGCATACAGAGTGTGCGACAGTTTAGTGGTTAACATCTGGGCTGTCATTCGTAAGGTCAAGGGTTCGAAATCTGTTTCAAGACTCCCTCCACTTGCACCTCATAGCCTGCAATGAGTACACTGATCGTACACTGTCAGTGGGGAGATCATGCAGCAAGGGAGAGGACTGGCCACCCACTCTCATATGCTGAGGCTAAGAAAGACGACATCGTTAATACTTCTTACCCATGGCTGCTTCTCAGGGCTAACTTATGGGATTGTTCTTCTTCTTCTTTCCTCAGGTCAACTAGGAAAATTGTTAACGAATTTCCATCTCTACCTTGATTTTGGTTTCGTCTGGACCGACTCTCTTATTTGCTGATGCTGCAGACTCAGACGATGCACCCATTTTGTTTTTCTGTCGGTAAGTCTTCATGACGCCGCAGAGAAAGGCACTTTTGTTGCTTACATGCTCTAAGTTACTGTTCTTAAACTCATTCAAAACGGCGAGAGCACTTTCAACGCTGAACTCTTTAATGGCTTCAATGGCACGTTCATCCAAATCACCATCGGCCAACATTCCTAAACAACAGCAGTTCAGTAAGTATGTATTGTATGATGCATCAGGATAGTAATACCCATTCATTCATTCATTCATTCACAGAATTTATATAGCTCCCTTCCATCTACTTCCATCTCCCTTTCTATCTACTCAGAGGTGTTACAAGCTCAGTCCCAGCAAAAGACAACAGTTTTCAAATGATGATGAAAGGTTCAAGCAGGACCCCTGGTTAAGAGGACATACTGATCAAGAGGAAAGCTATTCCAGGTAGTTGGCCCAACCACAGGAAAGGCACATGCTGCATTGTTGAAGTGCATGCAGAAGAACAAGTTCACCTTGGGCCATGGAGGGAAGAATTCTGTTGCCAGCCAATCCTGAAACAGAGCAGCAAAGTTTTCACAAGTAGGCAGGCTCATTCCCAAATGTCATTGCCAGATCCACATCAAAATCTAGTCAACGAGCTGTCAAACTGCAACCAACTCATTCATGCAATATGAGAAAACCCATAAGGCAGCTTTTAAAAACCTATGAAAAGCTCACTGTTCACAAAATCAGTAAACCTTGACATCTGGTTGCATGCTGGTAAGGCAAAAGTCCTTCACTTGTGCATCCACCAGAGTTTAAATCCCAGTCTGTCAAGTGACATTATCAATTCACTGCTTATTGATGAATCTATGGAATCTGTCGGAAAAGGTTGTCCAGTCGTGGGATCGCTGCGCACACTTCATCCAAAAGATCAAACAACCTCAGAGTCACATCTTTAAGTAACAGCACAACTGAATGTGCATAAGAAAACTACCGTTATCTCTATTACCTTCACAATCAACAACACACACAAGGCAAATCTGAGTAAACACCTATTAGTCAATCCAATTTCTGCAATTTATACATGCACCCAAAGTACATGCTAACAGCTGGGAATATGCAACAGCAGGTACAGGGTCTGTTTATCCTGTCTCATGACAGTGATAAGAATCTCTCTGAAAGCCAAAGTTTGTTTTAAAATGGATCAATATAAATGTCCAATTACATTTAATAAAGCATTTTTACAACAAGATCCTTAATCTGTAACTGAATGAGTCTCCAGCAGCTTCCAGTGTAAAGACTAAAGCATAAAGGTGCCCTGTTGGAATTTTTTATTGGTGTATAGCTGGATTACTTTACCTAGCTTTTTGCTTAAATTTTTTATCAAATTTACTTCACTGCAACCATCAGTCAGTGCTTAGCATATTATTAGAACTGCTATTCTGTTGCATGTAATCATGAATACGATACCAATACTCTATCACATTCAATCCACTGTAATGTGATACTCAAGTATAAGCAGTCAGTCATCCAACAGCACGACGTGCATTGCCCTTAATGACAAAGAATGCATATGACTAGATACCACAAAGTGTATTCAGAATCGATACAGTGTATTCGGAATCGATACCTGCTTGATGAATTGCATCAAGTTCCTCTGCCACTTTTCCGTCGATGCCATTGCCAACCAGCATCTGATACACATCAGTCTTCGGCTCCATCGTCTTTTAAACTGCACAGATATAAGACCACACATTGATCACAAAGCGGTAAAACCGAAGAAGTCAAGAAACTACAGATCTATCTATAAAAATGTGTTCTTTGTCACAGTTCTGCTTATGCAAGTTACACTTAAATGTCAGTGACCTGCTACTCAACAGTTTTAACAGCTATTGCCACTGCAAAGTTTTAGCAAATTGTTTGAATTCATTAACAACAAATGTGTCCTCTTTAGTCAATACTTTCTCACTGAGTAAATTATGCAGAACACCAACCGCTACAAATAATGCAAACTAGTTTGGTTACAGTGCAGATGGGTTTGATCCAGGTTTTACAAAGATCCTCATTCCCAACTTTTATTATTTCATGTCAAACCATATAAAGTCACTTGCTTAAGGTCTTCACACAGTTACCATCTCAGAGAAGGCTCAAAACTGCACACTCCACCGTACAAGAAAAGCATTTCACCTATCAGCTACCATACATGGTATAATACAATCCCTGCTGTGGCTCTTACATTTGCCACTGTGACAAGGTTTTGCTACACCTCCAAACAATTAGACTTTTCTGTGTTGCAAATAATATGCAAGACAAATGCACTTTGTCCACAAGCTGACGATAATGTATGCATTTAAAGGGAAGCAAGTGACACAGCATGGTTGTCTGAATAAAAATGCATACCAAGGTACAGAAGTTTTAACAGCAACACTTCAAACTTTAACCAAAATTAAAACGTTCGAGCACAAGAATCCCATCTTCAAACTATTAACAAGTAATCTTTTACATTACATCTGCAGAAACCACACTTCACAATAACAGGTTAAAGTGCCACTGAGCAGTTATGGACAACTGTAGACGTTAACTAATACAGATAACCGAATTTGCGTCCCACAAACAGGAGCTAAATAAATTATTACAAACACGACAGCACAGTGTCAACAAAATCCCATTAACGCTTTGTAGATTGCACGAGAACTCTCATTTCCTATCCTGAGAGCTGACTTTATCATTGTACACAATGCATTAATCACATGTCCTTTTGAAATGAAACTGCAGCTCATGCTTGTGCATGTTTGTTTTGTGCATTTACAAGCATTTAGAAAGCATCTTCAAGGAACACCTGAATGCACTAAATATGGCTGTGTAACAAATCTAAGAAGGTGCAGCTAATTTTGCATCAGTTAAGCGAACTCGGTTATAAACTGAGAATATTGAATAAACACTGGCAGAACAGATGGTAAGGGAGAAGCCTGGCTGCCCACCTTCGTGTGCCAAGGCAAAGCAAATGAAGTTGATAACACCATGGTTACTTCTCAGTGTTAGCTCTTCTTTTCTTAAGTTGCACCAAGACTGTTAAGTTCAGTGTCACATGCCACAGCACCACTTCTCCTACCAATGGTCCCCATGGCCCAACGGACTGGCTGAGTTAAAATACATGATTCCTCTCATCTAAAACAACTATCATCTTGATCGATTTGCATTTTTGCATGTAGGTTTTCTCTTCGACTGTGAGATTTGCAGTAAACCATTGGATTAAACTTTTACAGATCACACGCCTTGTTTCTTCACTGAATAGTCTATTTGATGTAAGTATATGTAATTATACATTGCATTATACCTGGCCTATTGGACCAGGTAAAATATTTCAGGAGGGGACACAGGTTACGGGAATGCCACATAAATACATAAAAACATTCATGGCATGGCAATTGATTGATAACAGATTGATTATTATCTGCGCTTTCAAATTAGCATGCAAAGTCATGCAAAGCACACACTCCTAAATGGGGAACAGCATAAAGGAACCCACTTTGAAAGAATGCCCAGGTCATGATGTTTCGTTTAAAGATGAATGTGTAGGTCCTACTGTCTGTACCCTATCGCCATATTACCACTTCAGTCAAGAGATACCTCAACCTACAAAGATAGTCCTTTAAAGACATCTAATATATAATCTGGTTACCTTACTTCACCTTACCTTCAGTTTCAAGACTGGTGTTCATTTATAAGCCTGACCCTCTTAATAAGTCTGACCCAATAGAGTGACTGCACTTGCCCCAATTCTGCTGAATCACTTATGACAGTACCCTTACTTGCAAAGCAAATACATGAGCAAATGGGGAAAACATAGGCTGCCACCTTTGATGTACGAGATTTAGTCAACCAAGGAACGGCACTTTCAGGTCATGATGTTCAAACCAGAACAAGTAAGACATCCAGCGTACTAGAAACTTTATGTAGAAGACAGCATCAAACGCGTTTTTGGCAACAGAAAGTGCCTCACACCTGCTACTGGAGGAATGTTGATGTCTGACGATTGTTACTAATCTACACATTAATATCTCACATTTCGAGTTTAAGCGATACATATTATAAAACACTTCGAATAAAACTAAAATTATTTCACATTATGTGGAATGCAGGCTAGCTACTTAATTTACTGACTTCTATTAATATCGGTGCCCTCATTTCAATCGTTGTCTGAATGTGGGCCAGTCGGTCTGGCATAAGAAATCCCAGTGAAAGAGGGCCGATACGTGGCGTAACAAATTTAACTCATACAAAACCTTTAGAACACAGTAACTCTTTTAAAACACACTACACACAGCAACGACAAATAAATAAAATCTATGCGTGTATTTACCAATTTATTCTGTAAATAAGATAATTTGAAAGAATTTTGTTGATTTCGAAAAACCAGACCCGAAAAAATAATAAACAAAATGGCGAAACCACGTGACCTCTGGGGTTCACAAACACGGGCCTCGTGCTAAGAATTAGCAAGTCCGGAGATGAAATTAAGGGAAAAGTTCGGCAAAACTATTGAGCTAGAATTACGAGTTTAGGTCCAATTAAAAGAAATACGCAAGTGCAAACTGGTGAAATAATAATAGATTTATCAAATTTTATTTCACCATACCAAAATAGAAACACTTCGAAAGAAATGCTGTCATTATACAGGTCTCTGGTACTTTAATAGGCATAACCAAAACAGTTAGTCATAGGCCTAGCTTATGCAAATAGGCTGAACCTTAGGGCTGTTGACAGTAAGCGCAATATATCTCTGATTCCATGCATCACTGATGTTCTATGATGTCATCTAGTTTGAAGTCGTATGGATTTTTAGCTCTGTTGTCCCAGAATAATGCATTAATACAGTGCACACGTCAGCAGCCGGAGTTTTCCTGAGCAATTAAAGGAAATAACTGCAATGATTGTGTTACATTTACGCTTCAATTGTCAGGAGTGAGCGAGTCTAGTGGTTAATGTGCCTATAAACCCAAAGGTAGGGGTTGAAATCCCGGCCGCCAGGACAGAATGGTGCTTCGAAATTTGGGTCCACCTGCGCCATCTACCGAACTCAGCTACAAAATGAGTGCACTGACGTTTGGCCTACACTGCCGGTGAGAAGACCAGGCAAAAAAGGGGCGAGGACTGGCTGCCATCCCTGGCACACCGAGGCTAAGAAAATGAAGTCGCTAACACTTCGTACCCCACCGGCAGCCTGTCGGGGTGAGCTTATGCCACTGCTTTTCTTCTATTACAGACACAGTAAGTACTTAAGAAAATGAAACTTATGGCCATATCGATTTCATTGGATTATTTTAAACACGCTTCTTACTTTCTGAGCAGTTTGCATACTGCGGCTGCCTGCTTGCCTGCCTGCGCGATAGCCCACCCTCCCAATTCCACCCATTCTGTCTGCATCTGTTGTCTTATCTGTCTGTCCGCCTGCTGAGGAGTTTTATTTCTGCAAGGCTGGTCCTTGTATGCCACCGTATACTAACCGCTCCCCACGTCATCACTCTCGTGTCAGCAATTTGAGATTCGGTCTCTTATAACCTTAAATTAGACCTATACTTGCTCGCTGGTTATAGGCTAATTAACCTCCTGCTCATTGCTTGTCGTAAACACAGTCTAAATGTCTGTCAGCTTTCTTGAGTACTGCATACCTAAAGCCATTTTGCGCACACATACAGGCCTACGCCCTACAATATACACGGTGTGTAGAAAAAAGGAGATTACAAACTCTAATAACAGCAAAATTTTATTAAACTGAAATTGAACTAAAAAGTTACTTTCCTTGTTTATTTGTTATTAATAATTTTCATAGTTAATTAACGATCTCTGTACGATGATGTCATATTAGGACGTAATTTTTTAAAACCATAACCCACCATAATGGCTTGCAGTTACGAAGATAAATTGTCAATACATTCTGACGCCAGGTAAGAATTATGGTACAAAATAAACGATAAACGATGGTCACCATGCAGACTTAATTAACAATGTCTGCAAAAGATCTACATTTAACTGCGACAGCACATCCAGCGGACGTGGAATGAAATGGATCGAAGTTTACCTATGGGCTCTTCGCCTTAATGCATGTTTTCAGGTTTCGTATCTTAATCGTAATCTCGAGATTTATATAGCGCCAAACGAAACCCACGTCAAGGGAACCAGCTTATTCACAGGCGCTCAGTCAAATAAAATCGATATGCAAAAAGTGTTCGGTTCCAGGTCAAGATCCAAAAATCTGACAGAGAGGCAGCGTGGCAGGTATGGAGGGTAGAGGGTAAGGTTTGGGATTGGAGCGGAAAGAGATAAGAGGAAGAAGGGGAGTCAGAATAGGAACACACACTACGAATGCAAATAAATACTCTTGACTCATCTACTATGCTCTTTTCAAAGGCATTAACAAGTTTCAAGAGATACTTACTACATGATTTTAAAATATACTAAACAGCTCAATTTATTCAATTACAGCTCCTTTTTCTGGACACGGTGTAGTACGGCTGCAGGACCTACACTTATGCATAGACAAACGAGGTACCAGAAGCCCTGAGCACGTGCACGTTGTTTGACAGACAGCTCTGCAGAGACCTGTTTTAAATATATTCTGAGCGTGTTCGGTATAGACGAATACATTTCATTTAGAGCATGCATCGTAATCCTGAGATTTCTACAGCTCCCAGCGAAAGCCACGTCACGGAGACCATCTTATTCACAGGCACTCAGTCAAAACAAAATCGATAGAAAAAGTGTTCGGTTACAGGTCCAAGATCCAAGATCCAGATCCAAGAGTCAGGCAGAGACAGCGTGGCACCACAGTGGGTGATGTTTGGGAATGGAGCGGAATGAGGGATAAGAGAAAGAAGGGGGGGGGCAGTTTAGGATCTGTGAAAGAGGAATGTTTTTAGTTTTGAGTGAAAGGCCAATGCAGAAATTGCAAGCGGTGGAGCATAGGTGAGTTTGTATGATGGGTATATAGGATTATATTTCATTTAGAGCATGAACAAAGAGAACTGCCGGAGTGAACCGAAGAAAGGCTGGGAAGAGATTCTAAAAGCAGCCCCTTAACCTAATCCCGAGATGTGCTGTGGGTATGGCGTGTCAGCGACTCTTTTAGCCTCAGCATAAGAGGGCAGGTAGCCAGTCCTTTCCCTCACCACCCAATCTTACCATCGATAGTGTACGGCGAGTGTACTCATTTTATAGCTGAGTTCGCTAGGGAAGGCAAGTGGTGCAGCTTCGGGATTTGAACCACCGACCTGTGAGTAGACAGACCAGAACGCTAACCGCTAGACTATCGCACGCACCAGATGCAGAGGTTGCCTCAAAATATAGTGCGGGATGCGCGAGTGATCTACTCGCATTACTAGCTGTGTTCCACGGTCTAAGCGTAATACACTCCGAGTATACTCCGAGTATGCACGGATCCGTTAAGCAGGCCTACGGAGGACCACACACGTATGTAAAGAGAGTTGACATAGACATCAATACATAAACAAGCGTATGAATACGCATACAATCGTAATAGTATATATACATTATATATATACATATATTTTATAATTATATATTATATATATAAATATATATATATATATATTATATTTACATATTCGTATTAAAAAACACACACACACACACACGCACACAATCATAATTTTAAATGTAAAATATGTAGTTACATGTAAATATTCAGTTTATGATGAAAATTATTCAGGCCAGCCAATATTCTGTTCTGTCTCGTCTTCTGAATCTATTTCAGGCACAGACTATTTTTAGCCGTAACGTAGGCCCGTTTGTGGTTTTCCGCATGGATGTTTCCTGGTATCGTCATTTCCTTATGTCTTCTTCTAATTTCCTGTTATTGCCGAATAACTTGAATTTACGCTTGTTCAGTAACCACCGCAAGATACGTGTAGCTTGAATTTAGCTCAGACTTTATTCTGCAGTTTAAAAGTTGCGATCGATCAGCAATCAAGTCATGAGCGCAAGTGAAGGTAAACAATAAGTTGTTTCAAACTTCTGTTTATGATTAACTAGAGTATTCTTCCTTTTCCCCTTATCTCCTCTCTGGCTTTTCGACCCGGACTCACCATAGAATTTGATTCGGATAATGATTTTGTTTAGCAGCGACCATCGACTGATGCCTTGAGCATTATTACAGTGGCGCTATAGAAGTTTTTAGATTAAATTAGATTAGATCTCGCTTCCTGCTCCAGTTTCAAACACCATCAACCGCAGCCGTCCGACTGTCTGCCTGCCTGGCGCCTGGATCTGGACCTGGAACCGAACACTTTCTACCTATCGATTTTGTTTTGACTGGGCGCCTGCGAATAAGCTGGTTCCCGCGTCTTGGCTTTCGCTGGGTGCTGTAGAAATCTCGAGGTTACGATTACAATGCCATGTTAACTGTAAAGGATAGACACCTTCCACATTTTATGCCACTAGGCACCGAAAAGAAACTTTAGTTCTCAAGGTGTGATGGTGCTATGGTTAGCATGTTGGACAGTCAACTCGGAGGTCTGAAGTTAAAATCTCAGTCATCGCTGATATTTCTAGCGAATTAACAATCTAATCGGCACTGATCCGATTTTGGGGACCGTTACCAAATCTCATCAAAGTTTACCTGATGGTAGCTACGATCATGTGCAAGCCTGGTCGAATGCGTCTATTCCCACATTCATATTAATGTAATAAAAAATATTACAATATAGACATGCTCTAGCGATCTCTACTAAAAAAATGAGTACACTGACCATACACTGGTGATGGGAAGATCAGGCAGTGAGAGAAAGGACTGACCACCAGCCCTTAATGGACATTAAGCTAACCCCAAGTTAAAATGGACATTAAGCTTACCCCATAAGGCAGCCATGGGTGTGAAGTGCTAGCAACTTTATTTTCTTAACCTCGGCATATGAGGGCTGGTGGTCAGGTAGCTGACCTCTGGGGTTAGCTTAGTGTCCATTAAGCTAACTCCAAGTTAAGCTAACCCCATTAAGCTAACCTCGGAGGTGTGCTGTTCCTCTTCTTTTAAGTTACTGGTAAATTGCAATTCAAATTATTGCATTGAATTGAAATAAATATAACATTAACTATCTGTCAGTGTGTGATTGTATGTTTATTCAAGCATGGAGCAAGGTGGAGGTCCTGGTTCACAGAACAGACGATGGCCGACTGGAAACTGACCGGTCAACATTGGACCGACTGAGTTCCATAAAGAGCCCAGTTCATGTGGTGGCAGTCGCCGGACCGTACAGGACAGGCAAATCCTTTCTGCTCAATAGCATCATCAAAGCCCTGTTTGGAAGAACCAATGGTATCATAAACTTTATGATAATATAATAATAATGGATTTTAAGTTTATCTAATCTAATCTGAAGACTTCTGTAGCACCGTTATAGTGCCTAAGGCATCAGTCGATGGTCGCTTCTAGTCAAAATCGCAGTCAAAATTCATAAACCATTGGAGAAGCTGGGTCGAATTCCAATAGGTCAGAGAAACCAGAAGCCAGACTACAGTGGGTAAGCAAGTTGGAAGAGGTGTCGTAAGTTTAGACCTAGCAGAACGAATTGAACTGTGCAGTGAATTCCAGAACTTTGGACCAGCTACCAAGAAGGCCTGAGGGCCCAACACTGTCCGAGTATAGGGCACAGCAAGAGTCACAGTGTCCACTGATGCGTGCAATGTCTACTAGTGTTAGAGTTGAGCATAGAATTTAGATAAGTTGGCTGATTTAAGTTTTAAGGTATTTCTAAGTTTATGTGTATCTGATAAACAGGATTCAATTCCTGGTCAATACAGTTAATTAATTCCAGCCATAATATAAGCGTAACCCTCCCCCTCTCAGCAGAAATTAGTTAAAAGTTGACACATTAACCAAGACAGACCAGCATCTCCCATCTTTTGTTTTAGTGTGTGCAGCTGAATGCTTAGCACATTAAACCAACGTACGTCATGAGCTTGACGTTGATCTTTCTCCACCTCTTTTCCGTAAGCATTTGTGAAGCATTTTGTTTGATCATGATCTTACATTGTCAGGTCAGGAGTGCCTCTGAGTAGTTCCTCTTGAAGATGCGCTAGACAGTTTTATGACTACAGTTACAGTTACATTGCTGGACATGCAGTTGATACATTTAACAGTTTCTATGAAATAGCTCAACATGAATTTCTGATTACATTACATTGCCACAGATCGTGTGGCTTGCTTTCTGACTCTAGCCAAACCAAATTTGTGACATGGTTTGAGCAACTTGATACAGTTTTTCAAGGACTATCCATGTTCAAGATGTGTAGTGACAAGCATTTGCCTTACCATATTAAGAATCCTTGCCTGCAGTTGAACCCCGAATCATCCAATCACTAGGCCAGCAGCTGTCCAAGGTGCCACATGGTTAACTATATTCTGCAGTACAAATAGTGGCGTAGGGAAGTTTTTCTTGTTGGTCAAATGTTTGTGCCTGTAATCAATAAAGTCTGTTTGCAAAGAAAGGCTGTTTATACATCAGATGATTAACTGTAACAATAATTTTTTAATATTAAGCCACCTGTTACTGTCTTGCCTACTTGACTGATGCTCATTCATTATTCTGTCTGCTGACAAACTGTGTAGACTGGTCTTTTCCAAGCAAGTCCTGGGCAGATTGCACTCTTTGCAACTCTTCTTCATTGTGGGAATGAGCATTAGTGAGTGGGTGGGTTGGGTGGGTGAGTGGGTGAGTGAGTGAGTGTGAGAGTGAGAGAGAGAGTGAGTGAGTGAGTGAATGAGTGGGTGAGGATGCCAGCCAACCAGATGACCAATCAATTGGTCATTAAAATGTCATTTTAAGATTTTGCAGTTATTTGAAGGCCTTTTCATCTTTCTTGTGTTTTGCAGTATTCCCAATTGGCAACACTGTTCAGGCTTTGACGAAAGGTGTGACCATCTGGTGTAGTCCACATCCATCTGTCAGAGGCCACTGGATAATTTTTCTTGATACAGAAGGACTCAGTGATGTGGAAAAGGCAAGGGAATCTTATTTGTTCCACTCAAATCATGGAATGATGATGTCTGTGTTGACAACAAAGACAATAACAGCAACAGTGATGAAGATTGGTTTATTTGTATTTAGCGCCTTTTCAGTTTCTTGTTGAACCATAAAACTCACCTGAGAAGTATCGTGGTAACACTAGTTAAGGGTGCAGAAGGGGTGGGAAATAATCACAGGTGTGATAAGAGTGTGAAATGATCATTGATGTGATGAGGTTGTGAGCTTTTGCTGAGCTCATGTTTGTGAATGTTTTCAGGGAGATCGAAACAATGACATGCTCATCTTTGTCCTGACGGTTCTTCTTTCGAGCACTCTGATCTACAACAGTCGTGGAGTCATTGACTTCCATGCACTGGAGACAATTCAGTATCCTCAATGATTGTTTTGAGGAGAATTCCTAACTATTCCAGTTACCATTAGACTCTGTTTTCTCTCAATTCATGCATATGCAGTCATAAAAGAAAACGAACAAGGCAATGCTTGTTTAATTAATCACTGCTTACTTCCAGTTGTAGGATAAAGATGATGTTTATTTTCTTTTCCTAGTTTCTGAACCAGCAAGTGACAACTTCCAAAGTCCTGGACACAGTACCGGTGCATCAAATCAGGCCTTTGTGTTACTTCTCAGCTCATACCAGTACCAAATTTTGGTGTGCATCAAGAAGTGTCAGAGGAGGGCATAGTCTCTAGTCGGGTAGAGGGGCAAAGCCACAGTCAGGGCAGGAGGAGCACACCTCTGAAGCCAAACGCATTTACATTGCTTTTCATGTGTGATGAATGTAATGTAATGTACTGTAACTGCAATAATTTATACAGGATTGTCAGTAGAACTATGCTTGGGGTACTCGTATATGGTTCTAAACAAGCTGGTGGCAAATGGCTTCCTGGGTGAACCTTATGCAATACAATACAACTGAATTTTGATAAAGTTGAGAACGTGGACATATGGCATGTTAACAAATGCATTACTTACTTACTTGTGTAGAAGTGTGCAGTGCACAATTGGAAACTTATCAGCTGTGAACAAATAGCATGTCCCACCAAACTTCAAAGCTAAGGAATTTTATTGATTCTTCCCTCAGATTTGTCGTGTCCTGTTAAACTTGGTGCCCTAGGCAACCACCTAGATTGCTCACAAGGAATGGTTACCCTGCTGGGTGCTTCACTGAATCAGTTGCAATTAAATGTCGGTGATTTGAATAAATATGCTAATCTTAATTTTTTGGTGAACTATGCATGTAGTTCATGCTATCAGCAAAGACTACTGATTACTGACAATCTTTAACTCTGAAATTCAGTCATGTTTCGGTTTTGGCCGAGAAAATTCGGCTGATGCCCGATCTGAGTGAGGATCTTGAGGATATTGGCTTTGATCTGGCGTTTCCAGAACTTCTGTGGGTTGTTCGGGATTTTCACCTGAACTTGAAAAAGAATGGAACTTGTATAACAGATGATGAATATCTGGAAGATGCTTTGTCAACATCAAACATGGGTAAGTGATTAACAAATGCCAAATGTAAAATATTACAACCGCAGATGGGTCAAGAACAGTTTTGCTGGGAGTCCATTGTTTGCTTGGCACGTCATAATGTAATGTAATGTGATATTGCTTAGCAATCTTATAATATACTGCATCATATTAGTAATGTAACAGCAAAGTGTGGTGTTAGATTATTGCAGTCGGGGAGTTCAAATTGCCACCAGTACAAGATGATACTACAAAATTTCTGTTGTACTACTGCCCTATAACAACTCTGCTATAAAACGAGTATTTTTATTTTCAGTGGGAGGATTGGATGACGAGGGAGGTGACTGTCACATATTCTGAGACAGCAAAAATGATTTGCTAATACCCACGGCTGTCTTTTTGAGCATGTTTAAAGAGACAGATCTTATTCTTCTAAATAACAACTCAGGAGAAGCAAACTCAAACTTTGGTGATGGCACAGTTTAAAAATGTTTTTAAAATATCTTTACAGGTTTGAACTCAAGGAAATCAACTGTAGTTTCAGTCAAACGTTGCATAAAAGAATATTTTGCAAAACGAAAGTGTTTCCTTCTGCCTAATCTGCTTGAGTCCACAGACGTCTTTGTGACTGCTGGCTCTTGCCAACGACGGACCATGACTGATCTGATTGATCAGGTTGCAGTGGCCGAATGCAAAATGCATCAGGGAAGTGAAGTGACTGGGCGAGGTTAGTTAACATTAATTATCTACTTAATTAATCAAAAGGTTATTGTTACAGTAAAAGTAAAGTATCCCATATCCCACAAGTGGGACGTAGGAGAATATTGTTACAGTACAGATAAGTTAATGCACTGAATCCATTGTGACTGCATGTTAATTAATTGTGGGTTAATTTTATAGCTTGAAAAAGTATAATGCAAATTTTATATGAAACAGTCACAAACATGGATCCTAGTATCAGATTTGAGCTTCTTAAGAACAGACTGTGTGCTGTTTGCTGCAGACTTCTAGCAAATTGGTGAGCAAATATGTAGCACAAGTTCTTGTTCCATGTATTAAAGCATCTCTCGCTTTGGCATGCATGGCACAACTGCGCATTAAATGGATTCATATGCAAATGGGTTGCATGTAAACAGATCTGTACTGTAATAGTTTTTTAAATGATAGAGCATGAGAATGGTGAAAGTAGTGAAAAAGGTTATAAAGTGAAAGCAGTATGCAAAAACTGGTGTAAAGAAAGCATGTGTTTCCTGTTTCAAATTCATGACCCCGTTTCTCTAAGTAATTTGTAATTTTAGTATTTTGAAATTACATAATTTGTATTTTCAATTGAAATTCTAAAGTAATTTGTAATTGGTAATTGAATTACATTTTTAAAAGTAATTTGTAATTCAATTACATTTCACTGTGTAATTTGCCCATCCCTGAATAGTATTTACTGTTATTGGCATTATTACTGTTAATATGGTTATTGTCTTGATTACTTTTTATTATGATTATTATTTTTTTTAACCCAAGGCAAGGTAGAAAGGATCCCTGAGGACTTGGAAGAAGGTTGTGGTGCACTGTTTTGGAATGGCTAGTCTTTGTTGTTGGTTTTCAGCTTTGTGTACATTGGAAGGCATTCCATTGGCAGAAAATTTATTATTTTTTTATCCGAGGTAAAAACGATTCCTCTAGAGCTACAAAATTATTATTATTATTATTATTATTATTATTTATTAACACCAGACATTACTTTGTAACCAGTACTTGATGTACTTTAACCTGAACATAATCTCCCTGAAGACGTCAATAATTAATTCAGTATCGTTTGAAGCTTCAAATTCAAGACATTACGTTTGATTTGACTCTTGGACTTCAGTGCACACGTAGTGTCTTTCTTCAGCTTTGCTTATGCTACAGTGCCATATAAATGGCTTATTATTGCTACACTATTATCATTACATTGAATAATACACTTTTTTACTGTACAGTAGATAATATTACACTTATATGTGAATTTTATGCTTTAGACGTTACAGTCTATTTTTTTATTTGTTTATAGCGCCCTTTGTGCATGCGGAGTCAGTAAACTGGAATCTGAGGCGCAATTATACTTTAAGATCAATAATTTACTCTGGATGGTTCTTCATATTATACAGTGTACATTGTAATGTAACCTGTTCTTTACCTGTGCATGTTTTTATGACTGTTTTAATTCTCTTGTGTTGGATGTGTTTAATTAAATTTCAAGTGCTAGGAAAGCTGGCTGAAGAACTGGTTGAAGAATGTCAAGAATATTATGACTCTGTTTTAATTCTCTTGTGTTGGATGTGTTTCATTAAATTTCAAGTGCTAGGAAAGCTGGCTGAAGAACTGGTTGAAGAATGTCAAGAACTTTATGACCCTGTTTTAATTCTCTTGTGTTGGATGTGTTTCATTAAATTTCAAGTGCTAGGAAAGCTGGCTGAAGAACTGGTTGAAGAATGTCAACGTCTTGATATGCAGGAACCAGTCAACGTCCAGGCCATCATGGACAGAATAGCCGAGAAGGAGAACAGTGCAGCGGCTGCTAAGAGCCTTGAGCTTTATCAGACTGAGATGGGTCAGAAGACGGTGGAGGCGGTTGATGAAGTGACGTTACATCAGATCCATTTCAGTTGTTCTGAACGTGCAACAACAAATTTTATGCATGCTGCTGTTTATCCAGTTGACAGCAGCTTCATCAAATTAATGGTTAGAACTTGCCTGATTTCAGTAGAAGAACTATTAAACCAACTTATTGTTCACTCTCTAGTTCACTGCAATGGTTTATGATACCTGATTACGATTTATGACTTGAAGTGAACTTCGATTTATGCCTTGTGCTTCAGAAGTTATTACGATAACGGTGCTGTAGAAGTTATTAGATTATGATAATGGTGCTATATAAGCTACTAGATCATGATAACAGTGCTGTAGAAGTGATTAGATTAGGATTGGTGCTACAGAAGTTATTAGATTAGGATTAATTTTGAATCTGTCTAGAGAGGTCTATACAAATGTTTGGTTAGGTTACATTACTAACTTCAGATTATGAGCCCAAAAAGATGTAGATAGAGGGTGTTATTAATTTAATGTGAATGATAAATATTATAATTAATGTCAATGTTATAGCTAAAAATCTGTTATGCCTAAAGTGATGACATTTAAATGATCATATTCTATACTTTAAAATTCAAATTCTTTAAGCCTAAACAAGAATCACTTTGAACAAGACGCAGTTAACTAATAATAATTTATGCTTTTAATGATTAAACTTATTCTTGTATATTTTAGAGGGCAATAAACCTGGAATTTGACAAAATTACGGAAAATAATTCAGCAAAGGTAAATGAACTGTGCAAACAGACTTTTACAGCTCTAAGGAAGGAGCTTATTGGAGATAGTAACACCAAATACTTTTGTTCTGGAGGCTTCCAGAAATACAGAGAAGATATGACGGAACTGAGGAAGCGATGGGAAGAGAACCCTGTCCTTCAGGGTGTTGCTGTAAGTTGATTTGGTTGAGTCTCTAATCTTCTGTAAAGTACTACTAGTCTTTGTTAACATTGTGTTACAGTTATATATTTCTACAAAATTTCACTTTTAAAGCAGTTCAGAAACATTCCACGTATATTGGTCAGAACCATGGCTACATCAGCTCTTTAACTGCCAGTTTCTTTTAACTCATCATGCTACTCTTTTTCAGCTTGCTTACCCACTGTAGCCTGGCTTCTGGTTTCTCTGACCTATTGGAATTCGATCCAGCTTCTCCAACGGATTATGATTTTAGATTGCGATTTAATTTGAAGCAACCATGAACTGATGTCTTGGGCATTATGATAACGGCGCTATAGAAGTCTTCAGATTAGATTAACATCCTCTTAAATAAATGATTTGATTGTTTTGTTTGCATCAGTTCTTTCATCCAACTCATTATGAAGTACACCACTGTTGCGCTGAACAACGTTTGCCTTGAGGATCATCTGTTTGTATTGTTCAAACTTCTGTCAAAACTAGGAATGACTTCTGTCATGCTGCCGTAAATACCTGTCTTGTCTGTAAATCAGATTTCTATAATGAATAATTGAATAAAACGAGTTGTGGTTTTAGGGACGAAATTTTTTCGGCAAGATGATGAGCAAACTCCGGGAAGGTGAAGCACAACTTATAATGAATGCTGATAAAAGTATGACTGAAATAAAGAGAGAAGAAGCAGGTAACAGCAACGAGTAAAAATTTTAATTCTTCATTTGTGGTTTATTCACGTCTTTCTTGGCTGAACCGTGCTTTTGATCTGTCTCCGCTTCTGTCATCTTTTCTTGTTATAGTTTTCAGTGTATCTGTCTTTAGTGTCTTGTTTCCTCTTTTATTTTGTCTTTACCTCCTAGGCAGAACACTTTTTTTGTTCTACTTCAAATTGAGCTTTCAGATTTCTGAGGATGTATTGTATGTATGTATGTGTCTATCTGTCTATCTATCTATCTATCTATCTATCTATCTATCTATCTATCTATCTATCTTAGACAGGTACTCTAGTGCCTTCTAATTTTGCCAGAAGCTGGCTATAACACTTTCTTTGGGAGCCACATAAAGCACCAACTCATAATGAGGTCATGATGCAATGCGTTTATTTGCTGTAGCAGAACTAATTTTGGAATCCATGTCTATAACAGAATTCATGTTACAATGAAGCATGTACTGGGGTACTTGAAAAAGCATTGTCTGTATGATAGCCTACTTGTGTTCCATAGAGAACAAAAGCAAAAATGTTCAGATAACTAGGAAATTCACCACTGTTGGGCTCTTGCGGACACCTTGAGCCCAACCAACAGAGGCCCAGCCAGAGTTGAGCTTTGACAAATGTTAGAATTGACATTGTTTCAGCCAAACGGCACCAAGAGGAAAGAAAGCATCTGGAAGAATTGAAGAAACAGAAGGAAGAAACGTCTGTGGACACATTGGAGAAAGACAGAAATGCTTTTCAGGAGCGGATGAGCAGCCAAGTTGGAAGTGCGATACTTCGTCCTCATGAAGCCGAGATATCCAAACTGAACTGCCGCATTGCCGTGCTTGACAGAGAACTACAAGAACTGAGAGAAAGGCGTGCCGAGGATGAGGCAGACACCTGCGAACAGCGCCTCAAAATTTATCAGCGAATGTTGCGGGAAAAACAGAATCAACCGTCAGGTTGGCAGAAAGTTTCTTCGTCCATCCATTCGTTTGCTCGTGGAGCAGTCGATTCCATCAGAAAACTCTTTAGGTTTTGGGATGCTGGTACAGCGCCACACCGTGTAGCATCACCTGATGCATCGTTGCCATCAGCGTTGCCTGCTTCTCCAGGATCATTTCCTGCAGCTTCAAGGGCATCATCACATGTATCATCGTCAGTAGTACCTGTAGCTTCAAGTGTCTTGTCATCTGGACGCCCATCAGAATCACCCGTGGCTTCAACAACAGCATCACCTGTATCATCCTCAACATCACCTGTGGCTGCAAGTGCATCATCACCTGGGTCATCCTCAACATCACCTGTGGCTGCAAGTGCATCATCACCTGGATCATCTTCAACATTACCTGTGGCTGCAAGTGCATCATCACCTGTATCATCCTCAACATCACCTGTGGCTTCAAATGCATCATCACCTGGATCATCACCTGCAACAGTATCAGTTGCATCATCAGTTGCGTCTGCAACTGCACAGGCTGCAGCAGCATCCTCAGCATTGCCTGTGGTAGCGACAATGAGCGCAACATCGTCTGTTTCATTGTCATCCGCGACACCACGTGTGGGTTCATCTGCAGCATCTTGTGCATTGACATCTTTAGCATCAAGTGACTGAATCACGTAATTAGATGAGAAATAACCTGTCTTCTGAATTCGCTAAAGATGCTGCCACGACAGTAGTACCTTTTTGTGTATGTGTTACTACCGTACATCATGAGTATTGTTATTATTTCTGCATTTATTAAGCGCCACTGTCTAGTGTCGAATGACCAAGCATCAGTCAATGAGACTGAGCAATTGAAGGTGAAGGACTTACTCAGGGTCCTTGTACAGTAACTGTCTCATGGAAGGAGGCTCAAACCAGAACTCTCCATGTTACAAGCCGAATTCTGTTAAGTGTACTACTGTAGCAGTCTGTCTTACTTGGGTGCATTATTTTATACAGATTTATGGATACTTACTTACCAGTGTTTCTGTAGAAGCATGTTAACAGATTTGCTACCCTAATCCTATTCCTTTTTCAGTTTTTCTTACGATTTTGCTTAACATGGGCTAATTTTGATGTATCATTTATTGCACTTGGCTACGTTAAAGTTAACAGAACTTTTGAAGTTGAAAAAACTGTTTATTCGATTACGAAGATTCCAAACAAAGAAATCGTTTCTTCTTAACAACTGTATGCTGTTCTTGTGTGGAATGATTGATGTCAATTGGTGACTTCATTGTGGCTTAAAAAGGAACTAAAACTGAGCCCATCCAGTTTGCGATTTGTCGTCCGCTTTGCAGATCAAGAGACGATTAAAGCGCGCGTTGTAGTTGAATTAGGCATCCGCTATAGTTACCGGCCAGTAATAGCAACTGGTGCTTCTTTGGATCGAGTGGTATTCGGAGGCAAAAGTTCTCTTCTCGGATCAGTTGGTATGACCAGTCGACTCTTCTTATGTTTAGGCCCTATTTACTTCTTTATTTTGCTAATTTATTCTCTTTTTAGGCTCTTCTGCGCAGATAATGTGATCGATAGCGATGGTAGGTCAATAAAATATCCGTTCTTGAGAAGATCCCCTGTATTCTTGCGATTGCCTCGTTCCCTTCCTCGGCGCCTTTTCCATTTTGTCTCATATAAAAAGAAACTAAGCCTTTTTCAAATATACCATATTTTTTGCCTAATAGAACCAGCGTCAGTCCACAGCTACAGTCAGACCCCCGGCTATAATTATTTTTATGGTACCATATCTAGTGACAATGCTTCAATTTTGCTTCCGGGGTTTGGTCAAGGTCCTTACACTGTGACTTTCGATCGGAGATGGCTCGAATCTGCGCACGCGGCTTAATAAGCAGAGCGTCCAATCAGTTTCATCAGCCATGCTGATAATTTTTTATTCTGAGACTGCTATGGTCTAGCTTTCATTCGGTGACACGTGACTTCGGTTGAGGTAGGTTTGAGTCTTTTCTGCTCAGGGTCTTGGCCAGCTGTTTCAGTAAATCCACTAGGTCCATCTCGTCCCCCGTGAAGGGGTTACGCATCTTCGGACAGGACAGATTGCACTGCGGCCAGTTACAGTAGTCCAGTCGGTGGTGGTTGCAGCGATTCTCGTGTTGACTGATGTGATGAAAGTCGTGTTCGTCGAACAAGGAACTCGAGCGTTTCGGACGCTTCTTAACGTTTGCATCTTCTGACGGCTGATGGGAGTCTAAACCGCTGCTCTGTGTCGCGAGGCGAGGCGTCTGATGCAGTTGGCTCTGTCTGCCTCTTTTTCGCCGGATCCTCTGCTTCCGGTGGGGGGAAGATTGTCCCCTCCTGGAATGCAGGCTTTTGTTTTGTCGAATTCGTTTCCCTACAGCAAAAAAACAACCCGTTAACTAGATGAATAGAGGTTTATTTTAACAGCACTCTCCCAGCCCACCTGGCCTTGTAATTGTAATTGTAAGTACAGTTGTATTAACGACAGTTCATATCGTATCGCAAGCAATGAGCAATTTCTACGGAGTGCTTCACAGTGTCAGTTGTCAGCGGAAGTGCTAAGAGTTAAACAACAGATTTCAAACGTTCTTTGGAGGCGTGAACATTCTCCGCCCCATGGTTGGCCATACCCCTTCCGTTCCCTCTTCGTACGTTATTGCCCACATAGCTGGTCAAGGAGTTACAGGCCACGTGTACCAGGCTAGGCTACGTGAACCACGGGCTATAAATGACCGATCCGCCTTTGAACCAGATTGTTTCAAGTTTCGGACCATTGTATCACATTACGTCCCTAAATGGAACAACCCTAAAGTAGCCGATAACTGACTGACAAAATACCATATGATCCCTGAAAATTCCAATTCCTTCCCACAAACCATATACCAGGGATAACATACGGACCCCACTAGTGGGAATTTCATTCCCTATAGGATCCCTTAATTTCCCCACCGTTGACCTACAGTCGACGAAAGAAACGAACCCGCTTTTAGCTGCATCTGCAACTGGTCTTTAAACGCCGGCTCTCGAATACCTCGGTTCGATCGCCGGGTTTTGAACCTAGACTTTTCGGCACTTGATTTGAACCAAGACTGAAAAGCGGCTGCTTTTAAACGCAGCTTTTGAGCCCAAGTTTCAAAAACATCATTATTGCCTGCTTCCCGCTAATAGCTTTTGAATATCGGAGTTTCAATATCGGCTTTTTGTAGGCTACTACTTTGTAGGCCTAGGAGGTTCAAACACGCTCAATAGGCCTATAGCACCGTTTAATACCTCACAGAAGAGCTACGTATTTGGAATTTGACTTTTAAGCACTGGTTTTGTGACATCTTATATCTTTCACGCTGGCTTTCGGACTTGATATTTTAACAGCCTTGGAATAAAAACAGGCTTCTGAATTCCAGATTGTTATCGCAGAAAAAATGTTACAACTAAACTTGAATCACCGACTGATAGCAAGGATTACGTGATGTTTCTTTGTGTTTCGTTCGTCGGGGTTTTTGTGTTTTCGATGCTGCGTTTGACTTCCATGGTTCATCATCTGCAACTGAATCACCATCTCGCCATTGTCCGGTCTTCTCTCTGAAGCGCAAATGCAACGGATTGGAAGATCATTAGAGTCATAGTATGCATAGGAATATAACCAATAATAATAACTATAATCTATAATTTGAGTTCAAGTAACCAATCACCATATTTCTATCGATTTGTCTCTCTACATGTATTATTTGTTTGTATATCTGTACTAGTCTGTGCACTGTGAATGTGTCTGTATGTCTGTGTGTCTGTCTGTATGTCTGTGTGTCTGTCTGTATGTTTGTGTGTCTGTCTGTTCGTCTGTGTGTGTGTCTGTCTATGTGTGTGTCTTTTTGTGTCTGTGTGTGTGTGTCTGTCTGTCTGTCTGTCTGAACGGATGAATGAAGGGGCGATTGAACGAATGTGAACGAGTGACATAGTGACCTATTTGTCATGTTTATCTGCCACCCGAGGAGTCAGCGCATGAATTGAGACATATATCTTATAATTTGCATCTACCCGGCGATCAGTCGATGGGTCAGTTGAAGATACTGTCTGCGTTGAGCTGCTGTTCTTGTATAGTGGTTTCTCTCCAGCCGCCCATTTTCCCAGCATCTCAGAGATTCTGGCAGCGTCGTCCCCTGAATGCTAAACTGACTCCAGGCACTGGAACAACACCACACAGATGGTTACATGTATATTATAACTCTGCCGCAGATTCACCTATATGCCTGGATAAAGGAGGAAGGTTGGGCGATAGGGTGGCAGATGCTGTCAGCTGTAAAACTAATAACGGAAGAAATCGATCATATGGAATCCGCTAGAGGACGTAGCCGTCCGGACGTCCCCCGATTAAACAAAGGCCCCGTTCCCAACGGGGGTTGCAAGGTCGAATATTGGACATCGGAAGCAGAGATGAAACTGCTCACTACTTTTGACTCATGTGTTGAAACGTACACTCGGAAGAGCAGGGATTTTCCTATAGGCCCGACAACTTCGACATCATCGGAGTCCGGCGAAATGAATGGCAGGCCTACGGTCCGTGCACGGGGACCTTAAATGGCGTGGCATCCACTGAAACGGGCAGCGGTGGTAAATGATCTTACCCGACCAATCCATTGCAAAAAGATCAGGGTCGAGGCCATACTGTCGCTAAGTAAAACGGTGTACACGTGCTCGTACAGATGGAAGCAACTTTAAGGAGATTGAAAGGATAAATCACCTTATACATATTTATATATTTATTTAGGCCTTCTGCTTTGTTCTTTTGTTGATTCGTTCCTTAATTGCTTCAAAGATATCTTCAGTAATGTCACCAATCAACGCTTTAAAAATCATTGCATTGTTGCTTACAACCTGATTGACCATAATTCCATGAGGAATAATAATTAGCAACTTCTAATGCGCCAGTGTCTAATGCACAAGGCATCAACCGATGGCACAAAGGAATGTCTCGAAGCCTTCGCTTACTTGCGAGTGAGGATCCCATGAGACAAACATGCAGGTGCAAAGACTGCTCTGTAAACAAATAAATACAAAAGTCGTTAATATGAATATATAAAAAGACAGAATGGATTGACTAAAAGCAATTCCATTCTAATTTCCTTCGTTCAGTAATAATTATTTTATGATAAATGCAAAGGAGTGTAAGCTACGGCTACAAAATATCTATAACCTTAGACGCACTGTCTGTGTAGCCCATTTAGTACATTTAGAAAAGACGACGTATATCAACCGTGCAATCTCGCGAATAATAATAAAAAGGGTTGCAGCTTACCGGGAGCAACAGTAGATTTCGCCCAGAAGGAACATTTTGCTAAACTAGCACGCATATGTTCTAGTATACTGTATATGTTTCACATACATTTAACATTATCTAAACTTTAACAATACGCTTTATAGGCCTAGTTTGTTTTTAAAATGCATTCACTAAGTCATCAGTCGGGACAATTGATTTCAGTAAAAGCCAAATTCCGGGGCAAGTAATGTCCAGTGTTCTTTAGGGCTACTAGAGAATTTGCGTACTTAGGCCAATGATGACCTACGAGACGTTGGAGAGGGTGTGTTTCATATCGAGCCCAAGGTTGTGTATGTAAGTCCATTGTTCTCTGGTCATCGGGGGACCAACGTTGTCCGCCATCAGCTGAGCGTCGTCAAACAACGGCTGAACGACGAACAATGGGGCTGCAAGACAAATCCACCGCTTCCGTCATCACCATTATTTCTTAACGACTTCTATGGCGCCGGTGCCTACTGCACTTAAATGGCGTGACGCCCATTCAAATGGGCAGCGGTGGTAAAAGATCTCATCCGATAAATTCACTGAGAAATGAGCAAGGTCGAGGTCATATGGTTGCTGTAGAAAATTACAGTGCGTTTATTTACATTTATACAAGGCATCAACTGATGACGCACCAAAACCAAGCCGCAATCAAGTCAATCAAGTCAGCCAAGTCTAGTCTAGTCTATACTATAGTCTACAGTCCATATACTCTAGTCTTTAGTCCAGTGCAAGCTAAAATGTAGTCTATAGTCTATTCTAGTATGTATAGTATAGGCCTACCTCTGGTCTAGGCTACAGTCCAACTTAGTCTATAATCTAGTCTGTAGTCTAAAGTCTAGTCTACAGACTAGTCTGTAGTACAGTTTAGGCTAATCTAGTGCAGTGTAGCCTAGTCTTGCCTAGAATATAATCTAGTTCATAAACCAGTATATTACAACTCTAGTGTAATGAAAGATGGGCATGCGGATTATATTGAAAAAGATAGAAGAGCTCACCAAGATTTAGAGATGAACTGGATCCCTGAAGGGAAAAGAAGTGGAAGACCTAGAAAGAGCTGGACGGCGACCTTCAGAGATGATCTGAGATCAGTAGAGAAAGTGTGGATGAAGCAAGTAGACTGGCGATGGACAGAGATGAGTGGAGATGCAGCGCTGCCAGATGCACAGGAAGTAATAAGTTAATGTAGTGTAGTCGAGTCTTCTGGCTTTCAGAGTCTAATTAAAATTCAGTAGAATGGTAGACCAACTTTGTAAGGTCTCGTAGATTCTGTATCCGAAGTAACATTTCCAGTTTTCATTCTGATGGCGCGATTTACAGGCTTCAGGGATGATACCATGCCACAGTCTACAACAGCAAGAATAGACTGACGCATGGATGGATGGATGGATGGTATCGCTTGAAAGCACAAATTCGCAAAAAGCTTCACGCGATCGCGATCTTCATAACATAAGCATGCAAAATATGTAATATTTTTGACTTTATCGTCCGAGATAAACAAGTTTTTGAGGTCCACGATTTCTTTGTTCCTGGACTAGATCCCAGGTTTGTGGGATATACAGCTATAATGATAATAGTAGTAGTGGAAGTAGTAGTAGTAGTATTCAGACAATCTAAGAGATACTAACTGTATTCCCCTCTGTGCGCTTTCGACTGGAGAACAGGTGGTTACGTCCAGGCATCGAGTCTCTCGGAACTGTCTGTTGTCGAGGAACCATCCGGAATCGGCGATTCCACGGACATCCATCAAGGGAGCAACGGTCCTGAGGTTAAAGGTCACGCGGTCGAGGTTCAGAAGAACGCCCGTGCCCCCTGCACTACAGAAATTCACACACAAAAACACAATCTTCCTATAAGTGCACACTCTTTTTCATGCAGATGAAACCAGTGATGGGCATCAGTTAACTATAGCGTAATTATCAGCTGCTAGTTAAACTACTTTTAATTAGTTAAAAATTAGTTAACTACTTTTACTAAAACTAGTTACGACATCAAATGTAGTTACAAGTAACTGTAGTTAAAATATTTTTAAAGTAGTTAGTGCAGATGGAAGTTCAAACGTCCCATATTCTACAATGCAACGTGGTGGCTTTGCTGTGATTGATTCCTCAAAACTGGAACAGGCTACCATGCAACTTATGGCATGAACTTCTTGCCCTTTCTCTGCCTCTATTTCGCTGCTGCTTGAAGACCATTCTGTTCGATTTTGGTCCTTTGTTGTCAAATCGGGAGCACCTCTGAGAAGTTTAATTTAAAAGGCGCTATATAAATGTGCAATTTAAATTACGATTACGAATAGCCGTCCGCCTTCAAATGTTGGGCCTGAAAAATAAAGTATAAAATATTCATAGTAGAGGTTGACTTATAGCGGTTGACTTATAGCGGACTGATCATGTCTCTGGATCCGTCTCTCAGCCTGTCCCTCTGCCCATGCCTCTGTCTGTGTATCTGTGTGTTTGACTTTTGCCTTGTTTTCCTCACGTGGTCGCTCGTTCAGTCTGATTAAGATCTTCGCAGGGATATGGATATCCCAATACAATAGGCTAACCAATCTGCTCGTGGTCCTATTGTCAGAGTTAAACTTTCATAAAAATACCAAAAAACTTCATAACTCTTACAGGTACTGAATTTAAGTCTTAATTTAAAAAGCTCGAGAATATTTTTACAATTGCAGATGTTTGATCTAAATCCCATATCTTCCATGCAGCTGCTTTGAGACGACAAAGACAATAGAAAGGCGGTGACGATGGCGACGATGCTGATGCTGACGACAGTAATAATGTTAATGATGAAGGTGATGATGACGACAACGTTGATGACGACGACGATGACGATGGCTAAAACGACAACATAGAACTGGTAGATGTGCCCGGAACTTGCCTACTTCCAGCCAAGTAGAGCCGTTTGGCCGACGACAGGCCGTGAAGGTCAGTGAGATCTCGAATGACCTCATCCAGTATCAGCGATCCCATGAAAGAAAACTCGCCTACATTCCAACATATTCTACGACAGCCTCTTCTAGGTATTTGATGAATTAAACTACTGCAATTACTTATAATTAATTAACTATGAATTAAGCCATCAGACCAGTAGGAGATGACTAGTAGGCCACTGGATTACTGAAGTGGCGATCTGACCTACAAGATATGATGAATTTTTTGGCAAAGAGTTGCATCAATAACTACGAATGTAGGTCTTTGTATGGATGTATGCATGTATGGATAGATGGATGGATGGATGGATGAATGAATGGATGGATATCTGCACAGCGCCTTTTTAAGGCGGCACTTAATTATCTAACAGAAAAGGTAAGTCTAAGGTAAGCCTAAAAAGGTTAGTTCTAATTAAGATAAGCAACAACTTCTTTATCTACATCAGGTCGTATTTTCAGTGAAAGAGTGTTGCAGGAAGACAGCCCAATGCACGAAAAAGCACGACTTGTCCTTCCGCCGTAGGGAGGTACCCCAGGGTATACAGAATTGATTGGCTATGTTGTTGTTAACTGTTGGACTCCGTTGGAGTAAGTATGCGCAGGAAAATGTGAGGCACATCTGCCTCTGTAAATCTTAAAAACTAAACAGCGTCACGTAGGCCAATAAGGAGGATGGTATAAAACCATAAAATCCGGAATGAAAGTCCAGTGCCTGCAATCTGCGTTGTAACTCGCGATCTACAACTTAACTGCCACCGAGTAACTGAGACTGAGACTTTGTAACTGACCCGACTGTTTGGCTCTGTAGGATCCACTCCAAGAATCGCTGGAACAGTAGGGCACGTCACTATAAATACAAGACAATATTTTTGCAGACAATGACGTACTTGTTGAGAAAGATTCCTAGTGCTACATCCGCATGCAGAACACAAAATGCTTAGAGAAACCGAAATCTCTACAAGTTCTGCTTATCGTATAGAAGATTCCAATCACACGGGAACCGTATATCAAATCGCCGCCTAACTGTAGACCCAAACAAAATTACTTACCCACTTACACTGCAGATACGATCGTCTCCATGACAACTCAGAAGATTAGCTTTTAGATTAAGTTGGTAATAGGCCTATTCATAAGGTTGTTCCGAGCGATCAGTCTCGGCTAAGCACATATTCGCGGCCAAAATGTTTTGAATTGCTTCTCCCTATTTTAACGAAGATTAGTTCGTCATGTGCGGAAATTGCTCAAAAATTCCATTGGCTTGATAACTTTCTGCTGTCGTTTTCCCGTTAGGTCCATGAGATGGTGAATTATTTAGGTCTAAGTGAACATCAAAGCAGTCTTATTGATTTGGTCGAATTCCTCTCTGCTTTCATAATTCGTCTGTCTCAGTCATTCATGCGCATCTTTCTCTCTGCTTTTCAGTTTCACTGTTTCTCGATTTGTCTGTCCGTCTCTGTTTCTGTATCTGTCTTCGTCTTTGTCTGTCTGTCTTTCTCTCTGCCTAAGTCATGAAATTCTGAGAGAAAGACTCACACGAGATTTCCGTCGTGAATAAAAGGATTTTCTTCAGCATCGCTAGACAGTATCCCAATCCCTAAAAGAAACAACACAATATGCAACAATACAATAAGCAATAACACAATAGGCAATAACACAATAGGCAATAACACAATAGGCAATAACACAATAGGCAATAACACAATAGGCAATAACACAATAGGCAATAACACAATAGGCAATAACACAAGATACAATAGCACAATAGGTAATAACACAGTAAGCATTAGCAACAACACAATAGACAAAACCTGTAGACTTTCACACAATAGCAATCAATCTCAGTGGACGATAAACCTACAGGCAACCAATGTTCAACTAATATTGCAGAAGAACGGAGAGAGACAGACAGACAGATAGGAAGACATAACAAACTATCCGCACATACATGCCTACATAATACAGTACATATACGTAATGTATGTATGTATGTATATATAACTATATACACGTATAGTATCGGATGATAACGACCTGAACTTGACCCAAGGCTCATAATTCGTCGCGGTCTCGTATAAGATAAACAGCGGACGGACGAATGTCTTCCTTCACTGGGTCAATGGTTTGGGCAAAACGTGGGTTGCATACATCGACACCCATTCACATAAAACAACACCTGATACAAGAGTTACTGTATCAGTCAGTCTCCGTCGTAACGTTCACCGGCCATTCACACGCACCCACTGCATCATGGCTTGATGGGCGATTTGTTTAGAGATGCAGTCAGTCGCTTCATCTGATGCCGGATCGAATTGCCTGCATAGGCACATATCACGCTTCTGGATAACTTAAACAACCTGATTGGCCTACACACGTAGGCCTACACATACGCTTATAGGAAGAAAGAAAAAAAAGAAGTCTCCCTTAAGCTGGCTTCGCGCAGAGGCAGCCGGGCGTATGAAGCGTTTGCGACTTCATTTTCTTAGCCTCGGCACATGAGGGCCGGTGACCCGACCTGTCCCTTGCCGCTGATCTTCTCCCACTGAGAGAGTATGGTCAGCGTACTCATTATAGCTGAGTTGGCAAGGAACACAAGGAGGAGGGAAATCTCACACTCTCGAGTCTCTTCAGCCTTGGCGGGGAATTTGAACCCCGACCTTCCTACTGACACAGTCCAGCACGTGTATTACTACACTATCGTGCACTGTAAATAATTATCTTTATATATAGGTCACATACATACTCGAATGTTAGCTTATGCGTTACTTTAAACAACCTTCACTTCAATTCTAAGCTTAATGACTTCTATAGCGCCACTCTCAAATAGGTTGGAGAAGCCCGGCCGAAATCCAGTGGAAGTGAATTTGACATTGTAGCTAGTTTAAGTTCATCCATGGAGTTTTGATGCTGATTTCTCTGCCCGAAGGCAAGTCCATTGGCTTTATGCCACCCGGGAATGGGATGAGTGAGGTGGTTTCCCGTTGCCTTCCTTACAGACAATTATGGGTGAGCAACTTGTCAAAGGTCGCTACGCAGTGGCTTGAGGCAGATTTGAACCTGTAATCCTCCGGTTACGAGGAACAGACTATACAATTCCATCACCACGCCCCGTCTTTATTCCAATTCTTCAAGATTCTAATATTTAAATCTCCATAGGTCATGACCTCAAGCATGCTTAGTTTGATCTGCCCTTTTGCATTAGTTTACGGGAGAATATATGTCCCAGCCAAGTACGGGTTTGAGCCGGAACCCCAGTCTTTGAGCATGACGACTTCAAGAGGGGAAACACTGACCTTTTCTGGCGATTGGCCAACTGGAGGAACTCATGAGATGCGGAGACGTCAGCCATCGATTCTGACAACTGAACCGATCGACGCAGAACCAACCATCTGAAAAGAAATTTCAGCCATCTCAAAACAAGAGCCAGTCATCCGAAGAGAAGAACAAGTCACCTGAAAAATCATCATCATCATCATCATCATCATCATCATCATCATCATCATCATCATCATCACCATCATCATCATCATCATCATCATCATCAGGAACAAGTAAATTGATGATAAAAATAAGTAACCTGAAACCACCACCGCCACACCACCACCATCATTACCACCACCATCAATACGACGACCAACACCATCACCACCATCAACACCATCATCAACACGACCACCCACCATCATCAACACGACCACCCACCATCATCAACACGACCACCCACCATCATCAACACGACCACCCACCATCATCAACACGATCACCCGCCATCACCACCATAATCATCATCATCATCAGCAGCAGCATTATCATTGTGTTTATAGATCGCAACTTAAGCAGAAGCTGTTCATGGCTTACCTTCGAGGAAGAGCAGCCAGCGAGAGCTGTTAGTTGATTTCCTCAGATAATATCTGCAATTTTTATAAATATTTTATTCTAGACTGAGTATAAAAATAACCGCTCACTCAGTATAACTGATGATGCATATGTAGGCCAGCAGCTTTTAAGAGATTCTTCAAAGCGCCATAAAATATCCAAGTATGATGCTTTGCTTGCGTTCTTGACAGGTACTTCAAAAAGCGCTCTATTAAGTGTTTAGGTACATACATACATATATACACACATACACGTACATACATGCATACATACATACAGAAATGCATACAGAAATACATGCATACGTAAATACACTACATACTTATATGCTGCATACATAGAGGCATCCATAAATGCATACATAAATGCATAAATACATACAGAAATACAGAACTACATGCATACATACATACATACATACATACATACATACAGAAATGCATACAGAAATACATACATAAGTAAATACATTCGTGCATACATATAGCCATACATCCATGCATACACGCATACATAGATGCATACATAAATATATACATACATATTGCCTACATGAAGAAATACACGTATACATATATACATACATGGCGAGATCTAAGTGATGCAGACCCTGCTTTGGATCCATCGTTGCATGTCACCGATTGGTTCCGGATGAAATTCCGCTTCAGCTCATTGCTCTGCCTCGTCCCAGAAGTCCGTGCGCCGTCTCGGGCCCCCTTTCCGTCGAGCAGGACCCGGATGTAATGAATGACGTCATCGGAACTGAAACCGAGTCGGCGCATTTCGTCGAGATCTATCGGAAACGGAAGTTTCTTGTGCGCGCCTGTTGATGACGTAGCGATGACGTGAGAGGAGCCTCGATGACGTGACACGCTCTGAGTTCGAACGACCAACAGTCCGATCAGAAATCGAAGGAACGTCGATACAGCCATCTTTTTCCTGTGTCAACGACAACAGCCCGAGATGTTGAAGATTCTGAAGCATATATAAAACTTGTCCATCTCTCTCTGTCTCTCTCTCCCACTCTCTCTGTCTCTCTGTCTCTCTCTCTATCTATCTCTCGCTCTCTCTCTACCCCTCCCTTTCCCCCCTCTCTCTGTCTCTCTCACTCTGTCTCTGTCTCTCTCTATCTATCTCTCGCTCTCTCTCTACCCCTCCCTCCCCTCTGTGTGTGTGTGTGTGTGTGTGTGTGTGTGTGTGTCTTTCTCTCCCCAATCATTTTTTATGCCCGTAGGATCACTCCGTGCAAGGAATTTCGTCTCGAACCCTTTGCGAGTTTACACTGGAGACCAACTGACAGATTTTAGCCCACAGCGGACACGGTTCAAACGATGTCATAGTACATCGTGCTTGATCAGAATGTCAAATGACCATATATGTCGGTTTGTCGAAGCTCTAGGCCTATACGGACCTAATAACTTGCCAGGAGTAAACATTCCAAGTTACCAAGCCGCTGATCAAAAGCTTGCCGATTTCTTTGATCTCATGCGACAGATTGAAAACCGCCTCATCCTTCTAAGCACTCGAGGGAAGCAGCGGCTGCTGAGGTTCTCCGTCGCCGACTCACTCTCTTGCCCACCTCCGATCAAACCCTCTGGCGAAGAGAGTAACTGAACTGAATTCTTTGATCTTTAAGCAGAGATAATTGCGAATCATACTGTTTATCTACTCGACTCGTTTTTTCTCAACTTCGAGCAGTTTCTCAGCTATAGCCTGCCCCAGCACCATCGCTTCCCCGAGGACTAATGCTGATAGAAGCGTGTTATAAATAATTGATTACCTTACATTCCCACGCTTACCAAGAATTACTGTCGAACTATAGGCCAGGGAGACCCGAAATCAAGCTACTGTAAGCAAATTGAAACAGATTAGTCTTAAGTTCAGAACTGGATCACATTAAAGAACGATGTTGAGAAGGTTTAGACTACGAATCTGGTTAGCAAAGGATGTGAAAGGGTCCCTTTGTTCGCGGGAAAGCCATGCAAGTGGGAAAGGAAACGACTTCCTGGTTGACCTCGGAAATTTAAATCAGTTACCCCCAGACTACGCTACATTGTACAGCGTGCAAATGGACGGAGGTGGATGTTCGATTCTCGTCGACAAAACAACATCTGTACTTTTGGAGTTCAACGATGGACTCATCTTAGACAAGGGGTCAACTGCATCCGAATCACAAAGATATGTAAACGGAGTAACAGACACGCATGCATTCACACAGAGAAAGGCACATACTCGTATACAAGTATATACTCAGAGTCAGGCAAGCTCACCAAAATTAATTGACTATTAAACAAATGTTATGTGCCATTTTAAAATCATTGGCGTTTGCAAAAAAAGATTTCCAAACAGAGACTTCTTTCAAAGACAAGGTCATGAACAGATAATTTAAAGACATACTAAAGCTAGCCTACCTTTGTCCAAACGTATACCGCATAAGCGACACGAATTCACTTGTTTGCGCAAACAAAATTTGCTGTAAACTATAATGATGTGTGTAGAATATGAAAGCGTATTAAACAAACAGAAGTGTGTAGCTTATACCCTAAGGCGCAAATCTGCCAAATTCCATGTAATAATCTGTCGATGGATCGCTGTGCCAGACCCAAAAACCAAAGGCGCTGCACCATCCATGCACGTGGAGTGAAGAGGCAGCTGACATCCGAATTGGATGAATTACAGCATGGATAACAACTACAAGGTTGAAAGAGAGCGAGTGACTGAACGAATTAGAGATGAATGCTATGACGAAAGCACGCCTGACATCGGACTGTCTCTTTAACCCCATCCACGCCCCTCTTCCACGGCAACAAGCTACCCTCGGAAGAAGAAAGTTAAAAACATTGCATATTTTTAAACTAATAGGCCTACCAAACAGCCGCTGGTGTATGACCTGCGTCGTAAATGTTTACAAAATGCTCGAGCATAAAAGCCCTCGTCCGTAATACGACTATGCTATCTGATTGGCCACATGCCCTGGCTCTGCGATCAGTGTCGCTTTTCAGAGATTATCTTACTGTGGAAAGGATTTGATAGTTCGGAACTGGCATATCTTTAAAATAAATGGCATATCGTCTTCTTCTTCTTCAGACATCAAAGAGAAGAAAATCGGTTTGAAGTTGAAAGCAGTATCAATTGGAGATAATTGAATAATTATTTGGGCGACCTTCCTTGACAGTCAATCAAGCATAAGCAGAAAACGTCTCCAGATAGTCAACCAACCAAATCTTAATTCCACAGTGGGAGCTGCAATTCAGAATTCACGCCTAACACCGAATAGCGTTTTCACGTTATCGAGTTTGAAGCAAACTGTTTTCTTTTGAGATTCAGCAAACAAACAACTGCGCTACAGTTCATCTATTCTCCTGAACCTGTGCTCATCTATTCTCCTGAACCTGTGCTCATCTATTCTCCTGAACCTATGATCGTCTATTCTCTTGAACCTATGCTCATCTATTCTCTTGAACCTATGCTCATCTATTCTCTTGAACCAATGATCATCTATTCTCCTGAACCTGTGCTCATCTATTCTCCTGAACCTGTGCTCATCTATTCTCCTGAACCTGTGCTATCTATTCTCCTGAACCTCTACATTAAAGAAAGTTTATTCCAAGAGGAAGATTTATGACCTATGACCTATGATAAATAGATAAAACACACTAACCTACTTTATCCTGAGGTAACTTGGCAGCTTTTTGATCTGTCTTCCTTGGCAGTACTAAACGGCTCGTGCATCTGTGTCCACCATTCAGTATCGTCTCTCGATGGCCTCCTTCGATCGCTAAGATATCCAGCGTCTTCTATGATCGGAGAGGCGGCCATACACTGACACATGAATTCATTTTCGTTGTTCAGTTGTGCATTGGGGCGGCGCATCTGGCAGGCCATGCGCCTATGCACGAAACCAGAGCCATCGATACTGAGGCACACGTCACGAGCCGTTAATGTTCTAGCGATTTATGTAGCGCCTGCATCTATTTAGGCGACATGAACAACGTAAGCGGATTGTGGGCCTCATAGTATTGTATGCAATCGCATTCCGTCATCTGGATAAAGGCGCTTCCGAAGTTCAGTTATAAGACCATAGGCTCTCAAAACACGTGAGCATGAAGCGAAAGTTACCAGTCGAAGGATTGGTAACCTTTGGAGTCTATTTAACTCATAGGAGCTCGTGTATCTCACGAATAACAGATATTCAGCCACTATCTTTCTCAAATACATGAGCCTAATATTTCACGAAATACACCTGATTCGTTTTTGCATGTAGGTTTTTAATGGAATTTATAGTTTATTTAGCGCAAATAGACTACGACTTCATCTTGCAAAGATCGTACAAAGTCTGTGATCAGCTTCAAACGATTCGTCGTAATTTCTGATGCGATGTGAACACGAGAACAGCTTTCTGCTTCTGTTTGATATTTATGAAAACTAAGCATTCTAAGACGCTAACGACCATTCATCATTATTTAATAGAAGCACAACAACATAACATACATATGCTAATACATATGCTAATATATAATGCATACATATATAATATATAATAATATATATAATATATATATTATACCCGTTGGCCTATATTTGACTAAATATATAACTATAGGCGCAGCTGCAACCTATAGACTATATTGCTAATAGTAAAAGAGCTCATATATATATGTATATATATTCTATCGACCTAAGAGTGTCTTCAGAATGAAGAATTGAAGATTGAGAAGATCGTTGGCAAGCATGTAGGTCATCTTCTCAACCATACATTATCGGGACACTCACTCAAGTGCTAAAGATTTGACTTCTTAAGATGCGCTCTTTGTACGAGGCCGGCGCAACTGCGCCCGTTAAACAGCGGTGCTTTTGACAACGCTCAATTGGCGGGGCGATGTCTTTTAGTTGGAGCGCCGCCTTCTTCGCTTTGAAGAATCCGACAGACCGACAGATCGACCGACACATCGACCGACACATTGAGCGACACACCGACCGAGAGACCGACCGATAGGCCTAACAGACGATAAACGAACGACCGACCGACTTGACCACCTGGTTAGAATGTCTCCGAGTCACACTAGTGCTCCTCCCCGAATGCTGAATAGCTCTTTCTTCGTTTGTGTGCATATGAAATATTACGAAAAATATACATACACATAAGTATACACACGTACATCTCCTAGTTAACGCGTTCAGCGATTCCGCCGACTCATAATTCTCTTGTCAACGCATAATGCTCTTGTCAACGCTGCCGATAGCAAGCCTCGAGAACGTCAGTCGACTCTGTATAAGCGAACTGAAAAAAACACGGTTTTCTTAAAGAACTGCCGTCTGATAAGAAGAGACAGTGAGTGATGTGTGACCACTGCCGACATTATCTTGAAGTCAGTGTGATCTTCGGACAGAGACTTTTCTTGTCTTTATCGGAAAGTAGGCCTAATCAAGGCTCCTTCTTGTAGGCCTGTTTGTAAAGCTTCAGGCGGTGATCATGCAGTAAGTAAGTAAGTTATTTGTTAACACGCCATGTGTCCATCAGCTGAGATAGGAATCGTAGAGGACTGGTGGACCCCAGACCCACTGCCACATCAACGTGGGGCCCGTGGTCTATCTATCACAACCATAATCGTAAATTTCTAAAGCGCCGCTTCAATGTAGCCTCCCAAGAGGCGCTCCCGGCCCGTCGTCCCAAAAATGGGGAATAATACGTCTTCAGGAGGGCATCTAACCCACTGTTTGAGGTCCAGTGATAATTTCTAAGTGTTGTCTTAGCCAAATCGAATTTCATTTCCGAATCCGTGTGCCTTCCAGGCCAAGATTTCTAAGGGTAGGACCGGAACACATCGCGGGCATAACCCCAGTAGGAGAGAGTCTCTCTTGCTGTTCGTGCGCCGGCGTTATTAATCTTATTTCTGCATTTATTAAGCGCCACTGTCTAATGACTAAGCATCAAGCGATGGCGCTGAGCAATTGTGAGTGAAGGACTTGCTCAAAGTCCTTACACCGAGGAGATCGAACCCATACTCTACGCGTTACAAGCCTAGCGCTCTAACCAATCGGCTACCGTGCCGTGTCCGTCAGCTGCAGTCTGTTTCCTGATCTGATTCAGCGGCAGCCAGAGCGAATCTGAAACCCTGACGCTCTTCACTGTCCACGCTGAACCGTATTTCCTTTATCTGATGACCACACTAATTATCTCATAGTGCGCCGTTGCGACATTAGTATCTCGTACTACCAGATATAATTTTCAAGGATGCATATAAGTAAAGGATTTTAAAGTTTACTGTTGTATTACTTCCTATTACAAGAAGGTTCACCTATACACACACTTATACATACACATATACATGTACATATATATACACACTTATATACACATATATATAGAGACAGAGAGTGAGACACTGAGAGAAACTACGATAGAGACAGGGACAGAGACAGACAGAGACAGAGAAATTACAATAGGCAGAGACAGAGAGTGACACAGAGAAAGACTACGAATTGCAGAGACAAGGACACACTCACGGAGACAGAGAGAGATAAAGAGAGAGATAAAGAGAGAGAGACAGAGACAGACAGACAGACAGATACACAGGGAGACAGAGAGACAGAGTGACGAAATAGGGACTGACTAGCTGAAAAGGCGGTCGTCTTCGTCGTCTTGAAAGCCGCCTTTGAGGTGGCTGAAGAGACGGTCGAAGAGCGTCGTATGTCCTGCGATTAGACGAGCGAGAGACGTATAATTTCGTCTGCCAAACGATCAAATTTACGAGTTCTGCGCCTCGTTAGCATTGCATTGAACCGCTTAGCATTGGTAACGAGTGGCTGCCTTGATGAACGCGGATAAGCAATTCCTCTTCAGTTCAGTCATGCGATGCTAACAAGGAAGGCATGCATGAACAGAGGTGTAGGGTATATCTATGCAAAGAGGACAGACAGACAGACAGACAGACAGACAGACAGACAGACATAGTCATAGCCATAGCCACAGACAGACAGACAGACAGAACGACACACAGACAGACACAGACAGACAGACACACACAGGCACACACAGGCACACGCGCAGACACACACAGACACATACACAGACAGACATACAGACTCACACAGACATACAAACACACACAGACACACAGACACACACAGACACATACAGACATACAAGCATAGAAGCAAGCAGCTAAGATGATACCGCATTCAATAAGTCTCACTGATCGATCCGTCGCCCCAATCATTCAAGATGGCGCCGTCTGCTTTCTGACTGAAGCACAGACAAGTCAGTTGGAATTGAGGATCGACCTCAATCGTCCTCGATTCTCCATCCTCCACTTTCCAACTGATTTGTCCCGATTACAGGACTGGCGCCTGATAAATGTTCGCTCGGTGGTTGCAGAAAAATTGAATGGTGACCAAGACATTATTCCATAATGCGCCTAAGCTTTTTATACTCTAATTCTCTAACTGATTCTACCGAGATGATTGCTAAACTTCAGCTTGATTCTACACCAGATGGACGCTGATATCACTGGCCAACACATAATTTGTTGCCTCAAATGTTAGAACTGGTTCTGGGTATATTTGACCTGCTGATTCCAGAAAAGGCACCAGTTTTCTCCCAGCAGGTCTAGTTTTCGAGATATAGAACATTATGCCATATACCAGTCCTTGCCTCTGCTCGCCCATAAAACATAAGGCTATAGCTATAATTATGTAGTGCTCAATTTATTATGTGATACACTAAATAAACATAATAATACAAATACTTAAAAGAAAATGGTAGTACCTGAAACTGTACTGATATGATACCAAACAGAACAAGTTTGTTATAAAAATTTCAAGTCATTCGACACCGAAGAAGCTCCTTTTGTACGATTTCCGAGTGTGGCATCTGCCGGAACAATCGCGCATAATATTCCAGCAATAGTCTGCCATCATGTGTGCATCCCATCTTCCTTGATATCGATTTTCCATTGTTTTGATGTCTTGGTGAAATCTTTCACCTTGCTCTTCGCTGAAGTCACCAAGATTCTCTGGAAAGCGATCTAAGTGACTGTGGAGATAATGGACTTTAATGCTCATGTTGCAGCCAAGCTTGTTGAAATGAAGAAGCATATCCTCTACTAGTTGTGCATAATTGTCTGCCTTCTTGTTGCCAAGAAAATTTTTAGTTACAAGAACAAAGGAAGACCAGGCACAAGATTCGATTTCATTCATTGATGGTATGAAAAGTGGGTCATTCATAAGTTGCCTGATCTGTGGACCATCGAAGATTCCAGCTTTCAATTTTTCCATTGTAATTCCTGGTAACTTGTGTACTATGTATTCGAAGCATGAACCTTCTTTATTCAAAGCCCTGACAAATTGTTTCATCAGGCCTAGCTTTATATGTAGTGGTGGCAGTATGATCCTATCTCGTGCCACCAAAGATTCCTTGATTACATTTTGAGCTCCAACCACCATGTCTTTCCTCGAAGGCCAATCTTTTCTTGTCCAATGTTCATGCTTGGCTCTACTGTCCCAAAGACACAAAAAGCAGGGATACTTTGTGTAGCCACTTTGTTGACCAAGGAGGAAATTTACCATCTTCAAGTCTACACAAATTACCCATTGATGTTCTTTGTATTTTATCTTTTCCAGTACTAAAGAGATGGCATTGTACTCTTCTTTCATCCTGGTGGAGTGACCGATTGGAATAGAACCAAATTTGTTGCCGTTATTTAAAAGCACACATTTCAGACTACGTTTTGAACTGTCGATAAAAAGACGCCACTCATCTGGGCTGTAATCCGACAGACCAATTTTCTTCAATAAGTTGCTGATGTCATTACAGAATACTAGGTTGTTGTCTTCGGTAAAGAATGGCAGCAAATCCTTTTCTCTGTTTCTATAAATTGTAATTTTCGTTCCAGGCTGAAGTGCATTCTTTTCCTTTAGTCTGGATGCAAGCAATTCAGAGGACTCTTTGGAAAGATTTAAGTCCCTGATCAGATCACTCAACTCTTTTTGGTCAAAACGTTCACTGTGTGAAGTTGATTGGAAATCACTGTCACTGCCCCCACTTTCTTCACTTTCGTCATCTTGTCCGATATTGGACATGCAAGTCTCATCGTCTGAGAGCTGAGGTAGTTCGCGAAAAGGTGGAACTGGTACAATATCCGAATGCGGAACAGGTCTCCTGGCTGAAGCTATATCAGGGTAAGACAACTTGTGACGATTATTTCGATTGATGCCTATGATATTAACCATACAAAAGTAACAGTCGTCGAAGTGGTTTATCTGTTCCCTCCAAACCATCGGTACACCAAATTTCAGGCAGCTTCTCTTTCCAATTGTCCAGTGGCGCAATTGTTCAATACAAGTTTTGCATACTGTATGAGGAGCCTATTGCTTATCTTGATCTCCAAGTTTGACACCAAAATAACCTACATATGCTCTTTTTACAAACTCAGAAATCGGTTTCCTGTTTGCTTTTAGTGTGTATTCCCCACAAATGTAGCAGAATATGTCTGGATGGTTAATGCAGCTCCGTCTGGAAGTAGCCATAACCTTAAGGATGTTCGCATCTGAGGAATTAAGTGACTAACCTAAAAATAGTAAGAACATGTAGTTATTTAATGTTCACATTCACAGATTGTTCTTGCGACCAACTCTTAATATGCCCTAAGACGACTGCGGCTGCTCTAGCTTTCAGGAGGCGGTTTATATAGGCTATAAATGCTGACTTCAGCATAATCTATTTACATAGTTCGAAACCATGAAACGCTGTATAAGCACAAATAAATTCTAAATGAGGCCATGAATTTAGTGCTGAGTAAGCTGTAGGCTACGGAATAGTTATTTCGTTGAATCAGCAATATCTCAGCACGCGGCAAGATATGCTGATTTTACATTATAAGGATGTAGGCATTATATGAATCAGCAAGAATTATAATTAGCCATAAATAAAGCTTATTATGACATTTTAGTTTTGCCAAAGACATCGTTTAAAGAGTGGACTGGGTTTTCTTTACAAAATCGACGATATCTCAGAAACTAGACCTGATGCACTCAATCCAATGACATTTTCTGAATCAGCGCCCAAAATTACCCCAAGAACAGGTCTAAAACCGAAGGCAACAAGAAAAAAAAATTTTTCTGTTGGCCAGTGTATTCTATATATGAACTGCATAAACGATACCTTGGCCAGTATATATAGCCAGGAAATTACGGAGGCCTCTTATAAGGAGGAAGCTTGCGCTACAAATATTTTATATAGGCTCAAAAGCGCTACATAAATGCCTATATATGTGGAATGACAATATCCATAATGCATACACACGTATGCAGTGGCGGATTTAGCTATAGGCGTGGGGGCGGTCCCTCTTGGTTATGTGCCGGCGCCCCTCAGACCAGACCCGTGCATGGTGGACTGCCAGAATGTGGCGCCCCTCTGGAAATGCTCTTGACTCCCCACGCAAGCAATCCTGGAGCCGCCACTGCACGTATGATACAATCTTCCACTGAAAATACGTACTTTTCCGATCGGTTTTGTGTCGGTCTGCCCATGTTAAACGCGTTTTGTGAGGTTCGTTAAAGGCGCTACATAAATAGCTATATACATACAATGGCCTATATATACATACAGTATATTGTCGATTACACGGTGAAGGAAGACTGGCTACCCGCCCCTCATATACCGAGACTAAGAAAATTGAAGTCGCTAACACTTGATACGCTTGGTCGCCTCTCAGGGCCCGGGTTAAGGGACGGCTCTTCGACCGTAGAGAGCCCGTCGATTGTATGCATTTCCTCCTTCATTTTCGCCGGCGCTCGCCTTCGTGTGGATATTTTGAAGGGTGCTGTGGAACGCGGTGGTGTAGTGGTATGATTTGTGCTTCGTAACCGGAGGGTCGCGGGTTCGAATCTGCCTCAAGCCACTGCGTAGCGACTTTGGACAAGTTGCTCACCCACAATTGTCTGTGAGGAAGGCAACTGGAAACCACTTCACTCATCTCATCCACGGGTGGCATAAAGCCAACAGACCTGCCTTCGGGCAGAGAACTCATCATCATCGTCGTCGTTGTAATCCTCCTCCTCATCATCCTCGAATAAACGAACGAATGAATGAATGAATATTTGCTCTATTTCAACTACGTACAAAATCGTTCAATTCCAATTATAGCAAGTGTTGCACAGGCTACTTACTTACTGTCTTTAGACTATCGCACTCTTCCTGATCACCCATACAGGCCTAACACACAATCGCTGTTTGACAATTTTAACACGTGCTGCGATCAAATAACCACAAGTTGCCTTTAGAGTGGAGGAAGATCAAGTGGGATGGTCACGAAATCTCCGCCAAAATCTTAGCTATCTGTTTTTATGCCACTCCCATGCAAATCACTGAGGCGGGAAAGACCCCTAGTTCACTTATGGGGTGAACCACGAATGGTTCGAGCAGGACTCAGTTCGGGCCTGGAACACCAGCGATTAGAGCTTGTAGTTCCTGAGCGATGGGTTATACTGGAACTGGCAACCACTTCGTCCCAGCACTTGATCCGTTGTGTATTACGAAAACGGGGCTGAAGAAATCTTCACAATAGACTGCATTATCCACCAGTTTTCTCTGCAATCAAGCCATGCATATTAACCCAGCGCTTTTGAGAGGCGCTATATTAATTGTAAACTGGAGATTTCTACATCGCCCGAAGAAAGCTTAGTCGCGGGAATCAGATTATTCACAGGTGCTCAGTCAAAACAAAATTGCTGGGCAGGAGGGTTAGAAAAAGTTCCAGGTCAAGATCCAAGAGGCAGGCAGGTGGTTACATTGGATGGTGTTTTGAATTGGAACGACAAGATAAATACGGGGAAGAAGAGGAATCGGGATAGAATCTGTGGAAGAGGGGTGTTTTAGTTTTGAGTGAGACATGGCATCTTACATACATAAATGCATACTGCCAGCATGATCGAAACATAGTGCAAACACACATACATGCTGGCAAGCATACATACATACTCAGAGCATGCTCGGAGCAACCGTGGGAGAGTCCCTCAGCTTGCTTACGACCTGCAGTCATGAATTAGCATTGAACCACGTTCCCAGTATAAACATTGTACACTCCGTACACAATGCTCACCTGGCCTGAAACTTTCCATTTACCATATAAAATTTAACAAATAAATAATAAAATTACCAAGAAACATTTTTGCTTGATTTCCCAGCGTCCTAGAATGATTCTTGCCCTAAAATAGCGCTGTTACAAATTTATTAAATGAAATGCCGTGAGAAACATCCCTTTACATTCGCTAGGTGGCAGCGCAGTTTCATTACATGTCCATTAAGACAGCTTCGAATGATCCAAGTGCATTCGCTAGATGGCGATGGTGAGGAATCGAACGTCCATAAACTGAAAAAATCGGTTCTAAGTGATTTTTACATTACACGTGTTTTTCACGTTTTAGACAAATTTCATCGAAAATAAGGCCTGATATGGACTTACGGCTTAGGGAAAACATCCACCGTCATCGGAGAACAGGTAATCCATGACTTTAACGCGATACATTCAACGTTAGCATGATACATTGACGGACTGTGAACCTATCCGTGCCATGTGTTTCAGCCGACTGCCAAACACAGCGAAATTTCTTGCCAGATTTGACTTCGAAAATTTGAGATTTTCAAAAGTTTCTATCTTTTCGTCGAAACTTAATGGATCTGATGCAAGACTCGAAACTACATGGGGCAATGTGTTTTTGGGGTCTGGGGATCAGAAATAATTGAGAAAATTAGGGGGAAAGTTGGTGAAGGTACGTACGTCCATCAGCCCGACCTCTGCATCCGCCGGTGGCCATACATGACTCCAGGTCACATGACTTGGCAAGGCCTTCGCTAGTAGTCACATGACTTGGCACCGAGCCAGTGAACGATTTACGGATCCATATAAACAGACGAAGAATGATACACAGAGATACAAACAGAGACAACTGTGGTAAAGAGAGATAGAAAGAAAGGGACACTGCAGTGACTTACAGGAACACAATGTATTTAGCCTGCAACTATATTTAGGTGCCTATAGGGATGGAGTGTTTTACAGAGATACATGTAGAGATACATACAGTGGAAAATAGAGAAACAAAGCTGCCTACTAGGACCTATTTATAGATGTCTATAAATAGAGACAGTGATAAAGAGCGTAGTCGTAATCGTAAACTCGAGATTTTTTAAAGCGCCAAACGAAAGCTATGTCGCGGGAACCAGCTTATTCACATGTGCTCAGTCAAAACAAAATCGATAGACATGAGGGTTAGAAAAGGTTCAAGGTCAAGGTATAAAAGGTAGGTATGCAGTCAGACGGCTACGATAGATGGTGTTTGGAATTGGAGCGACAAAATAAATGGATAAGGGGAAGAACGGAGTGGGTTGGAGACGGAGTGGGTTGGAGACGGAGTGGGTATGGCGAGGCTAAAAATACGTCTTTATATGTAAATTTGATTGCTCATTTTCCTGAATTGTACTGTCAGAGGTTGAAAAACGTTATTTTAACAGGTGGTTTTGCTATCAGGCCAGTAAAGCCCGATGGATACTTTGACCGAAAAAGTGCGCTATATAAACTTTTGAGTTAAAGTATGGCGCCTCATAAAATGCTGATCAGAATTTGGTCTAAAGTTGTTAAAATTAATCAGAATCATAAATTATGGGTCTCCGATTTTAGGTTGAATATTGGCATGAGATAATTAGAAGTATTCCATTTATTTTCTTGGTAGACGGGAAGAGGTAATTAGAGACACGCGATCGTCGTTTATCAGATAAATGAAGCCAAATGTCACTAATTTATGGTGCCCCTGCATCGGATAAGTATGAAAATGTTTGCCTTTTAAAATTAATGAATGTAGTAATTTTTGATTATTATGTATCGATGCCTTGTGCATTTGTGCAATATGAGAACGGCGCTATAGAAGTCATTAGGTTAGATTCTATTACATTGGAGGTACGTTGAGGTAAACGCGTCTATAGGAGCTCCACAGTCTAAAGACCTTTTTAAAGGCACACTAAGCAAGGAAAAAATTCATTCATTACACATGTGTCGATGTAGGTTACTACAAAAACATTAATTGTGAACAAAATTTTTAAAAACAATGAATAAAGTAACTGAATGACATGCTGTGTTTAGATGCAAAGAAACAGGTCAATGCCAGTTTGCGTCATTCAAGACCAACTGGGACAACTTCTCAAGGTTAGCCTAAAAGATTGATCTCTTTCAGTGGATTAATCTTTTCGATATTGACCTGATTACGGCTCAGTTCTTGTGTGTGATCTGTTGATGCCTTGTGTATTAGGCACCGGCACAATGGAAGTTACTAATTAAGTGCTCTTCTTCTTACCTGGTAATCTTTTCGGATCTGGAAAAGTGATTTTATCATGATAATGGCGCTACAGAAGTCAAATTTGGTTATATTATACTAGAGAAGGAGGCTTAATTACTAATAATTAGTAATTAATGACTTCAAATGTGCCATTGTCTAATGCTTGAGGCATCATGTAATTGAACATTTACGGAACAACACTTAAGGAAAATTACCAATTAAATATCTGACAGTGCAGACCATCGTCACATCGTCAGTGATGTTATAATTACTGATTAGTTAATTAATTACTAATTATTAATTACTGTTTAGTTACTGATTTGATTTGGACAAGACAGACCGGGAAATCAGAATTACAGAAGACCTTAGAAGAAAGTTAGACTATGTCGCCATTGGAGATGAAAATTCTGTTTACTTGCATTTTAACAGGATAGTGTACGACTGTACGTGTAATTTTATCAGATTCTTAACTAAAAATTGAATGGCATGTTTACGAATTTTGTTTTGCTTTGTCACAGCTTCTGAAGCTGGAAGAAATGGAAAGGAAGAAACCTGTAGTAGGTTACGTGTGTCCGTGTGGAAGGGCTGACCAGTCTGGCCGTGGCTTTCATTTGATTTTGGGACACACGACTGAGTTGGCTCCTGAACTGGTTTCAGTCAGAGTTGCTCACTGAAATTATGAAGTAAAAATTGGCAATAATATTATACTGTTTAAGAAAGTAAAGGAGGAAATATATAGAACACTAAAGGAGAAAAGTAGGAAGGAGGGACAGAAAATGTGGAGAAGAACCAGAAAAATGTGGACAGTGACCTTCCCCTTGCTCAGCCTCTGTATCCACCCATATCTGCGTGATGCTGATTTGTTTCCAGAGCAAAATAGGGAGCAGGCGTCAGATGGGCCGTCTACCAATATCTACATCTGTTTCTGGATAGAATCACTACGTACATATTGTGATAACTCTTGAAAACTTCTGTTTCGCCAGAGACGACCTGGGAGCGCCTCTGCTTGGACATCTTGAAGGTGCACTACATAAATGCTCTGAAGAGTAAGTAGGTAGATAGGTAGGTAGGTAGATGGCCTGCCTAACCTTTAAATCTCTAAGTAAATTGATTTGTAAGTAGTTAATTAGTAGGCAGGTAGGCACATACATATGTGGGATAGCCAGTAGGTAACTAAGGAAGTGAGTAGGTATCTAGGTGGGTAGGCAGGTGTTTAGGTAGACTGGGTGTTTATGTGAGTGTGTGTGTGAGTACATAGGTTGGTCAGTCTGTATTGATAGTAAGTTAGGGTGGTTATATCTGTTATGGTTTCATGTGTGGTGCACAGATATTTGTACAGCAGTACTTCAGCAAAGTTTCACAGTAGATTGAAATTTATTTCTACATTTATTAGGTACCACTATCTAATGACCAAGCATCAGCCAATGGTGCTGAGCAATTATTGTGAGAAGGACTTGCTTAAGGTCCCTTCACAGTAACCGTCTCAAAGGAGGAGACTCCAACCCGTTACAAGCCAAGCGCTCAAACCAGTCATCTGCTGACTGCTTGTGTGATTTGTATTGTAAAAGGTTTTGGCCGCCATTCTATATGATCTCGTCATCTGTCGCTGTATGTTATTTCGATTCTTAGGAAGAACAAAAGAGGGATGAGGAAGAGGATTACGAGATCCTTCCAAAAGACAAGCCAGAGACAGAGTGAAGATGGAGTTTACTCAAGCTGACGTCAAATCTGGATGAAGCTCCATTGGTGTTCTTGGCTACTGTGTATGTGTAGGAGAGCTGACCAGTGGCAAGTTTTCCATTTAGCTGAGTTTTTTTGCTTGCAAATGAACTTTCTGTTCTTAGTCGACTTCAACACAACTTGGGAGGTTCTTAAATGTGCTAAATGTAATGTCTGGATTTACACTTATAGTAGCTGGCGCAGAAGCAACTTTTGTAATTATAATTGTAAATTTGTATAGCACCTCTTCAAGAGAAGGCAGTTTTTGTGCTGGCCTTAAAGATGTTAAATGTCATGAAGAATGGAACATTCATTCATTTGTAATTTATGTTATCGACTTACCTACTTACGCCATCTGACCCACTTCTACCTTCTGGACCACCTCTCAGAGGAATAACATTTATGACAGAGGCATGTAATGTATGAGGAATTGCTGTACTTAAGTAGGTGAGTAGTAAGTAAGACTTTGTTGACAAGCCATGTGTCCATCGACTGAGTGAAGAATCGTAGGCCTTACCTTTAGTAAAACAAATAAGGCTCACATATTGCTTAGTGAAACGTAGATCAGGTGCTCATTTTCTGCTCTTTGCCCTTTGAGCTGGCACAGTGGACGAATCCGAAGGTCCTGCAGGCATTGCGGACCAGCTCAGTGCAGGGCTTGCTGTTTGCTTCCCGCCTTATGCCAGTACCAAGTTATACAAACAGCTGGTGACAGAGACAAGTGTATGTGTGTGTACTACATGTTCATGGCCATTACACGGAGTCCACTCAGTAGGCTTGAGCCCACAATCTAACAGCCTCCATGCTGTATGTACTTTACATACCTTCTCTAATGTCATTTCGATTTCTCGACTTAAGACTTACCTTTTTCAGTTGGCTTTTCCGCCGTAGGCTGCCTCTCTGTCTTAGTGGATTGATCTTCTGAATGTTGACCTGAACGGGGCTTAAATTTGATGCGCCATCAGTTGATGCCTCGTGCATTAGACACAGGCGCTCTGGAAGTTTCTAATTAATAATAATAAATAATAATAATAGTACCTTGCATGAGTCATTTTATTTACTTATTTATGAAAGCGCTAAATGTGCATACACTTGCATCTGAGGGTGGAAAGTAACTGCCTATATATTCAACTGAAAATGATGTTTTCTTTTCTATAAGAATTTTGAGGCGATGCTGCAACAAGCAATAAAGAATTTGCAAAAAAGCAGTCAGTCATTTGAAACTCGTTATATTAATTACAAATTTAAAAATTCTTTGATTACAACTTTTCGTGTGATTGTCACTTAGTCGACTGATGATTTTTGTGAATAATTGTTAGTTAATTTATTAAGTGCAGTGAGAAACATCCCTTTACGTTCGCTGGGTGGCAGCACAGTGTTTTACATGTCAGTGGAGACAGCTTCGAATGATCCAATTGCATTCGCTAGATGGTGATGGTGAGAAATAAAATGTCCATAAACTGACATACTGTAATCGATTCTAAGTTATTTTCACGCAACACGTGTGGTTAAGAAGGGCAATTGAAGTTACCGCGTGCTGCGCTTACACAAGCAGTGGTTGTTCTACACACTGCACTAATAGCAGTCACCTGCTTTTCGGTGTCAAAACTAACAGTCAGCATGTGAAGTTCTACTCGAGGTGCGTTTAGACAGCGACAGGATTTTTTAACGGACGACAGGACAGGATCGATTGATTTCACACAGTTGGCGGCATGGCTAGGCCTACTATTTTGAGTTATGGTACTCTCGGTAACACTGGTAACGTGAACTGAAGAAATGATTGTAGTAACAGTTGTAGCAGCGACATTACTCCTGACGTTATTCAGATCAGATATTGGAAGGCTGCATGAAAAACATGGTACTGTGTAGGTCTACAATTTCAACTGAAAAGTGGGGCGGCAAAACCCTATTCTTGCCGTCCCGCTTTTCGAAGTGGGACGGCTCAGGCCGTGCCACTGACTCAAGTTCCGACGCCCATATATGGAGACTGTGGAATCCAACTAAAATTGGATTAGACAGAGGGCGAGAGTTGTTCAGCGCTCATTAATTCTCAGTCCTGTAAACCATCTGTTATGCTGTTAGGCTATTAAGTCAACATCAAATTTCGATTACGCATATTGCATACAAACAAAACGTGTACTTCAGCGTTTAATAAATAAGTGGGACGCTTAGTACAGATATTTAAAGAAAACGGTAGCTAAGGCATTCATTGAGTTAGAGACCCGTTGGCAGCAAGGTGGCCAGATGCAGATCTCTGGTTGGTAATCTATAATCTGTAGCTATGGTAGGCGGCATAGTGGTTATATATCATTGAAAGTAGGTTACTGCTTGTGAAAATGGCGACGAACGAAGGGAGCGTAAATGTAGAGAATTTATTAAAAGCTCTAAGGTCCACTCAAGAGCTACGCGCGAGTGTGTCTGCTGTGTTCGACAAGCTTAGTAGTGGATTAAAAGTTGACGAGGCTTCAACTGAAAAAGATAAAGTTTATTTATCTGATTTGAGAGAATGTTTGACAGCCGTAAACACAGATATCGAGTAAATATCCCTCTATCATCACTCAGTTGCTTTCGATCTCATGATAAAACGCCTTTGGGATGTTATCAGTGCATTTTATATATCGAATAGTAAGAATGACGTCAGGTTTAAAAGGAATTTCATTTTAAAGAAAAACTAAGGAATTGGTCATCATACATTTAAAATATCGGTTGCGGCTTGTCGAACTATCGATGAACGCTGTTGCAAACTGACTTTTCACTTTTTACTAAGGAGTTATTGAGAAGGCCTCAGCATATGCTTGACCGTGTGATTTTTATATTTATATTGCAGGTATTATGTGCATGTATGGTTCACAAAGTCCCCGTTTCTCATATGACTATTGCCATTTCAAGTCTGCTGAGTATACTCAGCAAATTTCTTATGGAAGCTGTTTATGTATTATCAGTTTCTCACGTAGCAATATAATTTATGACGAATGTGGTTGGAAAGTAAACTTCTAATCCACACAACTGTGCAGTTTGTCTCTTGCTGGGTTAGGGTTTATGAAATTAAAGAAGCTGCAATCCTGATCTGGTAGACTTCACATACTGTATTTGTGTATGTTTTAGGTCACTGGAAAAGGTGGCAAATACCATACAGAGCCCTCAGTTACCATTTACTCTGACTAGCCCTGGACATATGACACTTGATCCGTTTCATGACAAGACACCACATTACCAGCAGATTACCCAGACTTACAAATGGTGCTCAAAGGTAGGTGAACTTTCTTACATTTGAGGCAGCAACTTTACTTTTGTTGGTGTATACAGTTAAGGGCAACGAGGTTAGTGATAAATTTAGATCAGTGGTGCACTTTCTGGTAGATTTATGTTATATTTTTAAAAGAATTATTCTAAAGACTGCCATTTTATATTTAGAAGTAAAAAGCCAGACCCTCCTTGTAAAACGTACTAATAATACTGGTACTACATGCAATACAACTCTAATTCTGTTGTGCCAACATTTGTTTAAAATGAAACCGAGAGCAGACTTGCAACCATGTGTACCAGGTATGTTTATGAGCGTCCCCAGACCGGCTGGGTGCCAATCCAGGGCCGCTCAGTCTTAGATATAGTTGGCTGATATTCACGTGTTGCTTCTGGACTGAATGTTGCTGGTAAGTGACAGAATTTACCACACTGTCCAGTCCATGTCATCAGTGGAAAGATGGCGACTGATTCTTCGGGACAACACTCGCCATCTTCTTGATGTGAGTGAGATCCACAAGTATTGAGCGCCTCTGATGAGGCTACCTTGAAGCGGCACTTTACGAATTTATGATTACGATTACAATTACAAAGCAGCCTCTGTAACAGCCTGCAATGTGGCCCTGACCTTTTGGTTGGCTTCAAATGTTCACTTTCCATTAAAACATGGTACTTGCTTGTTACAGCTCCCAAAGATGTTTGTGCAACAAGGTTTATCTGTGTCAGTTTGCTTACTCACCTGACCTAGTCGGATCTGGTTTTCCCGATCCATTGGATTTTGACTGGATTCTCCAACATATTGAGGTTTTTGACCACCTTTTTGCCTGAAGTGATCTTTGACTGATTCCTTGTGCATTTTGCTAATGGTGCTATAGAAGTTATTAGATTAGGTCTGTCGTATAAGTAAAGTATTGTTTGCTAAGTATTGTAATTATGAATTTGAGATGTGCTTTCACGATCACTTCTGCTTGACAGGCACAGAATCATGCAGCCATCGCAGTCCAGATGTTGCACAGCAACTTGCCAAAACGATCGATGATGTTCGGAATACCAAGCGCGAAAAGAACGAAACGGCCATTGAGCATTATTTGTTCAGTACCAGCACAGTAAGTACCTATGCTTGTGCCTAAGTACTAGTAAGTACCTATGTTAGTTCAGTAGCACTATGGTAACCACCTAAGCTTGTAAGTACCTATGTTTGTGAAGTACTTAAGCTTGTAAGCACCTATGCTTTTTGTTCAGTAGCACCACAGTAAGTACCTATGCTTCCTGTGATTTACTGGGTTTCTGTGTACTGTGTACTGAATCAGTATCTATTATCAGTTCATAAATTCAAAAGTAAATCAGTATGGTAAGTACATAGTGACCTGATTATAGTATAAGAAATTCTGAATTTGCATCATCGTAATTTGTAATGCAACACAGATACCATCTTTAACACAGCTTTAGAATTTGATGTCATTATATTACATATTCGTTATAAATGAGGCACCTATTCAGATTTGCAAAGGTAGCATTTGTATGGAGGAGGTTCCAATATGTAGTTTTGATTTTTTGGCAGCTTGAAAAATTCTGCTTAAACATGGCATCTTTAATTTACTGAGTGTTTAGTTTTATCGATTTCGCTTTTCTGGCAGGTTGTGTTTTCTAAATTCTGTATGTGATAAATGTTTCCTTAAAAATAGAAGATGTCAGTCGTAAGGAATTGATGTAGCTGTAGGTTGTCTGCTTTTCTGAGTCGTGACTAAACTTCTGTCAGCTTTAAACATTCTCTAGATCTGCATTTGTCTACAGGTGACTGTGGATGCAATGTGTGTCTTGTCAATGTATGTGATGCCGCATATGAAACGGGGGATTTATTTACTGCAATACAGGCCTCATAACTTGAGTTTTCACTGGCATTTGCTGGAGGATGCCTCTGTCTATCAATCTAGCACGACTATTCATGAAAATGGACCATTGCAGGCATAAAACTGCAAGTTGTATAACTTCCAACAAATGGATTTGCTGTGGACTTTCTTAGCTTTAAATAAGTTTTACTGAAAATCACATCTTTCAAGTACAGCATGTTCTAAAACCTACATAAAATGTCATAATACTCCCATTATGCAATAGTACATACATCATTATTCTCAGATTTTTGGCTGATCATAGTGGTATGAATAACTCAATACCCGCCATGTGGCCCCTTTTCATAGGCAGCATCACGTGTGATGAAAACCTCCTTTGCTGGTATTGGATTGAGAGCAATTTTAACTGGAACAGAGTTTCAGAAATTTCTATGTTTTTTTTCAGGAATATTGATTTAGTTATTCAGCAATGCAGCCGCTGCTTTCCAGATATGAACATTCAGTTTTCTCATCCAACTGGCAGTCCAGCTGTAATCCAAGTATGTAAATCTGTAATAAGCTTTGCCAGGCATGTAAATCTGTAATAAGTTTCCAAAGTTGACCTGCAAGTGCAAACTTTGGAGCAAGTTGTATATGACTCGTCTGTTTAATGCATAAATACATAAGCATTTCACAAAGGCTGTTGGCAAAACTTCACAGTGCCTTGACTGTGTTAGTGGAGTGCGCATGCAACACTTTTAAAATTTAATTGAAAATGAAATTGCAAGAATATAACTACTGTGCCTTTGTCAGCCTAAGTGTTTACACGGCTGACACAAATGTGCATATAACGCATATAGTAGTGTAGTGTTTTAATAAATATATTTGTCAGTTTAAGCAATTCTTAAAGACGTTACATTACATCAGTAGGATTGTTTCAACATGGTTGTAATTTTCTGTCACTATTGCATGTGTCGAAATTGTCTGTATGAATAAATTTCTAGAACAAATGGTGACATGTGGTTGGTATTTGCTTGAATTTACTTGAATTGTTTGTGTGACATGTGGTCTTTTTGATATGCTTGGTATGTAATCGAATGATTGTGGGTTCAGTGTGCTGAACTTCTTCAGTTTTCTGCCATTAGGCAGGTCCAAGAGTCCAACGACGCCACTATTCTCTGTTCTGTGCCCTTCCTTTTCCTTCTTTGCAGCCCCATCTTCTTCCTGTATCCATAATCCAGTCCAACAGCATATTTCTTGGTCTTCCTGGAACCTCCTTTCCTTTAATTCTTCCTTCTATCACTGTCCTCAGGAGAGAATTACCACACAGTATGTGACCAATCCAATTCATTTGTCTCCTTATTGTATTGACCATGGTCCTTTCTTCTTGTACCAGGTGCAACACCTCCCCATTGGTTTTATAATATTTCCAACTGATTTTGGCCAGTCTTCTCCATATCCACATTTCTGCTGAACAGACTCTGTGTATTGACCCAGGGCAAGTTGTTCATGAAACATACGCCTCTGTCTCCAAGCAGTAGAAGTTGGTGCTGATGTGAGTTGGGAAGTAAGAGGCAAGTCCTACATTGCTATGGTTCCTTGCCCAGGATCGTTGCTGGCTGAAGAGCCTGAGCAGTGGAACACCTCCCATATGTTACGATATGGGAGATGTTACTTATGCTGCTAGTTTAACAAGTTAATTTGTTAGATTAGGTAAATATTGTATTATTGTTTGTTGATGTCTGCTATTTAAGACCACAGTGGGAAGAACTATGAAGGCACTTATTGTATTGCGAGGTCTTGCCATAGAATGGATTGTTGTCAAAGCTTTCCATGAAGACTTCAGTTTAGAAAATGGGAAAGTGAGTGATATTTTGTAGTGAATAATTTCATTGCCACGCTGCAATCAGATGTCTATATATTTCTAGCTTTTCAAAAGCACAGATTTACTTTGATAGATGCATATGAGTCATATGCTGCTGTCATTTTTTAAAGTTTGGAGCGCCTGCTAACTTATGACTCCTGCCTTATAAATAATGTAACAGCTCAATTGTTTCTGTTTACTAGCTCCAGATTATCATGTATCACTGCACTGTTTGCTAGTCGGCATTCAGTTGACATTACCACCTGCAGAAGTCATTTTAAAAGTCATGTGCATTTTAGAGTCCATCATCTTTTAGCAGGCTTCCCAGCTGCTAATGAGTCTGAGACTGCCAGTCATGTTATCACAGCAGTTCTATAGAAGTCTTGGATTAGATTAGATTCCTACAGTGTTTGTGCGTATGTAGATGTTTTTATGATATATGCAGACATAGTCCACTAGTTAAACTCGGTCTTTGACTAACTGGCTACTTAACCAGACACTGATGGTACCTACCCGTTAATTTTCAATAGTTTGTTATGGTGTTGGTGAGCATGAACTTTCACTGAATGTTCTGTTACTGGCCTCTCCTGCACAGAACAAAATGCCCCTTCTGGAAAAAATTCCATGTTGCTGCCTGTTAGCTATGGGCAATCAAAGCAAAAACTGTTCTGATTATGAGAACTTTACCTTAGCATAGCATCTTTCTATAACAATTGTTTTTGTTCTTATATCGTGCACCAGATAGCATCGGCGTTCAGCATCTCTATCACCTGGACCACGCATGTGCCTAAGGCCGTTACATAGATTTCCTAAATATTTCATTGTTTTGATAAAAATTTTATAGGAATCATTTAATTGTATTATCAGGGGAATAAATGTTTACCAAGAAATTTGTATGATATGTGTTTTTTTTAGGGACTTGATATGTGGTCACCCTCAAAACATCTTGTTTTTCAAAAGGTAATATTTAGCTGTGAGTTTTTAATTTAGATGATAAAACTGGAAAAAATTTTAAATACTCATAAAATACTTAGAGTTTTAATGAAGTTTCAAGATTGACTTGGTTTCTTGAGCTAAATATTTAGTTAATTCCAAAGAGATACTTATCTCTAAATAGTTGATGCTTTGCTGTTTTCAGATTACACAGCATGCCAGATCTGCCTCGCTTACCTATTCACCGAGTGTCAGTGACCTAGCCTTGCGACAGTATCTGGTATGATGAAATTTTATCTTTATTTTACATTTTATTAGAAAAGGCAGTATGCTGGAGTTAAGTTAGATTTGTGTTTGCATTTTGTTTGTGTGTGCATGCGTTTATTCTGCACCACATTCTTATAATAACAAGGCAGCCATCACTAACTGATGGATGTCTGGTACATTATAATTTTGCTTTAGGTCTATCAGCAGTACCGTAGTTTGCATAGAATGCCTAGTGAAAATTAGACAACAGGCTCCAAAATTTTGAGACAGAATATTTTAGGAAGATTTTTTAAGAACAGTACTTTGTTCTGGAACAACAAACATATTGTCTCATAATTTTTGATTCGAATTTAGTGCAGATTCCATGCAGCAGAATTAAAGACTTTATATGTTAGTTGCTTTGGGTGATTTGCTTTTTACTTTACTAGCTTAAATTTTCTTTAGTTTGATGTGTTTGTTGTTAAGCTGCGCACTTCCAAAGTCTAGAACAGCGTGTTTTATTCTGATTTTTCTTTTGCAGTTTGGTGCAGATTCCTTCAGGTTGAATTTAAAGGATTTATTCACTTTACTAAGCTCTGTAGTTTTCTTGAATTTTTTCTTTTTCTTATGATCAACATTTTGTCTGTTTTCAGGGATGGCTGAACACGTACAAGACTCTGTTCTCTGCATCTTGTCACAAATGCGGGAAAATGCTTCAGAACTATTTGCCTCCGACATGGCATGATTTCAGAACATTTGAAGCTTACCATGAACATTGTCGACCATGAATTAGACTTGCATCAGTATCTTGAAATGATTCTGTTTTGAAATAGGCCTTTTGCTTCACAGAAACAGAACCAAAGACAGTATGCTGTGAATACTCAAAAAAGACTGAAGTGGAGAGGTTATTGCTACCTTATTCTGGGTTCATGTGATTGGCAGGCAAATGGCTGAAAGGTATTTGAGCTATACTCTTCCCCTGCCCGGCCACTATGCAAAGAAATTCTAATCGGAGTTGCTTGAAAATTCCCGTTCACTTTCAGAACTGTCCTTGGATCCTTCAACAGCGTAAGTTAAGTGAAACTGAGGGTGATCCAAGCTGGTAAAAAACAGATAGTTCACAGTTATGTCTTCGATCTTCATATAAGACAATATGTATTCGCTAGGGTGTTTGCACAGTGGACCAGAGAAGCAATGCCCCACTTGAAAACCTGGTAGCCACATGTGATTTTGGCTAACACTTTTGACGCTAAACTTTAAACTTTGGTTTGTCCAAGGATATTAAAAAATGAGAAGTAAAAAAGAGAATCAAAATTTATGGAATCTCAGATGATTAAAAATGTGGGTGATGACTGAAGAGCAATAAACGTCGTCCAAAATCGGGGTGATAACTGAAAAAGGTCATCAACATTTTAATGTTACTTGTTACCAAACTTTAGCAAGGTAGGGAGTACCTCTAATGTGTTTCTCTTAAATTGGTGCTATATAAATATGCAATTACAATTACAAGGTAAAATTGGAGAAGTCGTGAATGGCCTTGATTAGTTGGCCTTTCCTTTGTAAGCTTCAGGATCCGCCAGTGCCCACTCCGCCAGTGCCCACTCTGCCAGTGCCCACTCCCCCTCTCAAAACTGTGCCAATGCTCAATTTGTCTTGTTCTGTTTGTACAATTTTCCAGTTGATTAGACCAGAGCTACAATCTTTGGTGCACTTCTCTGATTCTAATTCTAGTATGGATTATTATGGGATGACAGCGAAGAAAGCAGTCTTTGCTCAGCTGTGTTTGTGTAAAAAATGTATTACTGTATGTTGAATATCTATCTAGCAAAGGAGAGAAATGGCAAAAAGTTCACGAGTCATTTAATAAAATGTTTCTCCTTTCTAGGATGCTGTGAGAGTATATTCCGGTTTCATCAGTTGTCTTGCTTTGTCCTGTTGTGGTTGTCAATTGATGTGCAAAGGAGTTTTGGTTAAGCTCTACAGATATCTCATGGGAGGCTCAGTATTGTACTTAGGCATGCTCTGATGTCTATAGGCAAGCACTCAAACGTTATTCACTCTGTGTCATACTATGTTACTGCTGTTACTAGATCACAGTATTTGCCAGTATTTAATCAAATGTCTCCCCAAGATTTAGAGTAATACCTACTGTAATACCTAGTATTTATTTAATCAGATGTCTCCCCCAGATTTAGAGTAATACCTACTGTAATACATGTCTCTGGTTTATAAATATGTGCCATGTGTGAACAACTTTATCTCCAGAATGAAAACTATTAAGATAATTCAAGATTACTCATGCCTGGTTGATTTTTATAGAAAAGATTTGATTCAGCTATAGATTTTAGTGAGCAACATTACTTGGGTAACCAAGAATGCAAACAATAAGGTCTAATTCAAACGTGATACACACATGTATGGTGTATGAATGTAAGATGGATAATAAATTATTTACAGTTTAGCTTTATTTTGAAAATGTATTATTGGTCCCAAAGCCAGAGAAACATGGTAATGTGGTCTTCCATTAGCAAAAAGGGTTGACACCTAGGTCTTGGTCTTCTAGCTGGTTTTCAAGCTGTGGTTACTTGTTTCCATGCATGTCTTACACAGTGACATACATAAGATTTTGGGCCCACTGCAGCCTTACTAAACTGGACATTGCCATTATTTATCACCGATAGGGCAGGTCTCTTGCACATTTTGACCCAGCCGGCCATCTGTAATTACAGTCCATCGTAATGCTGACTTAACTTCTGTATTATTTATTTATTACGTAATATGCCTGTGGATCATTTTGGCGAATCAGTCACAGTGTCGAGAACCACGATCGTATTCAAATCAGATTCGCTACTATGTAAGTTCGAGTTGGGAGTGCACAAGTATGTAAAAAAGTACATAGCGAATGTGGAACTCCCTTAGGCTTTTAGTCAATATTTATCGAAGTTGCGAATCGAGGATTCGTTGCTTCTAAACACTACGCAGAGCTGGTCACACACGAGGAGGCTTTTTAACTGGAGAGCAAAATAAATTACACCGGAAGCAATACAGTAACTGACTTGGCCTTGAGGGAGACAGATTTCCGAGAAGTTTTTTCGTCAAAATGCCGTTTCGATTCTTTTTCAGGTGATTTAATTTTCGGATAATTAATTTTATTAAAGAGCGTTCATTGCATAAATAATTTTTTTCAGAAGTATATGTAACGTTCAGAAGTAAAGTGCTCGTAATAGATCGAAGTTTACCATGTGAACTTTTTAGCGCTCTGTAAACTTGTTGCGTAATCAGAATGGACCTCTTGTAGACTCATGAGAAGTCATTCCAGTTCTGTCTGTATTTGATATTTTAGGTATTTTATCAACACCAGCAGTGAAAAAGTTATTGAAAAGGTCTGTACGAAATGCTATGAAATTACATAGATTCCCGGCCAATATTTTTCTAGTACACCTTACCACGTAGAGCTATTAGCATGAACCTGAGAGTAGTTATTCACTTAGTATATTTGTATAGCATCTCTTGAAGATATTCACCCAGAAGTACAACACACTTTTGTACAAGAAAATAAACATAAATAGGGTATTGGAAAACAAAACAAACAGCATACTGGATGGTACCATGCCAGTCTGCTTACAACGTTAGCAAGCACCTGAAGTTAAGCTGTGCCAAAGATAGTGAATAGTTGGATGGGTGACCTTCTGTGAAATACGAGGCCATCTTTTGGGCCCATCATCTCGTAGGGGTTGTTAAATGAGTATCAATGTAAGTTTAGAGGTTAAAGCAGGTGTTATGTTGTTGGATTGCTGTGGTTGTGCTTGAAATTTAGCAAATATATCCTTTGAACCTTGAACTGTGCTTCTGAGGAGTTCAAATGAGAAATTTTAGCAAGTATGTTGCTTACCTTCGTGGTGTAGAGTGTGCATGTAGCAGTTGAGCAGTTCGTGCATCTAGAGGGGAACATCTTAAATACCGATGATGTGGTTTTTTGTAGCTGGCCGAATCTTACCCAATAAGGAGAGCTGCACAGTTGACAGCATATTTATTTTTCCGAGGAAAAGCGCTTGGTAAGTAGTTTCCCAAATCATTTCATTTTCTAAGACCAGTAAGTGAGCATGTGATGAATCTTAATTAAAGTCCACCACATGGGACCAAGCGTGTTGCAGGACATCCAGTGGTTTCTTTCTAGTCGATACCAAATTATACTGCTTAGTGACCACTCTGCTTGATAGGTGTCATTACTTTTTGGATTACTGTTCATCTGATAGACTGCTGGTGCTAGTCGGAGTTTGCCAGAGTTGGGAGGGATGTGTTGCTATTAAAAATGGTGTATAAGGCTGCAGGGTAGAATGACTTTGTATTTTAGTGATTCACAAATTCAACTTTCAACCTTGGGTTAAATGGGCTAAATTGCTCACATGTCAGAAAGGTACAAGGTGGGAGTAGTAAATTTCAAGCGAAAGTGATACAAGCACAACATTACTAATGTTCCTTATTTGCTTACACCCATCTTTACCAAATGTGAGTGTCCATTTCAATTCAGTTGAATGTCAAACTAGAGCAGATGAACGCTGATAGAAGTTGATTGACTGTTTGATCAAAAAATAAGGATGCCAAGGTCTGTTACGTTATACTGAAGAAAGGAAGGTGACTTTTACTTAGATATTTTATCATGTTACAATGCTGCCACAGAAGTTAAATTTTTATACATGTCTGTAAAGTCATGTAGTAATTGATGAATTTGTGTTGACTCAGGTGAGGAGACACTTAAGAAGCTTCAGGACTCGGAGTCAATCCATGGAGTGAAATCATTCAAAAACACATTTACTGATGAACTTAAAGAAGGATTTAAAAAACTGAATGAGGAAATAAAGAAGAAATAGCCATCTCTCCAGTTGTAGTTGTCAGACTCTTTAAAATTATTTACCAACCAAAGATATTTGAATTCTTTTTAATTTTGGCAAAGATTTCACTTTTATTATAGCAAGCATCAAGATGGAAGACGATAACAGTTTAGCGTGTAAGCTCTGTTTAAAATCAGCTGCAAAGTACACTTGCCCACGTTGTAACGTGCGTTACTGTTCTTGCGAGTGCTACAGGAGCAAGGCGCATCTTGAATGCTCAGAACTGTTTTATCGTAATTGCTTCATGGAGGGTCTTCAAGCAATGGATACCAATGCTGATGAAAAACACAAAATGGTAGAAATGCTGAAGAGATTTGAGAAGGAAAATTCTGCGAATGCCGAGGAAAGCGATGAAGACGATGTGCCTGATCTTGCTGAACGTATTTCTGGCATTGATTTAGACCAGAATCCTGAAAAAGTGTTGGATGTTCTTACACCAGAGGAAATTAAGGAATTTGAAGCACTGTTGAAGGATGGGAAACAGAGCAGTATAGTTGAGCTGTGGAACCCATGGTGGTGTGAAGAACGTCCTATGCTCCTTGAAGAGATGCCAAACAACAGTGATAGGTTTTCTTGTGTTCCTTCTCTACTGGAAGGAATAGAAGACATTAAAAAACTGCTCAAGACAAAGAAACCATCAGAAAACATTGCGTTCGATATCATCAACACTCTGTTTGGCTATGCATACATCGCAAGACTCTACAACGGTGACCATCAAAGTTTGTCGGTTGAGAGTGCACAGTCGATGGTCGGTCTGTCGCTTTCGTTGCAGCAGGTGCAGTTTTCAGATGTAGCTATAGCTCTTGGCAGTTGTATTTCGTGTACAGCAGGGCACGATCAATCCATCTTTGTGTCGTCTGAATACAGCATTGCAGTCACAGGAGACGTCTTGAAAATTCTTGCGGGGCCCAACACGTTGAGTCCATCACTCTACGTCATGGCTGCTCTGTCCGACTGCCACAAGCTTTTTAGAACTGCTAACAAGACACTGAAGAAAAAAGGGAAGAAAAGCAGAGAACTTCAGCAGCAGGTGCATTTGTTTTATGTAGTTCAAAAGAAGCTGGAATTCTATATGAGTTGGGTTGGAGCTTATGGTCTCGCTTTAACAGAGCTTATTCCTTTTGTAGAGTTGGAGCTTTGCACCTTATCAAGTGAGCTAACTCAGATAGAGACTGAGAAAGGCAGAATTCAGATGTTGCTGGACAAATATAAAGCCAAACAGTCCAAAAAACTCATACAAGAACTCTAAATTTATAAGCGTCTGAAATGTCACTTGAATCAATGGCATCAACTGGGTTTTCTGCTTGAATGTTTGCAACATAATTACTTCTAATAGTATTAGTGCTTGTGATATATTTTGTTTGAAAGCACTCGATAGTGACCACAACAGAAAACGATTATTACCAATGTTAACGAAAATAAATATCAGATATGTTATTGATGTTTTACTACTTTAAATATTCAACCTTTCTTCTTACCAGTCAGTCTTTCTGTCTAAATGTATCTATAATGTGACTGGTTTGGTGCATATTCTGTTGTGTACTTGGGACAGTATTTTATGCACCTTATTTTGTGCATGGTTTGCCAATTAAACAACCTTGGTATTCCAAATTAGATGACACAAAAACTAGTCCTGAAACATGGGCATGTTGCATTGCTCAGGGTAGTCGGAGTTTACTCCATTCAGACATGGAACAAAAAAGCAGATTGTGTGTGTGCAGTGTCTCTGTTTATGCCGAGATGGATCGCTTATTCGGTTTTATTTGTAGTTTAGTACTACCAGAGAAAGCAATCAGATGATTTAGTTGAACAATGATAAGTCTGGGGAATTAATACCTGTCTTTTATTAATTTTAATTCATATTATACTGTCTTTAGCATTTCTTCATAACACTGTTCTTTTTAAAGAAAAGTCTGACAATCTTTTGTCCATCTTGTAGGATCTTGTCATTTTCCTTTCTGCGCAACATTCTGTCTTTGTTGATGTTTCGTGACGTTTTCTTCAGCTGTTTTAGTTCCCGTAAACATTTCTTAAGTCCTCTGAACTGTGCTCCAGAGAATGTCGTGTTGAAATTTTTAAGAATGAGGTGCAACTGGCTAACATTGTTGGAAGCATTGACTTGTTTACGCCAGTCAGAATATTCTAACTTGTTTAGGATATGGAAGTTTTTTGTTGTCGAAGAAGGAGGCGAATCGTTCATCTCATCAGGTCTTAAGATCTTTCTAACCTTTTTCATTATGTCTGTGGTCTTTTGTCTTTTCACCCGAGATTTCTTGACTTTTTTGTCGCTGCCAGAGCAGAAGCTTTCAAGTCTACCGTCTGATGAAGCCATGTCATCAGGCAATGGAAGCAGAGTTTTCCTCTCTATAAGTTCACCCATATCCTCTGGTTCTTGATCAACGAGAAACTGTTGACTGCTAGAAAATAAGTCTTGGTTCTGACGTGAAAGCCCTGGATTGATAGAATCATCCAGTTTGATTTGATTGGGACCTGAATCTTTAGCGTCTGTGCCGATGCCAGATATCGTAAGTTCGGCATTTATATCTTTTACTCTGCACAAAACAATAAAACAATTCTGCACCATCAAGATCGCAATACCTACATATTTTACTGTATAAGTAAAGAATCTCATTCATTCATCCCAAACAACACTAAGCAGCATAATTTTGCAGTGAAATTTTGAAAAAAAAGAAAGACATTTAAAAAGCTTTGAGAATAAAGTTCTTGGCAAACCAATGTTACCTCTAAACTGAAAATTCAGTGTATGGGTTTCTGAACTTGGTACAGGGAAAGATTTTGGGATTCACTTGTACTGTTTGACCACTTTTTTTCTGGTGTGAAAAGTCAAAGAACTGTTCTGGAGCTATGCAGTTTAGATGGAACATTGTGATAAACATGACAACTTTAAGTACTGGGCTAAAAGTGAACTCAAATGAACTTGTAATCACAGAGTAAAGTTTACCTTGAATTCATTGTTTGATTAAGCCACAGCGAAATATCTTCAGGAAAAACTTCATCTCCAGTCAGCTAAAACAGATGGTGACAGTTTTGTGTGAAGTTCTTGGCAATCCAGAAATACACTTCCCTGTCCCCTTGTCTAGACCCAATTTGTAGAATTTAAATTTTAATATTTTGCAGGGACATTCCTTTACATGACTTCATCTCAGTAACAAACTTCTAAAGCCCCACTTCTTATATGGCCTTGCCTTTGCAAAAATGATCTTAAAAACATTCTTATTAGTTCCATGTCTAGAAGTTTTCCTTTAAAAGCTATTAACATTTATTATTTATTTGCAAAAAGCCATTTTTTTCAAAAATGTTTATGTTAAACTTTTTTGGCTTTGTAAGTGACTGTCTAGAATTTCCCCTCTTTGAAAAGAAAAGGCTTTTCATTCATTTTTACATGATTGTGAACAGGCTTCTGTCTTTGAAATGAAGCTGCTTCTCATTCACATACGGGTAAGCCACTGAGAAATTGGCGAATTGTGGTGCTATATAAATGTCCAATTATACCATACTGCATTACAGTGTATGAACAACAAGATTTGTGGTTATCAGTTTCATGAAACAGTTACATGCATCAGTAAACGTGGCTACTTTCCTGCAACAACATTCACTGCCTATACTGTACATAGCTGTCTAGTCTTACAAATTTGTTACTGTAACACAGTACAGTTCTATTTCTATAGTGAATCGACAGCAGATTAGCTGAATTCAATGTCAATTCTTGGCTTACCAGTGACTGACACGATGGTCTCATTGTTTTCATCCAAGCCAAAAGGGCTTCATAACAGAGTGATAATTCACGTAATAAAGATTTGCAGAGCACCCTATTTCAGAAACAAAACATGTCAAATGTAGCTTCAGATATCAAGTTAATGCTATTAGCATTTCCTAGAACAAATATCTTAAATAGATTTTGTAATTTCTGGAGTAGCATTGGACTGCATAAGTTGCAACAGCAAGCCTCCTTTATAGCTGTGCAGGGATTTTTGGGCAAGTCCTTATTTACAATAATGCTTAATGCTATCTATCCACTGATGCCTTGTATTTGCTAGCAGTGCTACAAAAGTATAATAAATAATGAAATTTTTCAAACGCAGATGCAAATGCTTTACACAGTAATTTCAGAATATTCGAAGAGATACATAAGGGTACTCTTATACATAAAATCAATCAATTGAGTCTGTGGTAAAGCATAAGTTTTACACCTTCACAAACAATTACTCAACTGAATCTTCTACATACCAAATTCGACTAACACAGGCTGTGATGACCATCATGCTTGTAACAAAAAGGCCTGCAGACATCTGACGACTCAGATTGCTGAAATTTGCAAATTATTTAACAGATTTATAAACCACAAATAGCACAAAGATTTTGTACCAAATATGGCAAAGGCCACTTTATTGCTACAGAAAGTCATCGCTTTTAAAAAATTCCAGATGGTAAATTTTATAAAATTTCATAAATGATATAAAAATAAATGAAAAATTAATTAATTATAAGAAACATCCCTTTCTCCACCATGCAGTAGAAACAAAACTGTAGATATAAAATGTGCATAACAGCTGATGTATCAAGCGTTAGCCTTGCACGTCTGTCTACAGTTCAAATCTAAATCTAATATCTGATGGCCAAGCCATCAACATAACTAACAGTACTTGCTGGTAATAACAGTATACTACTTAAAATGAGGTGGTTTATCTAAGCTGCTGGTAGCCGAAAACTGGGGTCTTAACCCCAGTCAAACAGATTTCTCTATTACAGCTCTCTGAATTCCTGCATCTTTGACATCATCTCAGATCAGGCTCAATATAAAAATAAACATAGCTGTAGACTCAAAAATGTCTATTTCTGATTGTGGTTGAAAAGAACTTACTTGTATGCACAGATGCAGAGCTCGATAGTTCTGCTTACGAGGGCACTTGCACCAAGCAACTGCAACAGCGTAAATTCCACCACTTGTTTGGTTGGCAGATAAACGTCTTTTTCTTGTTTGCTCACCTTGCTGTAAAACAGATTGCACATCAATATTTATCTGTCTCAAAAACAGGACAAAAATTCCTCATGCAATACGGCTTCAAACTATCAAATCTTTCCAGCTTTTCAAGCATTATTCATCTGCAGACAAACTCCTTAAGTAACTTTAGCATCATTTGGGCCAATATAAAACACCATCAAGAAGGTGCTGCGTAAACATACAAATACATAAATGGAGGGGTTTCACTGATCAGTGTGACTTGGCATATACAAGTCTGCAAGTGCTTGCTAACAGACGCCATTAGCTTTGTATGCATAATAAGAAATATAAAATAATCGCGCATGCTGTGGCATCTATATTCAGAAGCCCTTCTGAAAGGTTCTGATGGGCCTCACAAAATTATCCAGACACATACACGAGTCCTTGATTGACAAGGATCTATTATAAGAAACAGAAAGTTATGTCAAAGTTAACTCATTTTGTGCAGCAGAGGTCTATCCAGCAGCGCATTTGGCCTGTAATCTAATGATTGTTGGTTACACCAGCTGAGTGAACTTTGTGTAATGACCCTGGACACGACATTCGTCCATACCTGTCCTGTAACTTGGATTCGGATCAATTGATGTTACCGCATAATAAGTGCAATAAACAAATAAATCAATAAATAATTAAATTAATGAAGAAATACTCTAAAAGATTCCTATATCTGAGACTTAATGCAGCTATTTTCAATAAACCTGAAACCCTGAGCAACACAAGGCAAATGCATTTGCTATTCATGTGAACCTTTTCATACTTACAAAGTCTTGTTAATTAAGCATTACAGAAAAAGCTTTGCAGAAAGTAAATCAAAATAATTAAATTCATAGTTATGTCTATATCAGTAGCTTAGAATACACACCCTGGAATAGTAGCAAGAAGTTGTTTTAGGTTCTTTCCCATCTGCATCTCTTGGAACCTTTTAAGACACTTTTCAATCTGGAAATGTCAGACAAGTGAAACTTGCAAAAACAAAGTACAGTAATGGCAACAGACAAAATCAGAACAACAGAAATATTTCATCAGATTCTAGCAAATTTAAAATATTGGAAAATACGTTAGTAGCAGACAAACTGACAGGTTAGTAGTTCTGCTTTATAACAGTTTATCTTATCTTACCTAAAGTATTACTTAGTCATCAGCTGCAAAAAGAAGCTAATTTTAAGTAACACACGTATATACTTCTTCAGTAGAGTCAAGCACACCAGGTCAGTCTCACTGAGGTTTACTTCAATATCATGTAACAAAACATTAATATAGCACCTTTCAAGCATCTCCTAAAAGTGCTGCATACACAGCCATCTTGCTGGTCATGTTTTTTAATGCTGTTTGGTCTTTTACCTTAAGTTCCAGTGTATCACATGAAATGGACAAATTATTTGTATGCCACTGAGCAGTTTCTCTTGAAAAAGTGCTATACAGATGTGCAATTACGATTACAATTATTGTCAAGCAGCCATTTATGCTACAAGGAAAGTGAAACTTGATGGAAAACCATTTCAGTGTTCAGTGTTTACATATGTGTCTGGTTTTTCTTCTTTACACTGATTCATAGACAAGGCTGAGTTTTATGAGGTCTTTGCATGCACCTGTAAGACAGTATTTTAATTGTTTTGATTTGCAAATGTCTATTTAATAATAACAATAATTATGCTACACAGAAATTCCCTCAACTTCAGGATCATGGTTCTGAAACCTACAGCTGATGGAGGGAGAGGAGTAAAAAATGAATAACAGAACCTGATGAGTAATCCAGTTACCTGTTTCATATCTCCAAGGCATTTCTCACGTCTCCACTGATTGGAGAACTTGTAGTAAAGACGAGCCAAAGTTACTGTTTCTGATTTTAAGGATTCATCCGTTTCACTAATTTGAAGCAAATCAAACACTTTGCCTCTAGCTTCCATCATTGGCACTAAAAATGATACAATTTTAATGACTTTATCATAAATACATAATTTTATTGAAAACTATGTAGTTCCAAAATAAAAGTACAACTAGCAAGTTCACAGGTTCTCAGTAAAAAGCAGCTGAGCGACGACTTTATTACTGGTGAAAAAAGCTGTGTTGCGCTGAGAAAGGGACCAAGAGATGGACAGAGCACAGGATAGAGCCCACTATCTTATAATGGTTTTTCACAATCAAGTTTATACAGCCTAATAAAACTTTTCAAAAGTTCATATTTAGGTATCAATACTGCCTCATCTGTCTTAATTTTAATAATAACCTGACAACTGCAGAAGCTGAATTTTTTAAAATGGCAACTCTATATGTAAGATCAAATCAGAGATTATGCAGAAAATCCACAATGCATAACTAAAGCTAACAGATTCTGAATAAGCTTAAAGTGATTCCATCATGTTCTACCTTTAATTATTTCTTTAACCTCATACTTTTCTGTTGCTGCTGGTGGTGCACGGAGGTAACGGTTATTCCACATTTTCAACATAATGGCCACCTAAGGATAGAAAGTGATACTGTATAGTAAAAGCCTTGTCTGCATTCAAATAAAAACACAATTTACATTTTTTACAGTCACCACTCTATATTGATATTTACATTCGATCATAAAAGTCAATATGACCTGATTTAATCACCATAAAAACTGATAAACTAATTACTAGACTTAACATTTAATAGGGGTCATTTTCATTTGATCATCTAGTATTGCCTCTGATTGTCTCAAGGAACTGAGCTTAGCATGCTTTGTAATTATGAGGATGATCTTCACATAATACAGTCCAGGAATAAAAGACGGAAATGATGTTAGTGAATTCGCCAAAAGCACCGTAGCTGCCGTGGAGTTAACAATCGCACTAGTTGCCCATGTTCGTGGTCTTTTCCCGATTACTGTAATCTCCTATTGCCAAAAGCGTACGAAGCTGTTTTTAATCCACAAAATCAATTTTATCTGTGTTGTATAAAATGCAATCCACACACCTGAACATATTAATGAACTACACTGTTTTAGCTAAACTATTTGACTCGATTGAAAACAAAGTCTCGTGGCTAACAAATGAAACGCAAAGAAGCAAATTGTATAGCGCATATACTTCTAAACTGGCCAAATATTTCTTCATTATTGAATTCAGTTTCTCAGCAGCGATCAGACATGATGGCCATAATAATTTCTGCCATATTAGGATTCCACAGAAATTTAAATGAATGTACAGAAATGCAGCTTAATTAAAATTAATATTAACAAGCCTCTACATAGGTTTGAATTTATGCATAAGATGGCAAACGTGCGGTTAAATAATATTTTTGGGAATTTTATTAATTTTTTTTAGTTTTCAGATCTACCAAAGATCTTAGAGTCTTAGTCTACGACTCTAAGATCTTTGTTAATAATTTATTATGTGCAATAAAATATTTTCGACAATTTTCACTTTGCAACTTATAACCATTGGTAACGTAGTTGTAACGCTTGCTTTTGAAACATTGTTCAATATTTTAGTTGCACCAGACCATAACTAGGAATCTCAGAGCACCATAAACGATTATCTTGGTTGTTTAAGCTGTTACAGGAATGGTGTCTTACCTTGTGTATGCATTATATCTGCCATGATTAAAGTAATTTTAAGAGAAGCCAATGTAACAAATCACACTCTCAGCGATTAGCTATTTACTGCAACCAGTGTAACGCAATTTCGAGTATTTCTACATTATAAATTTATAAATGTAACAATCAGCTGTATATTTACAAAAAAAATACAATTTAAACGTCACAAACTTTCTTACTTATTAATTAGTTCTTCATAATGATACTGGCCTTGGCATTATTTCTTTGTAGGTAGGTGTGAGATCGTGGTGCCATCTCTATGTATTTGCCGATTAATGGCTGAAAATTGAACTGTTTGGGGCTTCTGGCTAGTCTGGATTTTTCGGATTTATATAAAGTTGTTTGTTTTGTCAGACCATTGAGCGAAGTGCTGCTAACATTAAGACAGTGATTTTTCGAGATGGTCGTGCTTCGAGATTGTAATAGCACAGCTACACCGACAGACTGTCAATCTATCACGTCTTAGTTTTTTGAGCAGAAGTGACGAGATATCATTTTGATTTATCGGGATTTGCCGATTGGCGTTTCTTTCTGGTTGATACTGAGAAAGTTAATAACTTGTTGTACGAGAAGTGTAAGTGTAAACTTATTTAACGACGTGATTATGAAAAGTGGGTCGGTGAGGTCAATCTAACAACCTGACTAATCTCATAAGAATTTTGCTGTACTGAGACATCTAACGTAAAATCTCACAAAGTCAGACGCAAAACGCCTGGAGCGCAGAGTGGAACTAACCCCACATGATGTTTCCAAGATTACCTTTAGATTTAAGTACACATGTACTGCAAAATGGTGTTTTTAGAAAACATTAAACTTTGCAGTTGTTAATCACACCTTACATACACAGACGAAAGGCAGACATGTGCAGAACCAGTACTCCACTTTTGGTGCCAAAAATGGAATTTAGTCTGCAAATGCCTTTAGATTTTAAGAAAAAAAATAATTTTATTATAATTATAATTATGATATTAATATGTTATTATAATTTTATGTTTTCTTAATGGGGTTAATGCTTCAATAAATGGTCTCTTCTAAGCAACACCATGCTCTGAAATCGCAATCTTTTGGACAGAACCATTCGAAATTCTTTAATTTGCGAGTTGTAACTGGTTTTGTATTGGTAGGTTGATGGATTATTACCTGGTTTATAGCAATTGGTTGGTTTGTATTATATGGGTTTGTTTGTGTTGTAGCAAAACCATGGCAGCACAAACTCTGGACTATTTTCTGCCTGGAATTCTGACTCAAGATACAAAGAAACGCATTGAAGTTGGAGAGGATCTCGTAACGTACTTGAGAAATGACGAGACTTCGCTGTACTGCGAAGAGATGGATAAGCTGGTCGATGGTCTGACTGGATGGGTCAGCAGCAGCAACTTTAAAGTATGTTGAAACTTTTGAAGCATCTAGTTGAAGCATTTGTTGTTGTTGAATGCCTGGCTTCTGGACTTTCAGTGTAGCCATGGGGTTGTTTCGCTTTCTTCCTTGTCCTCTTACTGGTGGTATTAAGTGCCAGTCGTACCAAATTTTATCTCTAGTCAAACACCACCCCAATGTTGGATGAAGCTATAAAATGCTTTTCACAATAGCCAGTCAGAAGTCTGGAAGTGGATCAAGTCTGGTCGCCCAGTTTTGGGTCACATCCATGCTATGCTTGTGAATTAGGTTTTTGCTATGTTGTAAATGACTGTAAGTTCCAATGCAATGGCTTTTTGACATAAAAAGTGATGAATAGGAGTCCACAAAGTTTTTGTGCAACAGAAAAATTACTACTATGATTTATGGATGCTTACTGGAAAAAATTGATTGTAGTTATTCAGTAAAAATAAGAAGCAAACGGATATGTTTCATCTGTGCAGCGGTCATATTTACAAACTTTGGCTGCGGCTGTTGCATCACACGTTATTTTTAAGTTTTTGCCAATAGTAAGTAACATAAAGGAAGCGTGGATCAAGGTGGCATTCATCTAATGGATGACCTTTGATGGAGGGATAAACTTGTTGTTTCCAGTTTGACCTTGACTCAAATCCTCATTTGTGACCAACGAAGCCAAGATTTAAATCACAGTAGAGCAACCTGCCCAGAGTCCAGTTCCACTGAAACAAGGACTTTTAAGTATTGTCTTATGCTAATGGATGCACGAGAGTCTAATGGTTAGCATGCTGTACTGACAGCTCAGAGGACAGGGGTTCAAATTTCTTCCAGGTTACAGAGAGTTTTTGAGGTTTCTCCACTTGTGTCTCATAGCAAACTCGGCTATACACTGTCGATGGAAGATCGGGCAAAGGAGGGGGCTGGTCACTAGCCCTCTTTTGCCAAGACTAGGACATATAAAGCTGGTCACACTTCATGTGCATGGCTGCCTCTAAAGGGACTGCTGTTCTTTATGCTAATGTTAAAATTTGAAAATTCTTATGGACTGTTTTGTATTTCATAGGTTTCGTTACAAGGCCAAGAAGCTTTGTCTTGCTTAATAGACCGGATGGCTGGACATTTTAAGCCTCATGTCACCACAGGTTAGTACTGCTGCATCTTCTTCTGTAATTGTATTTGTAATTGGAAATTTATGTAGCTCTGTTTCAAGAGGATGCTAGCCATTCCTTTTTCAAGCACTTCTATTGGCACTGTATTAGGAATTTTTGACTCTGATAATTCCCATTGTATCGAGATAGGAGGACGGAGTGAGTGAGTGTGTGTGCATATGTGATACTGTGTGCAGAATACAATGCAAAATACAACTGTATTTGATATTGCCCCTTAAAAAGCTCCGAAGTGCACACATGACTGTATGATAGAGCATCATTGGTGCAGAGCAGCTGTGTGTGAAGGACTTGCTCAAGGTTCCTACACAGTAACTGCCTAGGAGAGGCTGAAACCCCTACTTTCTGCAGCACAGGCTGAGTGCTGTAACCAGTAGGTTACCATGCCACAATAACTTATGGTGAAATTCTATCTCTGGGTTGTTTGCACTGAGAACCATATATCATCATCATCATCATCATCATCAGATGAACCATATATCATCATCATCTGGTGAACCATCTATCGTCATCATATGATGTACACTTATCAATGTGGTGAGCTTCTGTCATGTCTGCAGTCTTACTACTGGTTATTCTAATTGACAATGATGAAGGAAATGGAAATCTAAAGAACTGGCTCAGAAAAAGCTGTAATCACTTTGCTAGTTGAGTGTTCATGGTTGTATATGTATTATATATACATACATATATATATGTACGAAATATATAGTTAATTGTTGTGTGGCTTGCTAGTAGTGAATAAGTGCTGACTGCAGTTAGACATGTCCATTAGTCAGTACAGTCTGGTTGCTGTTTAAGCTGAGCCAATGTCCATGTGAATGCAAATTATGTGAATGGAAGGTTATGGCAAGTTGTAACTTCCAGGCATGGTTTTGTTTCAACAAAAGGGTTGCCCTCCCCCACAAAATTCTTCAACATTTGTGCCACACCTCTGAGTACAGGTATTTATAGAAGAATAGAAGAAATTGGTAATACCTTACCTTACCCTCTATCAGCTTAGCTTACCCAATCTTATCATACTTTTGCAAAACATGACTTGGGCCATTCTTATGATAAGTCAAGTGCTTACAGATAGGCCTGGAGCCTTGTGTATTGCCTCTTGTACTTTGAAAGTTATTGAGATTTCGCGTTACATTTACGCGTATTGTGACATTGAGACACGTCATTGACAGCCCGTCAGACTATTTCTGGCAATCTGTCAAACTGTCTAAATCAATAGGCAATCCATAGTAAACTTGCTTGTTTCAAATGACCCCAGAGCAGTTAACTGGTTATAGTTTCATCACGTGGAAACGGAACTGGTGTACTTACTGTAAGACAGAGCCAAATTCATGAGCACATAGTGACATTTTCTTTGTGTGCTTCTCTGGGCAGAATACGTGTAAAGTTAGATGCCCAAAAAATGCCAATTTATTATGCGGCTCTATTTTTAGTACACATTGAGGTGCTTCCGTCTAGTGGTGAACAATCTACCAGATTTCAGCCTTGCTTCTCCAGTGGACTCTCACTCTTGAATCTCACTTGAAGCAATCATTGATTGATGCCTTGTGCATTTTTTACTGGCGCTGTAGAAGTCATTAGATTAGATCAGTTGGCTCGCTTCCCACTGCAGTGCAAGGTGATCTGATTGTTCCCCATCTCATACTTCCATGGTGCAACATGTTGGCTTTGCTGTGGTTGGTTCCTTATTCTGTAACAGGCTTCCATGCGGCCTGCAACATGTGTTTCGTGTCTTTTCTTTGCCTCTATTTTGCCAGTTGTTGAAGACTGCTTTGTTCATTTGCAGTCTTTGACTCACTGGTTGAGAGCACTTCTGGTGAGTTTCTTGAGGAAGAGCTTAGTAGATGCCCAAAATATGATCATCGTGATCATTCTTACACCAGCACATAAATGGACATTTTTAATATGTTCTGTATGTGTCATTTTATCTATTTTCCAGTGATGTGCGAGGATTTGAAACGTGGATGCAGCAGTTTAAGGCTGATTCTAAACAACTTTGAAAGATGTCCCTGTCCTATATGTTAGGGATTGATGTTTGAATATGATTTTCCTGAACCTCTTGTTCCTCTGGTTTTCCTTCTGCCGAGTGCCACTGGAATAATTCAAACTGTGCAGTAATTTGATCACATGGCAGATGTACTGTTGATTTAGCCACTGGTCCACAACACATATGCATTGGTGATGCATATTAAATGAATACCGTTGGCCTTGATATGGCGTGCCAAGGTAAGGTAGGGTTATGTACGATATGAAATTGCTCATTCAGCACGGGTGATTGAAGGAGTTTCTGGTGAAGGGCAGGCGTAAAATTCTGAAGCCACGTAAACTGTCTTGTGTGAAGTATATGTGTACAGTGAATGTGTTTTTATTGCCTTTTCCAGGATGTAGATTTTTTCGTTCTGGGCATATGTGATTCTTGATGAATTGGGTTTCTTGGGTTTCATTCTTGGCTTATGAATCATGTGCTTGGTCGTCTGGATGTGATGCTTTGCTGGCTTGCTCTGATAAGTTCAATACTTAGCGAGATTAGCGTCTTAGATCTGTTTATAGCCAGCCACTAAAAAAGGTTGGTAACATCTACTATGTGAGCATTTCCTCTGCTGGGTGCATTCCTCTTCAGTTTGATCTTTACTCCTGTCTGTCTGTCTTTCTGTCTGCCTGCCTGCGTGTTTTTCTGATCCATATGGTCCAGTATGCTGGCTGTGGAAACATTTGTGCCTGTCATTATACAGTATTAGCAAACACAGCTGTTATTATCAATATGACCAGATGCTTGAATTTAAAATTTATATTGGGACAATACCCTGCTCAGGCAGTAATATTAAACAGTCTGACTCACTCTTTAGACTACACGTTATGATTCCAGATGCCCACAACGAAGCTTTCACTGTGGATTTTAATGTCACCTACTTACACAATCAGGTCACCTCAGGGACAGAGAGAATTCTGGACTACTTCCAGGTTTTCAGCCACTGGGTCTTGGCTGTATACTTAAGTTTTAAATGAAAGCCTAGAGCAATGTGCATTTGGATAGCGTGCTTGTGTATCTAGAAGTTTATTTAGCTGCAGGTTCATACAGCACCTTTCAACAGCCTCTCAAAGGGGCTTCTTGCCAACCCTAAATGTCATTGTGTATCAAGACACTTGATATAGTACCTTCTAAGGACCTAGTAACAGTGTTGCAATATGGCACATAGAAACTGATCTAGGTAGATGCAGTTTAAGGTAGTTTGAAAATGTTTATTGAACAGTCAAATGAAACAGTACATAATATGCAGAGGAATACAGATTCAAAAGTAGAATCACTTCTGGGAGGTTAAAGCTCAAAAAAGGATGACAAATAACACAGAATTCAAGTGATGCTGACTGACATAATCTGGAGAAGACCTGTGTTGGCAGGCTGCTGTAGACACCGCAGAAACTGGTAAATGAAACATCATCTGTAGCTGACGGTTGATGACCTCCCTATTCAGAGACCCTGATCTGCATTTTGCTGCTTTTATCCTGTGCTGTGTTGTCGGCCGGCCGCCCAAGAGCTAGCCTTCTTGACCTTTGCAGATAAAATTTTCTGGTGTAAGACTGAAATTTGTTGGTTACTCGGTATGTAATAAATTTCTTCATCCTACTTCTTCACCTCCTGTCTTAGACTAATTTCAGCCAATAAATCTTCCAAAGGTTCGCAGACTTGTCTTTTCTTTATCTAGCAAAAGCTGTCTACTTAACACCATCCCTACATCTCTTCTGAAAGAGTACTTTGATGTTTTGGTCCAACCATTATTTCAACTATCAATACCTCATTGCATGAGGGATCCTTTACATTTGCTTTTACTCATGCTGTAGTTCATCCTCTGCTAAAGAAACCTATCGACCCTGGCAACCTATCTAATTACGGACCTATCTCAACTTAGAATTTTTGTATCTAAAATATTGAATGGGTAGTTATGAAACGAATTGTATGCAAACTCGCCTGTCTTTTTTTCAACTCAGTAACCTTCCCATTTCAGTCCGCATACCGTAAGTTTCATTCAACAGAATATGCCATTCTTGCTTTCATAACAACATCATGTGTTCCATGGATAAGGGTAAGATGACATCACTTGTTCTTCTTGATTTGTCTGCTGCTTTTGGTACTGTGGACCACATTCACTTCTGTTGCATCGTCTCTGGCGCTGGTTTGGAGTTCCTGGTCCAACCTTACATTGGTTTGCTAATTTTCTTAGCCTATGCACTCAGTCAGTATATTTAAACGTAATTGTTCGTGTAGTGCTTTGTTGACATGTGGTGTTCCGCAGGGTTCTGTGCTTGGTCCTCTTTTGTTTACATTATACACCACACCACTAGGTACGCTGCTCAATAGTCATGCATTAGGATATCATTCTTATGCTGATGATATGCAAGTGTACATTTCACTGGACAGTTTGTCATATGTCACTCGTCTGTCCAGCTGTTGTTGGGTGCCTTTGAGGAGCTGTGGTCTTGGACGGAGGAGGCTAATAGACTCCTCCTTCGCCCATCAGAAACTGAATTTCTACTACTGGGCACTCCTCAGCAACTTAAGAAATTTGAATGGCTTAAGTCCTTAAAACTGGGTCACTCACTTGTGGATTCTGCACCTAACTTGGGTGTTGCTTTTGATTCTGCTGTGTCTCACTGACTGTGTAAACGGTATTTGAAAGTTGTCATACCTATATATTCATGCCTCTCTGTCTTATCTTACTAAAGACTTCTGTAGTGCCATTATCATAATGCCCAAGGCATCAGGTGATGGTTGCTTCAAGTCAAAATCGCAGTCCACAAGCATAATCCTTTGGAAGAGCCGGGTGGAATTCCGAAGGGTCTTAATGGACTGATCTTCTGGATATTGGCATGATTGCGGCTTGGTTTTTGTGGGCCATCGGTTGATGCCTTGTGCATTGGACAACGGTGTGATAAAAGTTGATTAATAATAATAATAATAATACATTTGGCTGAGTCAGGTGGAATATAGGTATTGTGCGATGAAGCTTCCAATCTTGAACCCAAAGTGGTCAAGATGATGCATTGAAGAGAAGCAGAGCATTCAGATGATTTTTTGTCCAGATACTGTTGCTGTCACCAGTCTCTGTGGTTTGAAATGTTAGTTGTCTCTTTCTAGCTCATTCACTTATAAATTTTGTTCAGTCTCAGCTTATTTATGGGCAGACGGTTTGTTTGTGTGACAGAAGTACGTTAACACGTTTACCTAGAAACAGCTACAGGTTTATAGGATCTAATGGGGCTTGAATATTTGTGGCCATATTTTGTCTTGCCCACCTCTAAATATGGTAGACGGAAATATGGATAGATGGATAGATAGACATGCAGACGGATAGTTTACTGAAATAACTTACAGTGAAGTTATGCAGTCAAACTGTGATGCGTTAAACTAATGAGCTCTCCAAAAGAAAAGGAGGATGAAAACCGATCCAAGCCATGGAAAACATGGGATGGAGAAGTTAAAACTGGTGAGAAATCAAAACCATGCGTACGTTGCCAATGACTCTTAAACTGAGCACATGTGTTGCTTGCAACTATGTCTTACACTAAAGAGTCAGTGTGGCTTTTGCTGTGTAGGCCACAGTGGCACTGATTGATTACCAGTCATGAGCACTGTGGCTGCATTAGTTTCTGGTTGTTACTAGACAGTACCATTAAAACAGTTGATGTGAAGTTTGAGGTGAAGTGATTAACTATTTAAGGCTTTTTGGTTCATCTGACAAATGCAAAGGTCTGCTTGAAAAGTGACTTGTTAGGCTTTGTAGGTAGCCTGGCCAGAATATTGATGCAGATTTATGACTATATGTCTTCGAGTACTGTTTGGAAACAGAAAACACTATTTAGCCAGAATTCTCATAGACGTCAGTTGTCTGGTAGTAAGTCAATCACTGTGACCCACAGTCAGGCTGTAGTGTTGCCTTTTAAAGTAACTGGATGAAATTGTGTGGCAGTAGGCTGTGCTGCAAGTACTTTGACATCAGTGTGAGTCTGTATGGGAATGTTCTGATTGCAGACGTTACTTTTAAGAATGCACATAGCCCCACTATGGTGTATGCTATTTTGAGGCATTATAAGAATTTAGCATCATTAGTGTCTGCTGTTTTCAGGCATTACTTTAAAGTATCTGACAAGCTGTTTGTAGATTTGCAAGTAGGAAACACTTTGAGAGCAGCACTGCTCAACTGCTAATGTAGCTGAGTCACAGGAATTGTCTTTAAAAAGTGCAAATCTATGGAAGAATTCTGTCTGGCTGGGGTGAAAGGACCTCTTCAGAAACCATTAGTAGACTGCAAACCCTTAGAAAATAGAGACTGTCTGATGAATATCTGCAGCTCATTTGGTTTTCTTGGGTCTGGTTTGCTGCAAATGTTGCACACACCGCGCTAACTCTAGTTTTCCAAGTTTTTCCGACAAAATGGTTCAAGTTACTGGTTGTTATAGTGACTTTTGTGTTGTTCTGTCTCTGTTTGAATCTGAGATTCCTGGCTTCATGTCTGGTCTTAGTTTTGTAGGACCAAAGACTGGGATGTACATTGGAGATTCACTTTAACATTATAACACAAATCTGATATAATACGGTCAGGGACTTGGGATCCAAAATTAATTCACCCATAGAAAATAAACTCATTTTACACAATCTCGTGATAACGTTATTCTTCATATGACTCAAAAAGGCAGCCTTATAGTGGGTTTCTGATGTATGTTGTATCTGTTGATGTCTTGTGCATTATGATGGTGCTATAGAATTTGCAAGATTAATTTGTGTGTATCATGACAAAGAAAACAGACTTTTTGCTATGCAGAGCATGCAAGTTTAAGCTTCCCCAGCCTTCAGGATGTCATAAATGCACATTTGCTGTGTATCTTATCATCGTATACCAGTGCTATATAAATGTAAGTAAGCATAAGAAAAACAAAAATGGTTTGCTTCAATGTAACTGATATGTTGGGATTTATGTTGCTGTTTGATTCCAGTGGGTTTGTTTGCAGTTGTTGAGTCTTGGTTTATTTGATGTCTTTATGGCCAGCCGCTTCGAATTTCCTTCCAAAATGTGCGTCATCAGCGCAACTTGTGAATTCTAAGCAAACTTTGCAGTTGTGCCATGACCTTCGGATGACCTCGATTGGCATTTAACGGCTGACTGAGCAGGACAGGCTGAGCAGACTTATTGGTTTGCAGCTCAGCTTTTTCCGGTTATGTCAGAGGACTGCTGCTTGCCTGAATGCTCAAATGCGTCTGCTGAAAAGCGGGTAAAACCAGCAAAAAATCAGGCTGGTAAAAGTGCTTGACGTTCGAAGGTTTCCGAAAGGCAGCTAGGTTTGTGAAACGGATTAGTCAGTGCTTAATATTTATTCCTGTGCTTCGGTTTCTTTGCTGGCAACAGCTCTAGTGTTTAGGTCTCTGTTGCAAAGGAGAAATGCGCAAGAGAGAGCGAGAGAGAGAGAGAGAGAGAGAGAGAGAGAGAGAGAGAGAGAGAGACAGGCATTTATCAATGGAGAAAATGCCTTGCCAAAGTTCTGCTATAAATACACTGGGCATCTGGTGAAGGCATCATGTTATATCCAGCTAAATATAACATCAAAATATTCATATGATCTGTGTGTTTGATATGCAGTTCGAGACTGCTAAAGACTACACTGACCTGATAGTAGTCGTCTGTGTAGTCAAGACTGTTCCTTATCAAAAAAACCCTGCAAAACCTGTTGAAGACCAACCCTAGATTGTAACAGACTGCATGAAAAATAATGTACCACTTCACAGCAAAAAGGTTGCATATATCCATCATTCAAAGACATGCTATGTTGAACATCTGAATATACCTGTGCTGCTGTATAATACAAAGAAGTTGTAAGGTTCAAATTGACAGCTTTAATATTGAAATATTACTACAGGTTAACAAGAAGAATTAAATAGCATAGTATAACATTAACAGGTAAAATATAATATGCCACATCGCAGTAAATAGTAGGGATGTGTTGGCATTTAAATTATGTGGCACATAAGAGATTACTTCAAGTCTGTACAGTATATAATTAAAAAATTCAAAATAACTTAAAATTTCAACATACCGGTATATTTGTATGAAACTGTGAAACATGAAACATATTTTATAAAGTAAAATACTATCAATATTCGTGACCTTTCAACTCTGAAATCTCAACTGAGCTCAACTAAGTACCCTTAGATTTAATTGCAGTGTTTGCTTTCAAAGTGATAGGACCTGTTATGAGAGGACTTTCAAATGTGCTTTTGAAAGGCAGTCAAACTGTGCTGCATAAATGTTGATTTGCACACATTCTTTTGTAATCTAATGACACAACTTCTTTTGCACCATTATAATAAGTCATAGGACAAGAAGCAGTGTACTTGTCCTATGTCATGACATGACATGACATAGGACAAGTACACTGCTTCAGACGTGTCTTCTGGTATCCACTGAGACCACTGACATTAGAATTTTATCTGTTAGAGTTGATTATAAACAATAATTTCCAGTTGAGCTATATCTGAGTATTGATGGTTTTGCACTTGTCTTTCACTGCTACAAAGACGTTTCATATTCCAGTTGGTCAAAGGATTTTGGCAACTTATTGCTCAGCTATTCAACACATGGAAAACGCTGGTCAGTTCTTAAAGGAGAAATAACTGAGATGTGTTGTTAATTCTTCAGATTCTCTGCTCTTGGGAAGGTTCATCCTTCCAGTCAGGCCACTCATATGTGACATCATTGGAAGACATCGTTACCTACTTATCAAAATGTCGTGGTTTCTTGTTCTGGCTGCTTCTTGGTTGGTTGTGCTGTTGAGCTGTTCCTGTGTTGATATCGTTGAATTTCTTTTGGCTGTGACATATCATGTTCACCTGTTACACATGCTCACCTGATGAGTAATTATTTCTCGATGATTTTTCCTACTCAGGTGGCTATAATTTGTTGCTGCTGTGAATGTCTGCTGTGCATATGTCAATGGGTCGGTGAGTTCATTACTGAAGACAGTTGGTATGACAAGCGGTCAAGACCTGAGGAGGGTTACAAATGATGATACATGCTCTGTTGATGAATGAAAACCTATCAGATGAATGCTTGCTTATGGTTGCAGTTTGCAGTTTTATCAGACATTTGAGAAAACATTTCAGCAGAGATTCAATAGGTAAACCAGATCACGTGTGAACCTGGAAGTCGTACTTTTGAAAGCACTATCTCGTAAAAGCTTCCAAGTAATGTCTAGCCACTGTGTAATCTAATGTAATCTTGAAACTTCTGTAGTGCTGTTGCACTGATTGTACCAACACCGGTCAGTGACACACTTCCACTTGTCAATGTTTGACAATGTTTGATCAAGAGGTCAGTCTGGTGAGACACATCAACTGAACTGTTTGGCCAGAAGCACTATAGACAAATTCTCTGTATGTCTTGACATATCTCAGATAGCTATGTTACAGCAATTTTGATAGGTTCGGATGGACAGTAGATGCATTTGGCACTTATTAGTATCTGCTAAGTGCAGTCACTAATTTGGTTAGAAATTACAGCGTACAGGATTTTTGTGCTGTATGGGGCTCCAGTCAGTCACATTCATGGAAATTGTGTTTTTCTATGTTTTTGCCTACAACTACAGTTACATCTCTACTTAGCACCGTTGATAGGCTCTTGTGGACACTGTATGATTGTCCATTTATGTTCAGCCATGTTAATAGATCTGCTAAAAACAATCCCTAAAATGGCAGCCATAGTGGGCTGACTTTATGGTATTGACCTGACTTTGGCTTGATTTTGGTGTGCTCTAGACACTGATGATACAGAAGTTAATTGTTTAAGTAATTATTATTTATTTATTGACTTAGTAATCAAGCACAGTTCTGTAGAAGAAAGGTGGTTTAGTTTAGCTTTAAACTGCAGTGCTCATGCAAAACTGGCTGTTGCTAGGCCACGGTAGTTGTGCTCAGTTGCCAGAAAATTTATATCTGCTATGGCTAGACTGTTGTATGTTGTTACAAGATTGCTGTTATGGAGTGTAAAATGGCAGCCTGGCACAAACCAATATTGTTTGCAATGCTGATCTGTTGCACCCAGCAGCAGGCTGCATTTGTGCATCTTTGCTGTCAAGATATTCCTGAGATGCAGTGTTATTGCCAAGTAAATTGGGATTGTTACATTACATCTGATTGCATTACATTACCTATGTTATTCTCTGAGGAATGCTTGTCAGACTGTTAAGTTCCTTGTCAGATACTTTGTTTCTGCGTTTTTCCAAATTATGTACTAATGACGCCATTATATTGTGCTGCAGTTCCACCTCGAAGAGTTTCTGGATTCCTAAGCTTCTCTTGGGATTATGAGCTTAAAGTTGCATGAGGCAATGAAAGGATTTTGGATTCAGGTTGAAGCATCTGGCCATGAAGACCATTTTTGTTTTGAAAGAACCTTTTTAGAGGACCTCTTAACCAGTTCTTGTTCCCATGAAGCTATATAACATTTTTGAACTTTAGACCAAAGAAAATCCAATTGTCCTTGTTACAAATTTCTGGAAAAAACTGGTATACTAGGTGGGTGTTATTTTAGCATAGGGTAGGTTGAGCATAATAGCTGGACTGCCTATCCTCTATATGAACGAATGCACAGAAAACATATCTTCATGGCTGTTGCCTTGAAGGTTAGAGGTACAACTTTTTATGATTTATTACAGGTTTAAGGTAGATAATGATATGAGACCAGATTACTTGGGTAATTGTGAACTTGGGTGAAACATTACAGTCAGTTTTGTTGTAATTCTTACTGATGTATGGGGAAAAGATTCTCTTGATGTTACCTTGCCAATCTGGAGGCCTATCAATATCATTATCAGCCAACATATGGCTACTTGTCATGTGGAGATTTCAATGGTCTTGTAAAGGCTGTGTGATTACACAGCTTGGTGAGTAAGCAATGCATTTCTTAACACACCATATGTCCATCGACTGAACGAGGAATTGTAGTCTTGGCAAGCTGTTGATCATATATAATAGATGCATTTTGCCAGTTTTTGAATTGAACCATTGTTTGATCAGTAATGAACCAACAATTGGCCACTTTAAGGCTTTTAAGGATCTATGATCGATAGCAAGTTAAAAACATAGGCATATCCACACAAGATTATCTGTAAAGCATATGAAGTATAGTATGTATGTTCATACATTTAAACCTCTTTGCAAGTCTGTCTTATCAGGTGTCACATTGTAACAGTGTTGCGATATAATGAAGCCATAATCTAAAGCTAAAATAAATGTTGGATTGATGCGCATGACCATGTCACATCAGATTTTGCATCATAATGGTCCTTGATATAATGAGGTTTCACTGTACTTGGCTCTGTTAACTAGAGTGAGTAACTGCCACTTGCCAAATCGGTTATTTAGTTTCATATTAGTTAAGTTTCTCCAATACATTAGTGGGAAATGATCACTGACAACCAAGGCACATGTGGTGGCATTCTTGAACTCACACGCGAATGTCAAATCACTAGGGCTTGGCGTTCTGGTCCTTTATAAAGGGTATATCCGGTTCGTATCATCTTGAACATCTTTCTGTCATTGATTTTTTTCTTATTGCTCCGTATCTGAAGCTATGCCATCAACTTTGGCATCATTGCACTTGGTGCTCTGTTTGCTTGCTGATGACACTCTGCTTTTGATTTCTTTCGACAATTCCACGACTGCTCCTTCTCTCCAACAGCTTTTGTCTGGTTTTGATAACTTCCAGCCTTGGATGGCATTCAGTGAGCTTCTTTTGAACCTGTCCAAAACTGAATTTCTTCATTTGGGCTCAAGCCAGCAGCTGCACCACTTCATTGGGTGGATCCACTTGGATGGGTCGGTTGTGGCTCCTACTGAATCACCACATAGTTTGGGTGTCATATTCGATTCCAGTATGTCTTTCTCAGAGATGATTCAGCCATTTATACATGAGATATTCACAGAATTAGACCTCAGGTACCTCAGAGTCTTGGTTTTGCTAGCTGATTCCCTAGGACTCAGCTGCTGCATGATGTATGCCTGGATTAAAACAATAAGTCAATTTATGTTTCATCACTAAGCTTCATTGGTATTAGGCCAGGTATTAAATCTAAATTAAATATATTATTTTATATTATATAAGTATAATATAGGTCTATAGATATTAGAACCAGATATAAGCCCTAGTATTAGATCTAACTCCTTAGTTAATCAGTGAATGTTTTGAACTGCATCTCGGCATTCAGTATATGTAATTGCTCAAATATCAGATTTGTAATTTGTATTCGTTGGATGATGCATTTTAATTGGGACATTTTCCTTATTCCCCGATAGATAAGTGTGCTATCCTGTTATTGGATTGCTGCCCTATTTGCATTTCAGCCAATTGATGGTTAACTGATAACAGTTGATGATAGAGGAATGAAGGAGTGATTGTCTTACATTATCTTACTTTACCATACCTTACTTTGTCTGGTTTTACCATACCGCAAGGAGTAGAATATCTTCTTTTCAGATGACTTTAAGTGTATTCTCGTATTGTTTTGGTGGTATATAGATGTGCATATGCATACAACAGAAATCTTTGAAAATTGTGCCAGAAGTTAGATTTGCAATATTCAGGAAGAATTTGAACAGTGCTGGTGACTGAAACCATAAATAATGGAATGAACTTGTTGGCCTTCTATCTGGAAAACACTGATGGAGAACTTGCATTCAGCATTTTAACTGGTAGTTGCATTTGTGATCTCTTCTGTGGGTTTGCCGAGTTTTTTCCGAAAATATAGCTCGATTATTGCTGTATGTCTAGATTTGCTTTGAATGTAATGCACTGGAAAGCCCTTATATCGATGTCTTTGAGAGCCAAAAAAAACACCTTGGGTTATGATGAGATAATTTTTATGAAGCTGAACAGATTTTGCTATTTCATATCTCATTATTATTTTTTATTATTAAATTGTTGTTGTTGTTGTTATTATTATGATTATTATTATTATTTCTGCATTTATTAAGTGCTGCTGTCTAATAACAATGGCGCTGAGCAGTTGTAAGTGAAGGACTTGCTCAAGGTCCATACACAGTAACCATTTCAGCAGAGGCTTGAACCTATACTCTGTGTTTTACAAGCTGAGCGCTCTAACCACAAACGACATGGAGAACCTGGGTAACAATCCATGTACCTCCTTCATGCCTCCAGACCAGGCTGTTTCAAAAAATTTTTGTAGTGAAGCGTGTCAGAACAAGACTCTGGGGTGTACCTTATTATAACAATGTTACATTACAAGGAAATTATGTTTCAAAATTGAGTTGGATTTGGGATCATTAACCCCAACCACTTTATAGCAGAAGTCATGTTGCGATGAAGTGTGTGACTAAGTATCTGGTGCAGTCAACTTAAACTTAGATGGTGTGTTTCTGTGTTTTAGTTCTTCCTGCAGCAGTTGACAGACTGGGTGACAGTAAAGACCAAGTGAGGATTTTTTTAGTTCTTACTTCAAAGAATAGACTGCTGATTTTTCTGTAGATTAGAAAAATAATATTATACACACTGTAGCAGAAATTTTGCATGTATATGCTCTTGCGTAATATTTTTAGTTGAACCTTTCTGTGGCTAAGATGTAAGATCCACAGTGAAAATTGGACATTTCACAATGAGTTAATATTTGACAAAAGATACAACCAATAATTTCATAAATACATACCATATATAGCATCATGTTCACTGCTTTGAATTGGCTGAGAGCACTTTGTAGAGTACTTTGGAGATTTGAGCTTTGTCGACATCCGTTGATAAGTAGTTTCATATGTCACGATGCTGACATTCACTTCGAGCTAGTTCTGATGTCTTACATAGTTATTGTCTTTGGGCCATGATATAGAGTTTGGGTTATGAATGGTTAATGATGTTGGCACATGACAAGATGTTTTGATGGAGTACTTTGTTTACGTTAGGTTCGTGAGAGTGCCAAAGAGCTTCTGCTGAAGCTGATGTCACCAGCTTCCTCACCACAGGTATGTGATTGGTTCTGTCTCTCTGCCCATATTAAATTACTCCAAGACTAGCCGTTGACATGCCTGTTATAACCGAATGTCAGCTTTTGTCCTCCGAGACCAAGTCATGGGTCGCACTGCACTGGCTTCCTGCTGAGAATAAAATCAAATTCTGGATCCTTCTTCAGAAGTGGTCTTGAGTCAGTACAGCCTCAGTAATGTTGCTTGTCTAATCTGTTACAATTATACTCAGTATTGTTGTACCATACGCACTCTTTTATTCCTCAGCGTTGGCCTTCTCAGGGTTAACACTGCACAGGCTTCCTGTTGAGGATAAAATCAGATTCAGGATCCTTCGGTGGAAGTGATCCTCACTCAGTAACACCTCACTGTATACAATGAAGCTGTGTGTACCAGAGTCAAGTCCGTCAATGTAAACATCAAAGGTACTCGCTTTGGCACATCAGCTCGAGTACTTGGCGCTTTCTTGTGCATCAGCCTATCCTCTGGAAGTAATCTACTGATGCAGTTGCCTAGCGTTCTGCTTGGCTTTGCTCAAGATAAATATTCAGCTTATCTTGAGCTGTGCCTTTTAAGATCTGTTAGGCTGCCTTTCATGCAGTGAGATGTTGTGCTGTGTAATGTAAGTGTTGTAATATATACATTCATTCGTCTCTCATCTCAAGTTCAAGGTTTTATTCGTACGTAACTATTGGGCAGATTTTTGTTTTAGGTATGTATGTATCTGAACATTTATAGAGCACATTTTAGGAACCCCTCAAAAGCACTGGGAACATGGCTGCCCATAGGATTTTAATAAATGAGTCTTAACAATCGAAGAGAATGTTGCCTACTGAGAGTTTGTAGGAATGTTACGAATGTTAATGGGAAGACTGTTCGAGAGAGAAGGGCCTACGCAAGACAGCGCACGATGTAGTCATGTAGATTTGTATCAGCAAGGGATCTGTGGATCACAACGAGAAGCTGAGCGAAGAGATTGTCGACCAGGCTTGGCACTCGCAGGGTTATCTGTTGAATGGCTTGACAAAAGGTTGTCTGTTTCATAGTTTGTGTTTGGTATTGAACCCTAGACATGTTGATGGACTGTAAATGAATTATTGCTCACTCATTTTGCTGTGTCATAAAGTTGGTTTGGCTAGTATGGGGCAATGATATTCTCACGAACAATGTCCTAATCCAGTGCTACTTGAGGCCCTGTCTGTTAGCTTGAAAAGCGACTGTCAGTTAGGCTTCGCTGAATGTCACGCAAGGAAATTCCAAGATAAGAATGAGGATGGCAAGCATTAAGCTCTTTTGTGTTTCGTATTGTAATCAGGCTTTTGTGGCGTGTTACTGAGTATTTAAATTGCACCAGTTGAATAAACACTTCAGCAGCGTGGATTGTGTTAAAGTTGTTTTTATGTACATATTTTGTTGAGAAAATTCTTTGAGAAGTTGGTCGATGATTGTTATACAGTGTGGTGTAGTTGTCAGAAACTTTGATGTTTACGTTATCAGTAACTTATGTTTAATTGTTTTTGTGTAGTATGTGTTGGAGCGTCTGTCGATTGCATTTACGCACAAACTGTGGAAGGTCAAAGAAGAAACTCTGCTTTGCCTTCAGAGGGCACTCAATGAGTCAGTTTCAAATTTTTACACAAGAATTTCAAATAAACCAAACTAGTAATCGAACCCTGCAAAATTACGGTTATGGTTGCTAACTAACGAATCCAGATACCCACCATAGGCTGTATCTCTATCTCAGTGGACTGACCTTCTGATACTGACCTGATTACAGCTTGGTTTTTGGTGTGCCATCGGTTGATGCCTTAGACACTGGTGCTGTTGAGGTTGCTAATTAACAGTAAGTCATGTTTAGACAGCTACAGTATTGCTTCAGTTGCTAATAGCCCTGATAACATCATAATAATATTGACGAAGATACTGAGTATCTGTTAAAGACACCTTTTGGAAGTTCTTAAATGGTCCTGTGTAAATGTTGAAATGAATGCAGAATTGTGACCATGACTGACAAAACCCTTACAAAGTCTGAAAAAAATCAAAACTCAGTTTGATAAAGCACTGGATTTGGATGGAATTGCTGAATAATTAAGTGCAAACCGAATGTTTATATCACAAATAGTAAAAAGTTAAATTTTTGAAAGATATACTGATAGGTCTCATTGTAGCTACTTTTGAGCAGTAGCAAGTTAAAGTTTACCATAACTTTGACCCAACCTAGTTGCTGTGCCTAGGGGTCATGAATGCTAATAAGCATAGTAAATTAAATCATGCTCATACGCCTTTGAGGCTGCAATCAATAAAATCTCCTGAAAAACTAGTTAAGATGAATATTTATATGATATGGTCATTTGCATAATAATCAATGCACACGGCTTCAGATTAGGACGTCAATGGGACGTTTAATTAAAGTATTTGTTGGAGAATTATACTAAACTTGAAATATAAGTATTTAGACAGTGAAACTCTACATAAAGACTTGCAGTTTGACGGCTAACATGACGAGGAGAATAAACGTGCAAAGAACTCATTTTGACCCATTTTGTATCTGATTGCCTTCTGAACCTGTATCATGCAAATTAACTTTTCTGACTTTGGGAGAGTTTCCCGGCCACGATCACAATTAGTGACGATAACAAAGACTTTGGCGATGTTCATTACTGGACAGAAGTGAGTAATGTTTGACTAATGATTGCAAAAATAAGTTGCCATGAAAGTCATTTCTATTTGTTTTTGTTAGTGTGATCTATTTTGCTACGTGGTAGCTGATTAGTTTGAGTGCTTGTCTTGTAATGCAGAGTGTTTGGGTTTCTGTAGGGACCTTGAACAAGTCCTTCATGCACAATTACTCAGCACCATCAGTTGATGCTTCATCATTAGACAGTAGCGCTTAGTAAAGATGAAAATAAACTGCAACCTCAATATAGCAAGCTGCACTATATAACATGATCTCTGACAGGACACAGTCAGGGATACTGATTCCAAATTTAGTTAAGGTTTAGAAAATTACCAAACTCAATAAGGTGGGTTTTGATGTGGCTTCCAGAGACAGTGTGTTAGAAGATTCTGGTGTAGTAATAACGATGGTCTTAATTAAGGTTAATTAAGCATTATTATTTCTATCTGATTTGTTTATTTTGTTCTTCTTTAGTTTCGGTGCCAAAAGTTTGGGCTTGTCAAAGATTGTACCATCTGTTGTCAAACTGCTCGATGACCAAAGCATACCAGTGAGCTGATTATTTCTGCTGTTATTCCTTCAGTTACAATTACTTAAGAATTCATTTAAAATTAAATCATGAAAGCAGTGAGATGATTATCTGCATAAGGCCGTGTAATAGTATGCATTTGGCTTAAAGGTTGTTTTACAAACATCTAGAAATGGATGCACTACAACTGTTTGGCATTCCAAAATACTCTTTGGCAGTCAAGAGCCTGTTATTTTTGAGATTTTAATTTTTGATTGGCAAATAAAGGAATTATTTGATTTGCTTTTGGCTATAGCATCTACTGTGGTTACAATTTGTGCTCCTGGCTGTGCTTGAAATAGCTTGCTTGTTGGTTGCTGTTGAACAGGTTCGAGAGCAGGCTGTGAATACATTGGTTGAGATCTACCGTCACATTGGAGAACGAGTGAGAAGCGATATAGCCAAGAAAGAAATCAACCCAACTAGGTTAGAATCTCAAAAATTCCACGGACAGCATTAATATCTCATGCTCGAGTTTTATATGAGTTCTGCCAAGGTGTATATATATCCTTACGTTAATCAGGTTTACATTAATCAGCATTCCCGGCTGGAATGTATTACACAAGGACTGTGTAGAGTGTTGATATTATAAATATTAAACAAGAACTGTTTAGAGTGTTGATATTATAAACCTATTTTATGTTTTTTAAGGGGAAAGGTGTATTTTCTACTAAAACCACAAGCATACTGTATTTTGCATGCGATTCACTTTGATAATTTGGGGTACGTGATAGTCTAGCGGTGAGCATGTTGGACTGTTAACTGAGAGGGTGGGAGTTCAATTCCATGCCAGGACAGAAAGATGTTTTGAGATTTCTGTTCTGCTTGCACCCATAACAAACTGGCTATAAAATGAGTACACAAGCATACCCCGTTGGTGGGAAGTTTGGGCAGCAAGGGAAAGGACTGACTACCCGCCCCCATACTGTTGCTGAGGCTAAGAAGCTGCTTACACTTCATAATCATGGCTGCCTCGTAGGGATAGCTTGAGGGACTGCTTTTCTTCTTCACTTTAATAAGTAGTAGCTGTTAGTTGAAAAGGTCCCGATGCTACTGAAGAATATTTTTAATGTGGCAGTGTATAAATGTTCCACATTACATTACAGTCATGGTTGTGACTGGTCTCTCTTTTGGAAGAAAATGGAGGACATGTGGAAGCTGTGCCAAAGAAAACTTATCTGAATGGTGTTTTGTTTACTGTTTTTACAGTTTTATGTTGTGCAACTTGCTAGAGAGGCCCAAAATGTTTTACAGTGGGAATTGTATTACTCTGTAATTTTGTTTTTGGAATTTTAACATGTATGTAATTTGCTAAATTTATGTTGGTCACAAATTTGTTCTCTCAGGCTGAATCAGATTTATGCTAAAATGGATGAAGTGAAGAACTCTGGCAAAATGCTTGCTACAGAAAGTAAGTTCAGATGCTTCTTAGTTTAGATTCATCGGAATGCCATGTTCCAGCTGTTACTTATTGTTGGTTACCTATTTACAGCTGAACTGCTACACATATGATGTACTGAATAGTTGTCATGTAATTACTCTACCTTGACAATCTGTCAAATTGTGTACTGACCCTCCAGCTTGCACCTGATAATTAATTGCCTCTGGTGGTCAGTAACGTGCTCTCAGTCTCGAGACGATCTCGGGAGACACCTGGTTATTTGTCTCGGATTGGTCAGCGTCTCGATCTCGGGGCAGAATGTTGGAACTCTTTTGTGTCTCGCCTGTTGGGTCTCGCCTGTTGTGATCTTGCAGGTGAAGACCAAGATTCAGTGTTTGTGACAGGTTGAGAAAATTGCAATGCTGTCCTTTGACACTACCGCACATAGAATATGTATAGCCAGAAAATAGTTTGGAGTAGGAAATGAGTACTTTCCCTACGTTCTGCAAGGGGGCATGGGACCTTTACTTTACATTACTTAACATATCTGATGGCCTTTCTGCCTGAAGTGTTGTGCAGTGAGAGTATTATAGATATTTTACAGGATTCTAGTTCGTTTTACGTTTTACAGACAGTCGATTTGATGATGAAACTGATAATACTCAATCAGCAAAAGTAACAAAAAGGTCCAGTAGCACAACTCGAATGTCTGCCATAGGTTCAAAGACTTCCAAATCATCCGCTTCATCAGGTTAGTTTTAAGTCAAAAAGAAGAAAGCTAAATTTTGTCTTAGAAACAAGATAGCTAGTTCCGTGACTTTGCTTTTATATGGTTTTGGTAATATACATGTATTGTAAAAAATAATTAAGATGAGGATAACGAAGGTAATTCATAAATGTTCTAATACAATCGTTTGCTGGTAACATTTATTTATGCCTCGTATGCAGTTTTCTGATTTTGCTTGTGCAGTAAGTGATTAAAATTTTTAACAAGTGTCGATACATTCAGAATTCAGTCTGAGTTTATGTATTTTCATTGAAATAACACAACTTAACTTTGAGCAGTATGGTTGCCGATTGGATAGAGTGCTCAGATTATAATGCAGAGAGTATGGGTTTGAGCTCCTCCCCTTAGATAGTTTCTGTGTAGGGACCTTGAGCAAGTCCTTCACCCACAATTGCTTCTCACCTCAGATTCAGATTTACTGACCTCCTAATAATTGTAAAATAATAATAATAATTTTCCCAAACTCTAAAAATCATGTTTTGCAACTTTTGTTTTTTCAAGTTGAGGTTAACTAGCTTTGACTGGTATTTTTAAGTCATGATTTTTGCTGTTTCTAAAGGTGCATCAGGAGTTATTGATGAGGATACTTTCATTCGAGCATTTGAAGAAGTTCCAAAAGTATATGTAAGTAAAGGCATTTCTTGAATCTTCCCGTGTGTATGCATGTTTCTGAACTCTTATATATTTGAAGTGCCTCGCAAGGGGGCTGCAACATGGCTATCTAACTGATCTAAAACAGTGCATCTTAGATTGGAGAAAATGCTTCTTGAGCTATTCATGGTAGTAAAGTTCTACTTGTGAGTACTGTACATATCTTTGATTTTTAAATGCCAAAAGAGTGTTAGATGATGTCAGTTGGATTTTGTTATTGTTGTTTATCTCGTTAAACTTTATTGAGTTGGAATTATTTTAGTGATGCTGTTAATGTGCTTTTTAGATATCCTCAGCCAAAGACTTTTCTGATCGCATAGTTCGAATACGTGAAGTTCTTTCGGATCCAAATAATGATTGGGAGAAACGAAACGATGCAGTGAGTAGTTGTATTGTTGCGATGTTATTTCTTTTATAGACCTAAAACTAACAGATTCTCAGTAAATCATAAAATGTCTTTGCTTCTCTGTTGGTAAGATGCAAAGACTTATTTTTGTCAGTTTTGCTATTTTGGCTTGAATAATGTTGAGGTTTGTAGGAAAGTTTGAGCAGGAAAGTTTGATCTGTTTTACAGTGAATTACAAAGGTAGGTATCTCACGTGTGTGTGGACACTCGCCTAAGGCCATTTATAAACTCTTAGAGATCCTATTAAGGTCCGATGGTTGGTTTATTAAACAATGCTTTTACTATGTAGTATTTGTCTTGTGTCTGTGCAGTAATAAAACCTTGATTCAGACTCGTGTGGGCTCAAAGATGTTGTGTATTTACTGCATCTTAAAGAACTGTCTTCATTTAATTGCTCTGTGAACAAGACTTAAGTTACAGATAATTAAGTCAGGGAGTAATAGACATATTATGCATCGAGTTGTGTGACTTACATTCTTGATGACAACTTAATTGTTATGTAGTGTAATAGAGGCTTTATGTAGCACCTTTTTTTCACAGAACAGAATTCAGTAATGACCCTTTTAGGGATATTATTGTATGTATAAATGTGTGTGTATATGTATGTATCTTATTATTGAACCTATTAAGTAGCTCACAGAAACACTGCCCAAGCTATCCTAAGTCGTGTATGTTTAAATAAAGTAAAGGCAGAACATTGTGAGCAGCTCTCAAGTGATGCTACTTTAGCTAAGCGTGGCAGAAATAATCATATTTGTGTATTTGGTTTTTCTGAATCAGCTCAAAGAGTTGCGTTCCCTGTTTATCGCCGGCGCCAGTTCATTACCAGACTTCCAGCAGCAGCTGAGGACACTGGAACCCTGCGTTCGCTTGTCAGTGGTAGACTTACGGTCACAAGTTGTTCGTGAAGCCTGCATAACAATTACGTGAGTTTCACAACCTTTTGAACATTGACTATATTGTAGATTTGGGGCTTTTGACAACCTGGGTAAAATCTACAAAATACAGGATAAAATGTTTTTCTCAAGTATTCTGAAGTAATTAGTAAAGAATCAAGTGATGCATTCTGCTGTTCAATCATTTGTTCATTCATCCATCCAGGTATTTGGTAAGGTATTGAGTCATTCAGTCATCCATTCAGTCGTTTGTCTGTTCATCCATTCAGTCATTCATTCGATCATTCATTCATTCTCTTGTCAATGTGAAACAAATGATATAATTTTAGTCGCTGTTCTTTTAGCTGATTGGCCGTTAAAGTTGTAATCTGTAATTGTAATTTGAAATTTGTATAGCGCCTCTTCAAGATAAACTCATCAGAGGCGCTCTCTGTGCTAACGATGTTAAATGTCATTAAGAATGGAACATTCGTCCACAAGTAAACATTGTTCAGAATACTAGAAGAGTCACCAGTGGTAAGCTCGCGCACACACGCAAAGCCCAACCAACAGGTTCCCAACCAGAGTTGAATGATAACAGCATGCTCGGAGTTTCTGAAGCAGGTAGCAACAAGGATGAGGAGCGACCATGGGCGATGTGATGCATGCATTGGTTTGTATTTATTGAAAAAATATTTTAGTGTTTATTTTTTTGTATTAGCTACATGGCACAGCAGCTGTCAAGAGAATTTGACCATTTTGCTGAAGCCATCGTGCCAGCACTTGTCCAGCTGATTCCAAATACAGCCAAGATCATGGCCACATCAGGAACCATTGCGCTACGATTCATTGTCCAGGTAAATCTCTGATTTCAATCAAAGTGTCGAGCTCTTTACTATTACACGATGAGGGGAGGCCAAGTATGTATTAACTTGTCCCAATCTTCCACTTCTGCTGGTCATCTGACAGCGGCTTTGCCCGCACTTCTGAGTCAAACAGAATGTAATGCCAGGCTTGTAATAAATTTATTATATTAATAATAATGTAAAATAATAATGATAAAGTATTTCCAAATTGTTTGTGTGTCTCTTTCGGGAATTGTGCTGAAAGGTGTTGTATCTTTGGCTGTGAAGAAAGTTCCACCTTGACTGTCAGATGCACACACACACACACATGCAAGCACACTGTCATGTGCACACACACACACACACATGCAGACTGATAGAGAAGTTGTGATTCTAAACGATTTTGCAGAGTTTTTATGTGTTCTTTGTTATTTTGTAGTACACACACGTCGGAAGATTAGTGCCATTGATCACTTGTAATCTGACGTCAAAAAATAACATAATTCGCAAGTATGTCTTTGTTTCATCTATGAACACCTTCTGAATTGTTTTTTTGACTGCATCTGATTTATCAGCGACTGAATGAGTGCTTGTGTTTTTGATAACATGTTGGGATGAAAGCATTGCGAATTAGATTTCTTGAACAGCTGCAATATGCAGCATATCGCTGAATAAAGTTATATCAGTTTTAGCAGTAGTTAAACTACCTTTATTGTTTACCTCTAGTGATTGTAGTTTTGGTGTCTGACTTTGTGGTAAGGCATAAAACGAACAAAAGACGTCCAGCCAATGGGTGTGTTCTTCACTAATAGATGGGAAGCTTGTTAAATCATGACACCCATAAGGGAATGTTTTTCTGTTGTTTAACTTGTCTGTGGTCACTTTATATGGCTGTTGTAGATCCTTCAACACAAGGCGGCTATCAGAAGTTTTACAGATAGAGATGTTTGATGAGCAAGCAATTATCATGCACTGTTTATTTTAAAGTAGAGTTGTGTTGGCGTGCTTTGATCTGTAGACAATGCTGCGAACTGATCGATCAGATGCTGAAGACGTGGCCGACTAGTGTCCTTGAGAAACAGGCAGGGGTTCTGCAGGAGGCGATCAGGAAGGGACTGACAGATGCTGATCCAGATGCCAGGGCTCATTCCAGAAGGTGGGACTTCAGAGCTCAATGCTGCTCTTAATCAGTCAGCCAAGATTCGGACTACTTTGTTAATCAATGAAGATTCCAACTACTGTGCCAGAATCTACCATCATTCAATCAAATTTCAGTGATTTTTGAATGTCAGCCAATCTAATTTCTGATGTTTTTTCTGAATCTCTCAGTCAGCCAGTCAAACTTCAAACCATTATGCCAGAATCCATCAACTCATGAGTTTTAAAAGTTTTTAAAATGTTAAGGTCACGTAGCAAATGATTGTGTAAGAATGTATTTATGCATTTTGCGGAACTGATTTTTAGTTTGTTTTCGATCAGGGCTTACTGGGGATTTGAGGAGCATTTCAAACAGCAGGCGGCCGTGTTGTTTAATGCGCTCGACAGTACGCAACAGAAATTACTCCAAGGCGTATCCAGCAGTTCGTCAAGCACAAATTCGCTGAACAATCCGACCAATGCACGACAGTCATCTGCTCCCGTTAAAGAAAAGACAAGAACAAGATCTGCAAGTAACGAACGTGCCTTGACATCAGTCTACAGGTTAGCACTTGTCATTTCAGATTTTGGGCCTTAAAACTTAATAATAATAAAGATATAGGCTAAATAGTATTTCATATTTAGAAGGCTGTGACTCGTTTTGCATTCGTTTTAGAGAAAGAGGTTGCAGACTTTGTAGAGGAGATGCAGATGTTTTGAAGACTGCAAGTTGTCTAATTTTGTTTATTTTAACAATCTATTTTTTTATTTTATTTATTTTAGTGATCCAGTTTTTCTACTTTTATTTAGTTTATGCTTTTGTTTGAACACGTATTCAGCCTTTTATTGTTTTCTGACTAAGATTCAACTTTCATTTTTTTTCCCTCAGATTCAACTTTCATTTTTTCCCCTCAGATTTTCCCTCAGATTTGACTTTCATTTTTTCCTCTAAGATTTCGCTCAGATTTTCCTGCAGATTGAACTTTCATTTTTTATTTATAAATTTTGTGAATATTGTGACTGTGGTTTGAACTTTGAGTACTCCAGAGTTAAAGACTTGTTAAATAATTATGACAGTTAGTGTTTTATCCAGTCGTTGGAGAATTTATTTGGGAAATGTAAATGTGTATTACTGAATGGACTGGGTTTTGACTGTGCTGTACAGTAGTCGCAGCCTGGCTTCAACTCAGCCACAGGGAACGTCAATTCAACCATCTACCGCTAAGGCTTCGCGTGTTCCAAAGACCAGTTCTACGGATGGTCAGTTTCAGTGATTGAATTGTTACCGTTATCTTTGATTGGCTCTTAGCCATTCGGGTTCATTGTTTTTTGTGATTTATTGTACAATGCATCATTGATTTATGCTATCTGTCACATGCTTTGTATGTACACATACACACACACATACACACACACACACACACACACACACAGATATATAACTGGATCTATGTTGAGGATTTTAGAGCTCAGACTGTGCACATACAAATTAAGTTCTTATGGTAGAAGCTTTTGAGAGGTTCTTATTAGGCACCATTTCCAGGTACATTGTTGAATAAATACTTGCATATGATTGTTCATTCTGGCATGAAAATAAGTTCTAGTGAAAACTCAGTCTGACAGAGCTAGTAAATTTGGAGTCATATACTGAGCTTCAAGCTGCTTTTGGTGGTAAAGTATTGTAAATGAAACGATGATAGGAAATGACAGCTTAAGCGGTTTACCTGCGCAGGCGTGGAGAATCAAGATGGTGAGGAGGCAATTGTTCGTTCCAGCAGTACAGCCAATCTCATGTCTAACGCGGGCGCCTCCCGTGTTTCATCCGTATCGAATTATAACTCGCTGCGTACGTCTATTTATGTTTTCTTTGCTTGCTTTGTGATGCTTGGCTGCAGACAGTTGTTGACTGAAATGTGCTTTACACATGAGCAACTCCCCTGACAAGTCTCAAAGTGACGCAGATGCACATAAGTTTTGCATGGGATTGCCAGTGGTTGGTCCTTTAAGTCAGGATTTTCATAATTTGGATGTATGTGTATGTGGTTTATTGCCATCACTACTAATTTGTGCTTTCTCACATTGCTGAGGCAATTAATGTAATAATTAGTAATTATTGAGGAAACGTTGTCCTTTTAACATAAAACTAATCAACTCTTTTCAAGAAATTTTTGGTTTCCAAGGCCATTAGCACATCTTATAAGAAATTTAAGCTAAAAAGTGTTTTTGAGGTCATTGGTTCATTTTAAAATAAATTTGTTGTAGGGTCATTTAAGGTCAAAATTGGTTTAAATTGTTTGAAACTATTGGGTTTTGCAAATTTTTTGCAGTACTGGATCGTGTTTTATAAGTGTGGAAGAGAAATTAATTTTGCTAATGTTTTGACTTGGAATGATTTATTCAACAGCTTATGAATTAAACACAGGACCACTCAAAATGTTTATCATTTGTACGCCCTTTTTGCTTTCTTTTCATAAAAATTGTGGTAAAGGTTTTCTGGCTATGAACATTCATCCTTCAAAAGAGGAAAGTTTGTTGTCTGGCTGCTTTTCTGTATTTGCTCATTTTATTCCTTTTTCGTTTGTAAATTTCTTGTGCCCGTGCGTAATTAGTTTATCTGGACTGGGGTTTTTTAATGCTGAAGAAACACAAATCCAATTTTGTAACTGTAGCCATATGCTGAAGAAACACAAATCCAATTTTGTAACTGTAGCCATATGCTGAAGAAACACAAATCCAATTTTGTAACTGTAGCCGTATGCCTGCATTTGGTGTATAGAAGTCGGGGAAGCCACTTGTATTGAAGCAATTTTTGCCAAGCTATTTTATTATATACTTTCTTAACAGCAACTCGAGCACCTTTTATTTCTTCAGGGTTAACGTCTGCATTTGAAGACTCTGCTGTATCTTAATCTCTTTTGTTATAAATTTTTGCATGAGGTCTCTAGAATGAATGCTAAGTATAATGACTTTAGTAATTTGTTTCAGTTCTTGGTTTAACTTGGAGTTTACATGTCTTAGTATTATGGGTTCTAGTGGTCTAATTTACTTGTTTCAAATATAGCTTGCTCAGTTTTATAACAGTTAACTCCGCATTTCCGTAGCTGCCAAGGAAACTAATTCAGGAGAATCAGTTTGTTCACACAGGCAGTTCTCCTAGTTCACCTTTAACTGATGATTGCACCTAATGAAATTAGTTACTAAGAGATAATGTAACTTCTGGTATCCTGTTTATAGAAAGCAGTTTTCTGAAACATTCCTTGCCAGTGTTCACTATGTGACTGAATTATGATTTGTTCCTTGTGCTTGATAGAACCCAGAGTGTGAAACACAGCAGTTTTTCAGAATTGGCACCTAGCTTTGGCCCAAATGCCCTTTGCACTGCTAAGGGCATTTTCAGGCTGATGTTATTATTTCTGTGATTTTAGACTTGGTGAATTTTTCAAATGTTCCATTTGATGTGACTTTTGACTTGGTGAATTTTTCAGTGTTCCATTTTATCACGCTGCTTGCCTTTTCTGCTAACCCTAATCTGCTTGCAATTACTAATTACTCAATCGTAGGCCAGAGCCAAAGCTCAACCGATCTAACATCGCCGTCAAAGCCCTCGGGTTTGCATCGTAACTCGTCACTGAGAATGCGCGGAACCAGTTCACCTATGACTGGTGCTTGTGAGTAACCAATTCACCTACTAACAAATGGAGTTGCGGTCTGGTTTGTGGTTTCAAAGACAGTTCTCTATCGTTGCTGTTCTTGTGCTGTGCTTTGTCCAGTTTCTATGCAAAAATACTACAGAAAGCTTGACACCATGTCTTCATTATTTTACAAGTGAACTAACTCATTTAGTGCAAAAGCTGCAATTTCTTCTTCCAGTGTTTTTGAACAATGATAGTGGAAAATTTGTCACAAAGTTTAAGACTAATTTTGTTGGATATTGAGGCCCTGAGAAATAGTCGTTGTGCTAAAATTATTTAGTTTTTGTAAAACAATTAGCTGAAAGCATGTTGACGTAAATATGTTAAAGTTGTGATTACTGTGCTTGCTGTGCTGCCTGTGATTAAATTATTTGACAGTGTACACATATTGTACACAGATTTGATCAAATTTTGTTAAAACTGGTGCTATGAAAATATCTATCATGTTAAATTAATATATCCTAAAATGGTTTTTCTTTAAAGGAGCACTGATGTAATTAAGTTTAAATTTTGATTAATGTGATGGCTATGATGCCTTTGGTTAAATTATTTTGCAGTATGTTTTCGGCATAAATGTGGTAAAATTCTCTTGAAAGCCGACTGGCAGTTGAATAAGCAGCTTTACTTTTTATTAGAGTATAATCAAAATTGGCCAAATTATATACTGCACATTGTTTAGAATTTTAGATGTCTCAAATGCATTAATTTTAAGTAAAGGCTTTCATGTTCCTGTCGATGATTTGTACCAGCCTTCAACACAGTTTGGATAACTTAGGTTTTTATAAATTTCTTGCTACCAAAGAAAATCATGCATATGATACTTTTCTTGCATCTTTTTGTTCTGCTTTCAGTCAGTCAGGCAGATTTTAGATGTTCCTTAATGAAAGTACTTTGTTAGTAACTACCACTGGTTTCTTTATTCTGTAGTCATAGATATCATACTTGACTTTATATGCTTTGTGTTTTTGGTATATAAGTATACACAGAACCTGACTGTAGGCTGTTGGGGTGAGAGGGATCAGACTGTTGCTTTTTGTTTTGGCTCTGTTTGGTGTGGCCAAGGAGAACCAAAATGGTACAGTGCAAATGTTAAATAAAGCTGTGTCGGACACTGGTCAGTGCTGTGAGGTAGTTTAGAAATACTCGGACGTCTGAATGCACCCCAGCACATCACCTGACGTGGTGTACATTCGGTGCAAGCTCATTAGTGGTGTTTGCTGAGCTGACGTTTATGTGGTACTAGAATACAGCCTCGTAGTTTTTGGGCTTACATTAAAATCTGTCTACTTTGCCTTGCCGTGTACTGTGTATTTATTTTAAATTTCATAATTGTGAAAAAGAGTGAATGGTAGATTTATCTCTTCATTCTGTGTTTCATCATTCTTCATCTCAGTTCGTTTTCATGATTATTTTTGTATCTTTCTTTCGCTTATTTTGTTTTGATGTATTGCTACTACCTAATAATGATGAGCATAACTTGAAAGCACTGAGCATCTGTGGCTAAGGACTTCTTTCCTGCTCTTTCACCACATGACAGAAACCTCTGCATTACGAATGAATCCTCAATCAGTCAGCTACAGTGTCACATAACTATCTTCTGTAATCTCTTTTGTGTGTTTTTGCAAATAATTTTGATGCAGCGTCGGTTCTTTCTTGTGTATGTGTGTATGTATTAGTGTATATATGTAAATATGTATGTACATACGTCAGTAGGTATATATATATCTGGTTATGTCTTTAGCACCTTTGTATTTATGTAGCACTTTTAGGAACTTCACAAAAGTCCTAGTTTGTATCATCACATCTGTTGAGTAGTGTTTGTCATTGGTAGCTGTGTCTTAAGAGTGAAAGTGGTAAATGTTCACAAATTGTATTTCAGCACGTCAGAAGAAGACTCCAGGTGGAGCCACCAATGGTCAGACGGTGACCCCAGAACGAACACGGTCGCAGAGTAAGACAGGAACATCACAATCACAGCGTAAGTTGATACTATAGTAGCAAGTCTTTCTGTCTCCATCTGCTTGGAATTTTGGCAGTGAGGCATGGCATTTGCAGTACGTGATAATTACGGGTGTTGTTAATTTGATACGAGAAACACCTGATAACTAAAGATATTTGGTTATTGGTTTTGTGGTGAAGAAGGATGCATTTGTTTCTGTAGCTGGAAGTCGATCTGTTTCCCCATCATCTCGCCTGAGTTACATCACCCACACACAGCCGGATGTAATTCCTGCTGCTTCAGGAATGGCTTCCAGAGTATGGGCACGCAGCCAAGGTTCTAGCCGAGATGCAAGCCCGTCCAGAAGTACATACGGTAGGAAATTCAGAAGACCATAGACGTCTATTTTATAGCGCATTTGCTCTGTTATCCAACAATCTGATTGCTGGCTTGAGCATGGTAAGCAGGTAATAACGCTGGTCAAGGTGTGCCTCTCTGTCGCCAAGTAGTATTGGTACCAGCATCAGCTGGGAAGTCAACAACATGTCCTGCGATGCATTGGCTCTATATCCAGGACCTTGGAGTTTGTATATCAGAAGAGGAAACTGCGACTTTTCTATTTCGTATTTTGGAATATTAACTTGTTTGAGGTGTTTAGCTCCCATTTACAATATTGTAATTGTAACTCTTTTAATAACTTCTGTTGTGCCATTGTCTAATGCACAAGGCATCAACCGATGACATCTACTCAGAAGGGCTGCCCCATTTTTTGCTTAAAAGCTGTGGAATCAGTAAAAAGCATTTTTCTTCAGAAGGTTATAAACTTCATGTTTACGTACTGTCTGTGTAAGGTGCAAGAGATAAAAAGTCTTTTGGTGCCAGTCGAGTTGCTGTTCCATCGCATCGGAAAGAGAATTCGTCGACTCAGAAAGTCCTTCAGCCGGGAGAGGATATGGAAGCTGTGGTTGCTGATGCACTCGTGAGCTCTGGATTTTGTTGAAGAACATGACCTCTTTTTACTCGTATTCTTTTGCTATGTTTATTTTGGATTAACAGAATTCCCTATACTTTATCTTGAAACACCTGGTTTTTGCTGAAAACATATTTTCTATAGATGAAGATAAAAGTACTTTTAGAAATTGACTCAGAAATTGTTACCTGTTTGTTACAACTGCTGTTTTAACCTCTGAATGTAAGAGCCATCTGCCCACAGGTACTGTTTGTTTTAAACTTTGGAAAAGAAATGTTTGTTCATGACATTGCTACTTCAGCCAGTTAGCTTTTGTGAGATATTGCTCTGGAATTTGTTTGTATGAGAATTCTCTTAATGTTGTCTGACTTATACTTACATTTCTTCATTGCAGCGATTTTAGTTGGTATGATTTCGGTTGTATCTGTTGCAATGGTTTCTGTTGTCAATCTTCTACAGTTGCACCGTGTTGGTTCATTTCGTCGTCGAATGGACAACGGGGAAAGTGAGGATGCCTGCAGTGAAACTTCAAGTCTCTGCTCAGAAAGTTCCTACCGATCGTATGGCAATACGTCCGAGGTAGGAAGATCTCATTTCTGTCAGACATGCTTTCAGCTTATGCAAAGTCTCCTTTTTTGCAGTCTGTCTGTTAGTTGTGTACATATTGTTTTTCCAGAGGTTCTGAAAACAGCAATATAAACTAAAGCCATGGTAACATTGCGACTTTTCGTCTGAAAGTCTGAATTCTTCCCAGCTATGTCAGTTTTGTGGTACATTGTCAACCTTTTCAGCACTGTTTCTTGTACTAATGTATGTTCAAAATCTAATAATCCCCAGACTGGCTGTTCAAGATCGGTGTAGTTTGGATGAATTAGAAATCAAATTACCGCACCTTATTTTATTATTAGTGCTTTTCCGTCTGAGGTTAGTAAATTAAGGCGTCCATGCCCTATAGTGTAGCATGTGGAGGCGCTCATTTCGCGAACCAAGGCCCTGGACATGGGGCCAGTGCATTGCAGGACTTGCCATTTATTTCCCAGCTTGTGCCAGTGCCAGATTATACTACTTGGTGACAAGCATCATGTGTGCAGAAACTTGCCGAGGGTTGTTATATGTCCACTCAGCAACCATTAGGTCATGGACCAAGTGTGCCGCTGAAAGACCATCATGTTGTAGCATCTGTGGTCAGTTACACTGACACTATTCTGAAGTTAGTGTAACAGTTTTTAAGAAAACTAATGACCTGAAATGGTCTCTGTGTGCCACACATCTTGCTTACTTTTTGCCTTGCTCTTCTGCAGTGGTTGATTTAACAGAAATTTGTCTAGGAAACTGCTTCATTTGTTTGAATTGTCTTTTGAATGGAGCCTCGTTGTTGTTGTTGGTTGCTGCCGTCTGTTGTATTGGTTGTGTCTGTGTGTGATTTCCTTAATGCTGCTTGCAACTCAGGCTTCGGATGCGGCTGAGAGACGGACGATGTCTCTCAGGTTGACTAAGGTATTCATCGCATGAATAGCCGTCGTTTGTGTTGTTTATGATGTGCAGTTGGTAGTGTTTATCTAATCAATGCGGTGTCTTTGGTCCAACCTAAAAGCACCTCTGTCCTCTTGTGCATGCCTCCTACAGCTATGTGATTCTGTCCAGATTTCTTACACAAGTGTTTGAAGATTAGTGAAGACTGCTGTTGCTGTTCTCTAGTAACTGAGCAAAACAAAATTTCAGCTGCATTTTTGTTGATATGAAGCACACTGTGACTGTTCTCTGGTAACTAAACAATTTCTAAAATCTATCTGCATTTTTGTTGACATACAATAAAACCTTAGTAATGGGACCCTGTGGGCATGTTTACTGCCTGCCTACTTTTCCACCATCATGCTAGAAATCACTTCATTTGATCGGGAGCAATGTTCGGCTTTCATAACCAATCCAACAGCTGATCATAGTTGAAACAGATTAAATCGGAACTTTGATTCATGCATTGGGGATGCCATTACTCAGACAGGCAATCAGATAATTAATCAGTTAGATGATATGCTCTGTTTAATATAAATATGCATTGTATTTACTAGAATGCTGTGTTGTTTGTGTGAGATTTTGTAATTCTGATATGTTACTGTTTGTCTGTAGGATATGAATGAGATAATAGCTGCTCTTTCGAGCGGTACGTGGTCCGACAGACGAGATGGTCTCGTTTCGTTACAGAATGCCTTACAGGCCAACAGATTTCTCAGGTTGGTTCAATTTCAGTCATAAAGTAATGTTTTTGTGCAAACGTTATTCATTCTTCTAGCTCACGTGATAGAACTTATGCGTCTGGCAACTGTGAGCAGTTACTTGTATTCATAGCCTTATCTTTTTTTTGAAGCATTTCTAACATAGATCAGAAACTCATTATAATTCTGTGTTTAGAAGCCATGTCATGTAAAAAAGTTGTGTTGAACAGGTTGATTTTCTATACTTCTTCTTCTTTTAGTGCTCTGCCGTCAGGCAGGTCCACATGTCCAATGACGCCACTCTTCTCTGTTGTTTGCTCTTCTCTTTAGCCCTTCATATCCATCTTCTAGCATCATCCAGTCCAGTATCATCTGTCGTGGTCTTCCGCGTGTCTTTTTCCCCTCCATTCTTCCCTCGATTATGTCTCTTACAATATTGTCTCCTCTTAGAACATGACCCATCCACTTCTTTTGTCGGTTTCTTATTGTCTCCAGTATAGTTCTTTTCTCCTCTACCATCTGTAGGACCTCCTCATTCGTCTTTTTTTCTGTCCAACTGATTTTCTCCATCCTTCTCCAGATCCACATTTCAAAGGCTTCTATTCTTTTGATGTCCTCCTTTCTCATTGTCCATGTCTCCGATCCGTATAGGACCACACTCCATATCAGTGTCTTGATCAGTCTCTTCTTTAGATTCTTATTTAGTCTTCCTCTTAACAGCTCGCTTCTCTTGTAGAAGGCATCCTTTCCCATTGCGATCCTCCTTTTTATCTCCACGTGGCATTTTGCGTCCTCTGTAATCGTGCTTCCCAGATAACAAAAGCTCTTTACCTGTTCTATTATATCCCCGTTCAGTGTAATCCTAACTGTTTCCGCCTCTCCTCTCCCTATTTTCATCACCTTTGTCTTCTTGATGTTGATCCTCATGTCATATTCCCTCGATATTCTGTCGAGCTTTTCTATACGTTAATTAATTTTGCGTTGCATTTCCCCACCCATGTTATGTCGGATTCTTGCTGTAATGATGCATGTTTTATTGAGTCTCCAATGAAGTTGGGTAAAATGTTTGTAGTTCTGCATGACATAATCTGAACAAACTTACATGAAAGCTGAATTACAGCGTCAAAGCTTGTACTAATTTCCAAAATGAATATTGGATACTTTATATTATATTTATTCTTATTTTATATTAAGATTTTTTATTATATTTTATGATAATATTAATATTTGTAATCCTATTTCGTAAAATTTGTTGCATTTAATTTCAGTCTGGCCTGAGTGATTAGGCATAGCAACTCACCTGCAGTTGAAACTGCACAGATGTTTACCTTTCAATGTTATTCATTATCAAGGTTATTGAAATAAAATGGAATTTATATGTGGTACATATGCCTTTTTTACTCTAAACAAGATGGTTTCTCAGTCGGAATGTTTTGGTTTTGCAGTCGATCAGAGCTGAAAAAAGTCACTGACATTTTTACGCGAATGTTTCATGATCCTCACGGCAAAGTGTTCAGCGCGTTCATTGAAACGCTGATCGAATTGATCAACGTGCACAAGACTGACCTGTATGACTGGCTGTACCTCTGCCTCCCTCGTCTGATCAACAAAATGGGAGCTGACCTACTTGGATCGATCCAAGCCAAAATACAAAAGGCTTTAGACATTGTGAAGTAAGACATTGTGCAGAGTCATCACCACAGTCATTGTCAGCATTCTTTCCCTGCATTTATGTATAGTATCAGTCATAGGAGCACTCCCAGCCCAGGGAAAGAGAACAGTTGATCATTGTTAAGTCTTTAACCCTAGGAGGCGTGATGCACACTACCATACCATGCATTGAACAAGTCTGGAAGGATAACGGCCATCAGTAAACGAAGCTACATGTGACGCCATTTCACAGTAATACTCGGAAGTGCTTCCAAACCAGATTTGTGGATGGAGAATAGTCATCATCATGGTATTCGTAGCCGTGTCCGTCTAAGTATTAGACAGGCTGCTTTTCTTCGTTGTTTGAACCGCTGCTTTTGGTGTCAGTGATGTTTGCGGAGCTCCTAGAAGGAGCTATATAAGTTCCTTCATTCATTCATTCAGATCATTTATGTAGTGCTGCTTCAAGATGACAAGTCATATGTTACTGTGTAGGTGTTAGCACGTTTTTTTTGAGCACATTACAATGTTGCATTCACTGGCTTAATATTTTGGTTCTTTTGTGTAAAATATCTGCGCAATGCCTCCGTCTATCTTTTCTTGGCATATACAAAAGGTCTAGTACAGAGAAAAGAAAGTTGAAGACATGACATTTTAAGACATTTTTATAATCTCTGGCAGTTTCTTTCTGTCTTTCATGTTTTCTTTTCTTTTCAGTTATGTTTTAAATATTTGTTTGACACTTCATTCTTTTTTTGAATGAATTACATCTGTGTCTCCTTTTCAGTTTCCTTCAATGGATATTTTCTATTTCTTCTTTCTGTTTCAAATGAATTTGGTGACCCTAAATTTTAGCAACAGTTTCCTATGCTTTCAAATTCTTACTAAGATTCGTAATTTCTGTTATTTACTTTGTTAGGATTTCGTTTGAATGCGACCATCAGTTCAACATCTTGACAAAGTTCATTGTTGATCAGACGCAAACACCAAGTCTGAAGGTTAGTCGGTCTTCATTCAACTCGATTGTTGGCTGTCAGGAAATAGGAACTTTGGTCATTAGCTTGTTTGATCGGTTATTGATTGGAAGATTATATGATTGTTAGAAGATAATCTTTATTTTTCCACGAGATACTAACTGGTAGGTTGTGATCTTTTTCTCTTAAAGTTGGATTATGTATCTTTACTAAATATCTTCTGTCAAAATCATGTCAGTTTTCTATGCTGGCACATGAACAACTTATCTACTACACTGTCTCCCACACACACCCACACCAACAGGACTACTGCCAGCAGAATAAATGCTAAAAAAACTAAATGGAAAAGCTGCTGTTAGTAGTTTATGGCATTTTCATTGCAAAGCTTTGATTATGGTAATTCTTTGCCTGAACCTGTAGTAGGATGGTTGCTGACCACTGCCATTTAGCTTTTTGTTGCAAAAACAATATACCAGTAGACTGTGAAACGTTTTATAATACTGGCTTCTAAATAAATAAGTAGCCTGTGTAAATGAGACAGCCAAGGTTGACAAAACAGTTGGTTCAAATGGTCTGTAGGTGATATTTGAAAAAGACTACTTAGTTTTGAAGCTTGGCCTATTTCTCGTTGCACTAAAATGGCTTGAACAGATAATGCCTTGTTAGTGAACCAGTAGAGAATTCAAATTGCTCTCATTATTATTATTTTTTAATTATTTTTCTGCATTCATGTAGGTCAAGGTAACACGAATTGCACTATTTATTTTCCTATAAAATTTCTTTCAACTTATTTTTCATTTGGTATCAGCATTAAAGATTTCTGTTTTCATTTCTCAAAGCTGATTTCTGCTGCGTAATTCTTCATTGGTTGTTGCTACTTTATGGCTTATATAATTTAAATTATGGTTGGGTTAACTGCACTGGTTAGTAATTTTTCCTTTGATGTGAATAGATTGCAAACTGAGTGCTAATAAGTTGCCATTTTAAAGCGGTTTCTCACTTCTGTTTCTGCTCCAATATTATGCTAGTTACACAGTTTTCTTGTATTGCTGTTCTCACTGAAAGTGCCCTGGCAACTATGCCTCAAATTTCACTTTACTTTGATAGTCAGACAGTTATTTTTGCACCATGTTACGTTTTCCAAATGGCCTTGACACTGGTTTATTCAGAAAAAACTGTAAGCATCCTATAATATTTGTATCTGTGATATCAGTAAGTTAGACTTAGGTAACTAGATGCTTTTGAGTCATTCTTAAAATGTGCTATACAAATATCTATGTACATTTTGAAATTACACTACAAATGTAAATTAATTCAAATTTATGTGAACAAAATGCCATCATATATTTAAGACCATTTTATTAAGTTGTAGGTTATATTTACTAAGAGGTGCTAAAAATGCTTTTAAACGAGCTGCTGAGCTCAGATGATTGGAAATTGTTGATGTTTGGTCATTGAACAGAACGATAGTCAATGTTATTTTTTCGTTGACGTTGAACAGAACCTGCGAATGTGTGTGGCGGACTCTAGGGTAGTGGATAAGCTGTTGATTTGACACAGAATGTTGAACTTCTTGCCATTTTGGAGGCTGATGTGAACCTGAGTATTTGCTAGAGTAGGAAACAGATTATTTGGGAAACATATTTTAGGCTTGGGTAAAAATAGCGGAAATCTAAAAGATATGATTTATTATTGTTGTTGTTATTACTGCTTTATTTAATGGCTTCGTGCATTCAGTTAGCGGATGCAAAACGATATTGCTTTATTCTCACCAGTGAACTCTTTGTATATGTTTGGTATCTGCTGCCTGAAGAGTATTGATGCTGATATTTCTTAATTTGAGTTTTGTTATCGATAAGGATAGTGAGCAGGGCAGAAGTTATAGACTATCCCTATCTGTCACACTTAGTGTTTTGCCTGAGTGAGTAACTAGGACCTTCTTGTAATTGCTTCATCATAATTCAGATTGTGGTATAATATTATGCAGTCAGACATGGTTCTAAAGTTTAGTTTAGCTTCAGAACATTAATGTGACTGAACCTAAAATGCTTGATGTGGGCCGACCACAGATAGTATTTAAGGGGGTTCCATTATATTAGAAATGTGTGGCTTCAGACTTTTCATTTGTTGCAGTTTCTGTTACGATTTGAGTGTAGCTGACGTCAAATACGTTATTCCACGATCAAGTTCTGTTCCAAACAGCTATTCCACTGATTTTTAATCAGTGGATTTAATTTATAGTAATAAATTTGCTGGACTTCTTTGGCAATTTGTTTAACATTTATAAGAGATCCATAAGACAGGTTCTTGAAAAGTGTACACTTTGCACTACTTACATACATAAACACATATTTCTAGTCTTGTGTTTCTTTACAGGGTGTTACACTGTTACAAAAAATATATAACAGACTAAGCATTTCTTTTTTATATAATTTACACTCATGTGTTCTGATTTTTGTTATATTGTGCAAATAGGAGCTCTTTGTGTCTTTTTTCTAACAGTGTTTTTGGCTTATTTGGATGAATGCCTCTGTTTCATCGTTTCCTTTGGTATCATTCATTTCTTTAATTTTATTTTAACTTCATAGGATTTATATTTGTTTTTATAAGTTGACACTTTTCTAATTTTTTGACAGTGTGGCGCTGATTTTAGCATGGCGTCTGAACTTTGAAGTTGTGAAAGTGTAATGAGTCTTCTGTTTTAGCGTCGGCATTTATGTTGCTGCCTTTGTTTGTTTCCAGTTGGTTGGTGCTGCCTCAGCACAGAACACTGACCTCAGTTCTGCTGTATGTGTCATGTATCAACAAAGTTCTTTTGCTCAGCTTGTTTATTTTCTGTTTTAACAGCCGATGCTAAACTTCTGATGCCTCTAACGCTCTATTGTGCTTTGGTGTTGAGCTCTAAATTTCACTGCTCGATTCTATCACTGCATGTTGTTTACACACCAGTTCACTCAACGCAAGAAACTGAACTGTCTTGTGCTGTGTATTTCAAGCTGTATTTGTCTAACCATTTGCAAGAATTGTTTCTGCGGCTTGCTGTTTCTTTTTTCACAATTTAGCCCGTTTCTTTTGACTCGGTGGATGGTAGTTAGAAAAGTCTTGACATTTATGATCGATTCTGTTGTGTGTTTGGTTTGGCTTTAACACTTGGCTCCTCAGAATGTTGTACTTTTGTGTGTGTTTGTGCATGAGCGCATATGTTCATGCATGGGCGAATGTTCTGTGTAGTTCAGCATTTTTGAACCAACTAATAGCTTTTGTGTTTGCAATATTTTTACGAAACATTTGAGGATCAAAACGCTTGGCATGAAAAATATGCTAAGCTTATTTTCTGCTGTGTCTGCTTATATGAGCAAATGTACCTTGATGCTTTTTATATCATTTTGCCATCGCAGGGATTTTCCCAGTGTTAACATGCTTATCTTTACTTTGCTGTCCATTGCATTTATTTTACTGGCTGATTTTCTAAACGTCTTTAGTGTTCTTAACTTTATTTTCAATAAGGTTTTGTGTTAATCAAATTTTTAAAATAAAAAGTTGGGTGTTTCTTAAGCCATTTTATTGATTCACATGGTAGATATTATGCCCATGTGATGGGCTGGACTTAATTCTTATTTGATCATCTTGTCAATGGTTTTTGGACTTTGTTGCCCATTGGGTGACTAGAAATAAACATAGAAATGATCCACACTAGATAATATTTCTCCTGAGATGCTGATGTAAGACAAAATTTTAGATCCCTGTACTAGAACTTAAAAGTAATCTTTTATTCTTTCCCAAGAATTACTCGCTGAAGTGCATGCAAACCAGCTTGTTTAAATGCTTTGCTCAGATTTTGGATTTGATCATTTGTGAAAGTAAGGTAAGATGTCAGATGTAACAAACGTATTACACACTCTTTGGCTGAAGCAACGTAACAACAAGGCACCGTCTAGACAACCTATCCTTATGAGTTATGTTACCAGTTGTTAATTTTGCTTGATGCGCTGGGACTTGATCTGGAACAGAGAGGTGAAAGACATGATTTCTCCTAATATCAAGCTTTAATTCTCTTTTCAATGTCATGAATTGTTTACTGCATGCAACAACACTTAATGAATATACTTTTTTGTTTTGGAGTCCCTAAAAAGTTGTTGATTCCTTATGCTCTCTAGTTGTGCTGTTCAAAAAAAATTCTTCAGGAATTTATTAGAAACTTTATGTACAGGTAGAGCTGTCTGAGCTTCTTCTCCTCATTGAGGCATTGTAGGTTGTATTATTCAAATAGTTTTATATTTCTGATTATATATTGTGTTATTATAATAATTATACTAGTTCAGTAATGATGTACGTTAAGATGTTTTTACTCTGTTCCAATTTATTGAATGTGAGTAATTCATTTGAAATTTGCAGAGAGATGTTCACGGAATAATTTGAATGAATGTCATTGACATGGATAAGACATCCACTGACCAGGGGCAGATAACTAAAGGGATATAGCTTCATGTATTGGAGTTGGGACAAAGCAGTTGTTGAATCATTGTGAAATATTGTTCAAATTTGCTAAAATCATTAAAGTGTTTTATGTTGTTCAGTAGTGTTCTGTTACTGTGATATGTTTTCTGTCTGGTTCGACTGATTCCATCAACACAGTGTGGATGTTTTTTGAAGGTGAAGATAGCACTGTTGAACTATCTGCACGGACTTGCGTTGTTGATGGATCCAGCAGAGTTTGTCAACACAAGCGATACAAGACTTGCTGTTTCAAGGGTGATTACTTGGACAACAGAACCAAAGAGCGCTGAAGTTCGAAAGGTATTCATTCGGTTTATGACTGAATTCATTCGTAAGTTTAGGATCATTGTTGTTCAGTAACTGTGGACACTTCGTAGTTTTGCTGCTCTGTTCTCTGAGGTACTGCTGTATACTTGTCTGTTCTGTATTGTTATCAGACTTTACATTGCCTAATGTGGAATAATCATAAAGTTGAATTACATTATGTTGCATAAATTTTGGCCTAAAACGTGTGTTTTAGTTTTGGTTTATACACAGTTTTTAGTTGCTTACAAGTTATAGGTCAACAAATCGTTATACATTTAAAAAAAAATTTACTGGATTTTTAATAAGCTTGGTTAAATTTCCGTCTTTTCATGTAGTAAAATCATGAGCTTCTAACCCTACGTATTTCTGCCCCGTTCTACATAATTCCTTCTTTTGTGTCTGTGGCAAGTGCATAGTGGCTTCATTTCTTTAGAAGATTTCTAGGGCGGTAAATGTAGCTCTACCGGCAAAAGCTGCTTCACTTGGAACCTTAACTGTTGACTGTTGCATGCTTTTCTCTTTTAGGCGGCACAGGCTGTTTTGGTTGCATTATATAATCTCAATCCTGCGGAATTCTCAGTCATGCTGAAGGTCTTACCAAAAACATTTCAGGTGAGGGGCTTAATGTTTAAATTTAGCCTATGTCCTTCTGTGTGTTTTCGTAAACGTGTGAAAACCAACAGTTCAAGTCAAGTTTAAAGATTTAAACTTAGATATGCACTCTTGTTTTGAAATTATAACTAATCACACTTATCCATCACCATTTAAAGCAAGAACATGAATTTTTGTAAGTGTATTTTGCTGTTTTACTCTGAATTTAACCTGAAGAGATTTACAGGAGTAATTGCTATCAACTACTGATTGCACTCACAGTTTAAATTGGGTAAATATCTTAACCATGGTTGAGGTACATCTTTCGGTATTGGCCTGCTGTTGAATGGACAACAGCGAACATTTGACTATCTGGATGAGAACAGTGTAATTAAAAATTTGGATTTAGGAACTGGAAGCTACAAGACTAACTGCAGTATTTCTATGTTTAATCGGATTTCATCTAAAACCTCCTGCTCTGTTTTTTTCTGTCATAGACATTTTCACTGGGAATCTAAATTGAGCAGTTCTGCTGACCTCCTTGTTGCTTGTTTTTGTTGTAGGAGGGCGCTGGTCGTGTTTTACAAGGACAGCTGCAAACTGGTGGACCAGATACAGAGCCTCTGTCACCGCGTAATGTAACCAATCCGCCTACTGGAGCATTGAGTCGTTACAGGACAGCAGCCAACAGGTGGGAATGTCGTAATTCATCTATGTTTCAATGGCTTGAATGATTTCCTGGCTTTTTTATTTGAATGATTTGAAGGTGCAGTGAAAAAAGTGGCTTCAGCCATAGTCCTCATGGTTGTATGCTTCTGTGTGTGTATGTGTATGCCCATATGCATGTACGTATCACACCTTACATAAATGGTTGTATGTAAAATTATTATAATGTAACATAATCAAACACCACATAGAGGTTTATTTAATGGCACTTCAGGGAAACTTATTGGTGACAAATAAGAGAAACTAAAAATAAGCATGCAAGGAAGTCATTTGCAGAAACTTGTTTTGGTTGTGGATGCTTTTAGTACTTTAGTTTTTGAAAACTTTGCATCTTGTTTCGTTACCTAGGTACTTCTTTGCACGACGTGTTGTCTGTACAGCTTAGTAGGTTACTGGGAGTGCTTAGCAGTTTCCTGAAGTGATCTAAAGAATTTCTTTAGGAATAATTGGTTGATCCAGATGTTGGGAAGTAGGAACGCAGAACATATTCTAACTGAGATAGTCAACTGTGCTTTGCCGTTCTAGCATCTGTAGCTTGATGCACATTGTCCTTTTGTTGGATTGCTGTTGTGTGTGTATGTGCGCGCGTGCGTGTGTCTGTGCATGCATGTGTGTGGTTGAATGTGTGTTTGTGTGTGTGATTTTTATAGATCCTGCTGTCATGTTTGGACTTTGGCCAAAAGAACCTTCAACTTTGGGACTATGTTTTAGAGGACTTTTTTGATAGACATAAATTGTTAGAGTTAAACAGTTGCATTTTGTGCTGTTCAGGTCTGACGTACAGGGCAGAGATACAGAAAACATGAATCCGGAAGATCTGTACAACTCGATTAAGAAGACTTCTGCCGACATCCAGAACCTGAGTCGAATGGACTCGCAATTCTCAGATTCGCGCAGAGATCCGAGATCTCACGATGGCCAGAGAGACGACGATGCCGGAAGTGCAGAAAAAAGGAAACAGTACAATCCGAACAACTATCAGGATGAGGTGCATTTGGTTGTATATGATAAGAGACTGTGTGCTTAGTCAGATAAATACATTCATACTAAGTAAAGATTAAATAGATCTACATCTTTTATCAGTCTCAAGATTGAGAAACAAATAATGATAAAACTCTGCATTACTGATGTGTGTTTGACACCTTCAGTGGCTTGGAGTGTATTGCTTGATATTGTTAGCTAAGAAGAGTAAAATTGATTAGTCCAGATGCTATGTAGTACACTGCTTCAAATGCTCTCCATGAATGATGTTAGAATTCAGAAAAATTCTTGACCGTATTCGGCCAGTGCTATTGCAGGATGAGGTCTTTGCCGAATGTTAACAGTTCGTGCTCCACAGGAAGTGTCTAGTTCATTGCATGAGATTAAAATAAGGTAATGTAATGATGACAATTTACACAGCTTCATAAGTAGTGAGCTACTTCTAGGGTGTTTTACAATGTAAATTGTCAGCATAAGTACTAAGAGTTAATAGATAGAATTTCTATTTCAATTTGAAAAAGGATGGTGCCGCAGTGATGAATGTGCATGGGACACAGCAACAGCTGTCCCCTATCTATATTGAGTGCTGTGTCATCTAATTGTCCAAATATAACCCAGGCCAAAGTGCAACATCTCGCCATTCTGTAGTGGTGGTTACCTACGGATTGGACAATCTGTATATAGGCCATGATGTAACAATGGAAGATCTGTTACAATGGTTTCAGTCACCCTGTGGTCTTTGCTGCTATGTTACAGTGAGGTTGCTTTACAATGAGGTGTTGTTGTGAAGACTATTCAGACCCATATCCCTGAATGCATTTTCAAGAATCCAGTTTAATCACGCCTAATTGTAATTAGGTTCTGGAGTAGTCTAAATAGTTTCTGAACCAGTTCCTGCTACATAATAATTGCTTGCAGCAGACAGACAGGCTTAGTTAAATGTCTGATTTTGGTGATATTACAGAGATCAAATGGAATGAATCTAACCAGCTTAGCAGATGCGGCCTTTGATGTGGAAAATGACATATTTAGTGAAGGTAATGCCGCAACTCTATTGCCATTTCTTTAAGATTGACTATGCCTGAAAGTTGTAATTTGTTACCAAAAGTAAATTTTGCAGCTGTGAAGTTAAGTTGCAGGCATTTGTCTTATATGGTAACTTGCTGTATCTTTATGTAGGTAGTTATAGAGGTGCATAATAAATAAAGGATTACCTTACCTTACTTTACACCTTACTTTTATAAGTTAAATTGGGTTTCTCAAAGTGATGGATAGGCAATGAGTTGATGTTTTTATTCTATTCTCTGTAGACATTTTAGAAGGAAGAACTTCAAAAACACAGCAACACTTTTTCAATACTTGACCACTTTACCAACTGGTGCATGCTGTTGTGTTGAATGGTGTACCAGTTTCCTTATTTATTTGTTAAAAATGAAGTTCTTTGGTGCTGGTTAATTTGGTTCCTGTAAATAGGTTAGTTTAGCTGGAGCTGGTTAGTAAGTAGATAGGTTTTATCTGGATGCATCTCTAACATTTTGGCAATTTTCTGTGTTGCCTTCACTGGGATGGTGATGTGTTGTGGGTCGATTGCTCGATTGCCCTCGGGTGAGTAAACAGATGTAGGTCCTGCAGTGTAGTAGCTTTAGTTCTCTTCCGATACCTGTTTTGTTGTATCATACCCTTTCTACATCTGTTTAATCATTTTCATGTGTTACTTCTTCACGAGGTGTTGTTTAGCTTCTTGTCTCTTTCACGTGAAAAGACCGTCACAGTTATGGTTATTGCTGTTGAATGAAAGTTGTTTTTTAATTGTCAGCTGTTTGGTGACATCTAATATGTTCTTGCTTCTTTTAAAGTTTTCCGATTTTAGTTTGCAGTCTGTAATCATTAGCTCAGCTGCCACGTGGGCTCCCACTTTACCATTTTAAATCTTTCCTTGAACATATTTTGTGTCTTTCTGTGTTTTTCAGTTTAAATGCTCTGGATGGGGCAAGTTTTAACTTTCAAAATCAGTCTTCATTTGGCTTGTTTTTTTATTTGTTTTTGTTTTGATATTTTCAGAATTTCCATTAGATCATGTTGAACTCATAGACGACATAATACTCGAACTATCCAATCGGAATGAAAGGTTAGTTCTGTCAGGGCTTTCATTATCAGCTGTTGCTACAGCTGCTTCAGTGGTGTTGTTTCTTTTATCTAAACAGTAGGTAATTGGTGCCAGTTATGATTGTTTTTTTCTTCAAGGCTGTTTGGATGTTCTTCTTCTTCAAGTTCTCTGCCCCGGGCAGGATCGAGTGTCCCACAGTGCCATCTCTGACTTTGTTGGGCCTCCTCCTTCAGTTTACTGTATCTGTCCACCATCATCAAGTCTGGTAGCATGTATCTGGTCTTCCTCTTCTTTCCCTCCATTCTTCCCTCTATGATATCTCTCAGAAGGGAATCACCTCTCAGTGTGTGTCCAGTCCATTTTCTCTGTCATTTCTTATTGTAGCCATCTGAGATCTTTTCTCCTTCACCTTTCAGTTAATTTAATTAGTTGCTTTATTAAAAGCGATTATATTGATTGTGTTATCCAATGTTGAAACTGTGTTTGCAGGTACGAAGAGAGGAGAAACGCCTTGGCAAATCTAATTCGAATAACCCGGGAAGGAGAGCAAGACATTTGGGCCGAGCATTTCAAAACCATTCTTCTTCTGCTTCTGGAAACTTTGGATGACACAGATGTCAGTAAATTTTTTAATTGTTTTGATCACAAGCTTTTGTATATATATAAAAGATTGAAATCTTGTTGAAGTGCAGAACTCAGCTATTCAATGTTATCCTTGTTCATTTCTTATTCTGGTGGACTTTAATTATTTAAACTAATTTTATTGTAGTTATTTTTATTATTTACTGCTTTATTTCAGTGAATTTTGTTTTAACTGTTATTTTCTTGTATTTATAATAACTGATCTTATGGTAGGTATTGTTTTCATTAATGACATATTTTAAACAGTTTAATTTGTGACGTGTTAGAATAACTGAAATTATTGATAACCGGCCGCTGGTTGATTCTTCTAGGAAAATTTACGGATATTGTCATTGAGAGTTCTCCGTGAAATTATTCGACGCCAGCCCCAGAGGTTCAAAGATTATGCAGAATTAACCATACTGAAGATCTTGCAGGCACAGAAGGATGCGCAAGCCAAAGACGTACGTCACACGGGCATTCTTATGCTTTTTTCTTGCTCGTTTTAAAGACATTTTTTGATTTTGTTCACTTTGTAATCCATTTTAAGTTGTTTTTTAAAATTAGAACTTAAAGCTTATATTCTTGGGGAAGTTAGTGCAATTTAAATATTAGCATTACGGGTATTTTTGAGTATAGATGGCCCATTAGGGGAGTTCTTTTTAGGACGTCTGCAAAGAGGGAGTTATGGGTCTTCCAGAAGTTAACAAGGGGAGACTGGTTTGCGCTCGTCTGCAGTAATAATTACTGTAGATGAATACGAGCAAATGGGGGCCGTTGTATGTTATGATAATATCTGAGCCCTTTTGCTCAACGCAGCAGTATCAGAGTACCCCACCTGGTGTCATAGGTTGCCCTGGAGTGCAGACGTATGCAAATGGGGGAGGGTAATGCCAGATGAGGGCAAGGGGGGAGGGGTCATTGTTTGCAGATATCCTTTGTGGGGAACCACTTTGCGATATATGCATTATTAAGGATTTTTCTAGTTGAATTAATTTTTATGCTTTTATGATATAGTCCTGCTGACTTTCTGTATATAATTTAGAGGCATTTTCTGGGGTTTTGAAGTTACGATACGTTGGCTATCTTCTACTATAATAAAATAGTTCTGTTTTGGGAAAGATGACTAGCAGAATGGATTGTTGAGGCAACTGATTTAATTTAAAGTGATGTGTTTGTGTCTGTTGTGTTCAGGTCATAAGAATTGCCGAAGAATGTGCAGGGGCTTTAGCCAAGGCCATTCCGGCCGATCAGTGCATCACCATTCTCAACTCGTTCACTGAATCTGCTGAATGTCCAATCAACCTAGCTGCCATAAAAATGCAGATCAAGGTTGTTGAGATTATTTCAGACAAAGGCTTGATGCTGCAGCTGCTGCCACAGTTGGTTCCTGGACTCCTCAAGGTTGCTTTGTGTTTGATGTCTAATATTTGAATCACGTTTACAATTCTGACAACAAGAATCTATCAGTCATTGCACAAAGTTCTTTGAACTTTACATGTTCTTCTACGGAATAAATCCCTGTGACACCTGTTTAAAAATTCATCTTAGCTAAAAGAGGCAAGATGGGTTAGATCGAGTGTGGGCTACCATATATGTATATGAATGCAAGCACGTATCTACAGGCAGATGCTTGTTGATATGTATCCGTATAGGATTAAAGATGGGTGTTGCAGATTCCTTCATCTGTGTCTTGTTGGTTCGCAGAAATGCTTCCAAGCGCTTGCAGTCAACGTCATGACTACAAGGTGGCTTAGACAGAACCGTTTGACAAATCAGTTGATGGCACTACAGTCAACTGAAAGCAAGACCTGTTGGAATCCATAAGTCTGCTGTGTGACTGTTGTGTTTTGTTAGAATTTACAGGCAACAGGCCATCTGGTTTTGTGTGCTGGGGCTTTTACCAGAAAGCTGGCATTTGTATCGTGCAACGTTCTAGAATGACACAGCTTAGTTAACTTTCTCAGTTAGATTGTGCTCTGCGTCTGGTTGTTAGCAGATGCATGCTACTGAATTGTAAGTCTGGTGAGTTCATGAGATTGAGCTGAGAGAACTGATGGCAGCTGGTATGGTTGTTTTATTTGCAGGGCTATGACAACAGTGAGAGTCGAGTTAGGAAAGCAAGCGTCTTCTGCCTGGTGGCTATCTATCTGGTCGTTGGAGAGGAGCTTAGGCCTTATCTCAGTGAACTCACTGGTAGCAAAGTAAGTCCTCACCAGTTTCTTGTAATTTTTGCTGTCATCTGAGTCGTAATTTGGAGGTACACGTTAGTCTAGTGCTGAGATTGCTGGACGGTCAGCCCAGAGTTTCAGGGTTCAAATCCTCACCAGAAAAGCATATTGCAAGATTTATACTTCTTAGAGTCCTCTAGCAAACTCAGTTTACAAATGAGTACATTGACTGTACACTGCAAGAATTCTTCAAGAAATATTAACTTTGATCCATCCAGTCTGCCCCTTCCCATTTCTGTCAACCTAAACACAACCAACGTCTGTCTCCTTCCCTCTTGTGTCCCTACAACCAGATCTTGTTCTTACAGTATTCTTGGACAACCCCTGTGATTTGACACAGTGCTCATGAATGAGCTGGTACACTGCTCTTAGGTTTTAAAGTAGCACTTCAGAAATTTTAGAGTTTATGATCTAGTTCATGATTTTTGCTGTTGATGGGAGGCGAGACAGCAAGGGTGACAGAGGAATGGACACCCTATCGCATTGCTGAGGCTAAGAAAATGAAGTTGCTAACACTTCATACCCATGGCTGGTTCTTAGGGTTAGATAAGAGACTTTTCCTTCTCTTTGTTATTCACAGTGGACATTTCAAAGACTTCTACATTTGTGGTATAATTTTATGTATTTTGATTTTATAAGTTGCTTTCTCAATGCAGGTCAGTTTAAAATTATATATTATGCATTAGTGGATTTTTAGAAATGGCATAAATTTGTCAGTTTAAAAGAAGCTTAGTATTTATTGAATTCATTTTGTGTTCATCAGATGAAATTGTTGAATTTGTACATCAAACGGGGTCTTGCACAAAAAGTTGAAGATTCAAGTGACAGGACTTCAAAAACAAATTCGCCTGTTTCAGCCGATCTCATCTAGACATTGCTTGTAGATGGCGCCTTGCCTAGGAATCACTTAAAGTTGTTTTGCTTTAAAAGGACGCTGCTGCATTCGTGTCATCAGTCAGTGAACTTAGAAGGATGTTTGCATTAGTCTGATTTCTGGTGGCTGGCCTTCGTGTTTATTTTTGCTGACCTTAAAACTGAATCTTCCAACTTCAGAGTACGTTCGGCAGGATGTTAGCTGTTTGTGGTGATGCCAGATTTTGTGAGAATTACAGAGTTTTCATTAAGATTGTTACAAGTGGTTTTTCTTTACTGAGTCTAAATATAGGTCATGGATATGCTTCTTGTTAGCAAGAGTGATTGTCTGCCATGCAGAAGGGCTTCGCTGCAGACGTGTCGGACAATTTCACTGTAATTGACCTTAGTAGACAAACAGCAACCATTGTCTTGTCTCTTTTCTGGAGTGCCACTTAATCTAACCTCAGACGAGATTTCAGTTTCCATTGGCGAGCTAGGGCTCTTACTCCAAAACTATTGCATTTATTCATTGTTTTGTAGTTCTGTCCTGCAGTGGGAGTGTTTATCGTCGACTAGTATGAGATTTGTGTGTACTAATTCCTTTAGCAAGGACCAGAATTCATGTGATACAAATACTAACAACATAAAGAACATGATGCATACTGGCTTGATTTTTAGAGTAAAGGTGTCACCAGTTTTTACCCGTTGAAGTAGAAACTGATAAACATTTGCATCCAGTAACAGTTTACGGTTTCTGTGTAACCTAATTGTAGAACCCATTTGTACAACATGCAAACTTCCTAGCTAATTTGGTTTAACACTTTGAAAAAGACTTGTTCAGAATCAAAATATTTTAACATTCTGGACAGATAAAGAGTACATCATAGTTTTAACCTGATGATTATTTTGACAGTGGAATATCGATTCATTTCTTTGTAAACTTTGACAGCGGTTTGCTTCATTTCTTTGTTATCTTTTATACAGCACTGCTAAGACGTGTCAGTAATTTTGCACAGTGCATTGAAATCACAAAAGAAGTATTTATTTGGGCATCAGTCGTGCACTTTTTCGTGAGTCAGGGCTTTAACTGCCCCTGCAGTGGCTTGACGACAGTTTTATTTGATAAAACGCGATGAGTTTCAACAAGATAAGTACTTGTGTGAATGTGCTTGGGTTGTGACTAAGCTGTTAATACAAGGAATGGACCTAAAAGGCTGTATGCTTGGCTTCAAGTACATTGGCCGAGTACAGGTATTTGCCTTGTTGTCAAATGTGCAGGTTTGAGCCTTTCCTGATACTGTTACTAGGTAGGTTTATTGAGTAACTGCTTCACTTACAGTTGCATGGCACCATTGATTGATGCTTGTCATTAGATATTGGTGCTTCTTTAAGTATAGAATTAAGAAACGAAATACATAGCGCCTTAAAAGAAGCCACCGAAGGTGATGTTTAAGGGCATTGGGTGTAGCAGATGTTACTTTAAATGTCTGGCCATGTATTTCAAGTAAGTTGGTAGTAGTTTTAGTAGTATGAATAAGTGAAAAGTGATGGAGTAACAAGCTTCAGCAAATTGATAAAGCCGTAGACACAATAACAAAATGTAGGCTTTGTCCTGTCATATTTTTTTCATTTTAAGACTTTTGTGCCAGAGATCAATTCTGTCCTTAACGCGAAGGCAGTAGAGTAGTCTGGTTGGGATTGTAGTCTTGTTAGTTTCATTTTTACTCAGTCTGTGGTGAAATGTGTGAATAGATTGCAGATAAATTAAAATATGGCCGAATATGACTGCCATGCATACATGCAGGCAAAATCTGTTTATGTTATATAGATCTATATGAGGGCAGCACAATCAGTGATTCTCAACAATTTGTATCAAGAGACGTCTCCTGAACTACCATAATGTTAGCTGTCAATTCTTTGGAGCTATTTGTGGGCGTAGTATGATGCTATGATGTCTTTTATTGTATTCATGTTGTCAACAGAGTACTGTACTTTTGAAAATCAAGTTTTATTTACATTCACGTTCTCTTTTATTTATCGAGTTGTGCTGCTACTCTTGCTCGCTTCAGAGAACAGAAAGCTTTAACTGAATTGTGTGTGTTTATTCTGGTTGCGTGTCTGGTTAATTGTTGAAATTACAAGTAATTTCACAGGATCAATCAACATGCAAAATAACTTCCACTGTAATTCCTTGTTGCGTTTGCAGTCAGTGTTTCTGTGGCTTTTCCTGCTGGTTGTCTGGTTGCATGTGCCGTCTGTGAGTTGTGTTGTTCACAAGTAAATGCTGCCATTTTTATTTGCATTGGTGGAGACGTTGCCTTGTCTTAACGTGTGTAAATGTTTAAAATAATTATGGTTATAGTTAACACATGATGGTTATGAGGGTGACAGGTCTTTTGCTCTGAGCAACTGGTGACCAACCTTTTAAACTGGTTGTATATAAATCTGTCTTTGGTTGAACTTCTGTCCAAATAAAATAAAAGCAGAAAGTGTGTTTTGTTAACAGTAGCACATGTTGGGTACATTCCACATTGCCCCAAAGAAGTACTGGGAGTCCAAGTACAGCCAGGCGTACTTGCGAGAATATTATGTTGTACTTGGAGATAATGTGAAAACACCTCTTGAATTATTTTGGAGTCCACCTCTTTGAGTTCAGTCATTGTGTCTGTCATGCTGTGATCTTGACGACATTTTCTTAATGACTTTTAACATCGTTAGCACTGAGAGTGCCTCTGAAGAGTTTGTCTTGAAGAGGTGCTATACAAATTTCAAATTACAGTTACAATTGAAGTTGAGAAAATTGTGAGAATAGAATTAGAATGGAGCGGGTTGGAATCTGGTACTGCTTAGGCCATGTAGGTGTGGAAAAGTGAACCTGACTGTGTAGTTGTACTTTTACCAATTATGCGTGGACCATAAACCAAGGAGGACATAGAAGACTAGAGGCTTTCGAATTTTGAATATGGTGAAGTATGGAGAAAGTTGGCCAGACAAAAAGCAAACAAAGAAGTGTTGCAAATAGTGGATGGTTGATGGCTACGATAAGAATGCAACAGGGGGAAGGGATTCGATAATGCGCTATAGAAGTACTTCTTTTACAGTATAGTATAGTAAAGAGAACAGCTGCGGCGTGTTTGGATTGTAACAATGGATTTAACAGACTCTCAATGCGTCGTCGTTTTCGATCCTTTTCCTTGCAGACGAAGGCCACGCTACACATAATTCTCACAAAACAGTCGTTACAGTAAATTTAAAATCGATAACTGGAGAGTTGGAAAACAAACAGAAGATGTTGACTGCTGATGCTGGACTGGATGGTGTATGGATATGGCAAACTGAAGAAGGACAAGGAGGCAAGGATATATGAACCTGCCCAAGAGCAGAGAAAAGGAAGGGTAGTCCCTTTTGTTAGCCCTGGAGGCAGCTATGGGTATGATGTGTTTAGCAACCTTATGTTTCTTAGCCTTGGCATATGAGGGGAGGTGGCCAGCCCTCTCCCTCGCCACTGAGGGGCTGCACGGGGTTCAAATTCCTTCGAGGGCAGACATTTTGAGAGTACAGCTGCACTTGACCCCAGACACAGAGAATTTAGCCATAAGAAATACACTGACGGTTTACACTGTCAGAGGGAAAATTGGGATCGAGGAGAATTGTAAGCTGGAGAATTGTAATATTCTGTAGACTGAGACAAACAACGACTGAGCTCAGTTACTGCTATGGGCACGCTGGCCACAATGAATTGGTGTCTGCTGTTGTCTGTCCGTACCATTATTATTATTATTACTACTACTATTATTATTATTATTGTTATTATTATTATTATTTCAATATTTATTAAGCGCCGCTATGTCATGACTAAGCATCAGTCAATAACGCTGAGCAGCTGTCAATGAAGGACTTGCTCAAGGTCTCTATGCAGTAACCGAGGCCATGTTGTATGCCTATGGTTATTTCTCTAGAGGTTTAATAATTGTCGGTTTATATGTGTTCCTTTTGTCTCCCTGAAGAGTGATGGTGTGACTTCAGTCAGACTGGATCATTTAGAAAGTGACGGTTTGTTTGTTGGTGGCCAATTACGGCCAGCTGTCTACCGACTTGGATTTGCTGGAGATTCAAATTGGAGGCAGGAAGCAAGGTTTAGAAACGTGGACCACCGTCGTAGCACATTTGCGACAGACTTGGTAAGCTGACCTTTTGACTGTAAACAATTTTAATGGCTTCCCTTTGTTAATCACCTAGGTGGTCAGTGAGCCTGATTCCTTAGCCAGTCTGAAGTATCCCTGCGTAGGACCACTTTAAGAGAGACGCACATGCATCCGTACCATTTGATTAGCCATGTATTGACAACCTCTGAGAGGATCTTAAGAAATGCGCTATAGAAGTACTTCTTTTACAGTACAGTATAGTAAAGAGAACAGCTGCGGCGTGTTTGGATTGTAACAATGGATTTAACAGACTCTCAATGCGTCGTCGTTTTCGATCCTTTTCCTTGCAGACGAAGGCCACGCTACACATAATTCTCACAAAACAGACGTTACAGTAAATTTAAAATCTAAAAACAATGACGAAGAGCTCAATTTATGAAGCTAACGACGCTTGAAACATTCACTCTGATGTACAGCGCGCGTTACAAAGAACAAATTCTTAAGGAATCGATGTTCGTTTAAATGCCCATCTGACGAACATCTTGCTGCTGTTTCATCAACTCAAGAATAGGCCTACTCGTCGTTCGAACGCTTTCTCTTTTCCCACCGCTGATGCAAGCCGTCCACTGAAGGAGAAACGGTTACTTGATCGTTCTGGAATGGACATAATATAGTCTGCGCACATCCTGGCACTGTTACATGCAATCAGGTGCATGATATGTAAATGTAATGTAAATCTCTGAAATCTCTCATCGCCACACAAAAGCTGAGTTAGGGAGATCATCTTATCCACCGGCGCTAGATCAAATCTGCAAGAGTCAGGTTGCTGAGGTCGTACCATTAGATTATACGCATGGAAAAAGAATAAGAAAATCGGTCCCTCAAACTAGACTGTACAGCCCGAGAGGGAATCGTGGGTATGAAATGTTAGCGACTTCATTTTCCTTAACCCCATCAGCATAAAAGGGTGGGTGGCTAAAGTCTTCTCCCTCACCGCCTGATCTTCCTACTCTTAGTGCACGATCGGTGTGTAGTTTATAGCAGAGTTCGCTACGGGGGATATAAGTTGATCCAAAATCTCGAAACAGATGTCCACCCTGGCGGGGATTTTATCCCCGACCTTTCGAGTGACAATCCAGCAGCTAAACACTAGACCATTGCTCACCCGAATTTGCACATAGGCTGTCAGACAGAGGCTATCATTTAAGACAACACACAAGCGGCCTTTACAGATGCGCACAAGGTCACTTTCCTCGACGCGAGGACTCCTCTGCGGAGTTCTAATTTTCGAAAATGATGAAACCCGAGAACGTTGTGTACATGTAACCGTGAAGATAGGATGCTCGGTCGAGCAGCTGCAGCCAGACACTGTCTCCTCTGTCTAGACTGAGGACGACGATGTTGGAGGCAGTCGCCCAGTAAGGGATGCTCTCCGCCCACACGGTTGCAACCATCTCTCCATCCTTCACCAGCATCACGGCTGCCTGTATTGTCATATATGAAAGCACGTTAGATAGCGCATGTATGAACACGCATGTGTATTATGTAGTAATTTCGTAATCTAGCAGTTTAGTAATGCCACCCTGTGGAGTGGCATGGGTGAGAGAAGGACTAATACCTCTATAACCCCATCCCAATTCTGTATGCATACACTTGCGTATATTGTTGCATGCTCAAAGCTTAGGTCCATGAAGCATAAAGATGGATGGATGGATGGATGGATGGATGGGTGGATGGGTGGATGGATGGGTGGGTGGGTGGATGGGTGGATGGATGGATGAATGTCATTTTATAATCTTGTCAGCTACTACTCCATTTCGAGATGCCGCACTGTGGAGAATAAGTTTACCCTACGGCTGTAAATAACCCTGTTGGTTGACCTTTTGCCTGCCCTGTGCAGAGACGACTACGTTGAATTGGTAGGTGGCGTTGACAGGAGCCGTGAAATGACCGGTTTCTTCGTTGTAGGCATCGCCGATGTTTGTAACGATGCGATCGAAGACGACGTCTGTGTTCTCCGTTACTGGACCCAGGTTCTCCGACAGACCGACGAAAAACGCCACCTTCCTTGGCACAGACGCCGACAGCCCTAACCACCCACCACCAACACTTAACAAGGCAATACGCGAGTGAGTGAGTGAGTGAGTGAGTGAGTGAGTGAGTGAGTGAGTCAGTCAGTCAGTCAGTCAGTCAGTCAATGACTGACTGACTGACTGACTGACTGACTGACTGATTGACTGACTAACTGGCTGGCTGGCTGAGTGGCTTATTGACTAACTGACTGGCTGACTAGCTGACCGATTGACTGACTAACTGGCTGGCTGGCTAACTGGCTTATTGACTAACTGACTGACTAACTGGCTGGCTGGCTGACTGACTGGCTGACTAGGTGGCTAACTGACTGACTGACTGTCTGACTGACTGACTGAGTGGCTAGTTTACTGACCGACTAGCTGGCTGGCTGACTGGCTGGTTGACTGCCTGACTAAGTCTATTAGCAATTTCACGCATTTATAAATGCATAGTTAAGGCACGTTGTAAGAGTGAGTTCCATGCTTTAAGGTTTGATGTGTCGCGCCGATGTCCTACCTGGTAACCCGGGCAGCCCTGGAAGTCCGTCCTCTCCTGGCTGTCCTTTATCGCCGGTAGCGCCTGGTGGTCCCCTCGGGCCCCTGATGGGGAGCTTTACGGACATCGGAAGACTGACGTCGTCTCCCTTGCAATTGATCTCCAGATCACAGACGCCTGCTCCGCCGTCGTCCTTGTGCCTCCCTCGCTGCTGGAAAGAGGTCGAAGAAGAGGATGATCGCTCGCCACGCTGTTTCTGGGCGGTCAGTGCTACAGGGACGGCCAGTGTCCAGACGAGTATGGTCATCAGGCCCAACCGACTGACCAGAGAATTACTGACCATCGCCTCCAGTTGCTGTGCTCTGCGACTTCTGCTGTTGTTGCGTTCGTCCAAGACCAAACTGAGGCTAATTACTAGGTCCAATTAAACTGACCAGATAAATTGGCCTTTTGAGTAGATATTTAACTGGCGTTGATAGCGGCGTTCTCGCTCTGATAATGACGCCTATGGGCCAAGTAGTCTAAACAACAGAAAACATGAGCGAAAATCACGAAAACAACGAGACACTTTGTGTTTGGATCAAAAACAGTCTCATCATTTCGAGCCAATGCTAAGTTACGTGAAAACTTTAATTGAACTGCACAGAAAATCTAACCAGGTCTTCCACGACGCTATACTCAACCCTAGCCAATGATTTAGTAGTTCGGTTTGTACATCTGGTTAACATACTGTCTGCCTGATTCTTGGATCTTGACCTGGAACCGAACGAAGAAGATGAGGTAGAAGATTTTGTCTTGACTGAGCGCCTGCGAATAAGCTTGTTCCCGCGATTTCGCTTTCGATGGGCGCTGGGAAATCTCGAGTTTATTATTAGGATAACATAAAACCTTGCCTTCAATCCTACATGTATTTCTCACCTAAAACTGATCCCTAAACAACAAACCAATCCCAAACCTTACCCCCCATCCTAAAACTGGCCTTTAGCAATAGCCTTAACCGTTACTCATTACCCTCGTATTTTTAACCCTAATCCTTATTGCTATTCCAAATTGCTAATCTAATTGCTAATCTTAATCTAACAGACCATTGATTGATGCCTGGTGCATTAGATAACGACAGTATAAAGTCATTAGATCAGATAAGCCTATCTTCTGTTGTTCTCAAGAAAATACCTCCGAAGTGTGTCAGCCGTGAACCATAAGTTATGTCCTGAATAGTTAAAAATAGTTTCTTCAGAGTTTAGATCTACTTTTAAACCCAATTAAGTCAATTAAATCTACTTTTAAACCCAATTAACCCAATTAAACCCAATATAACCAAATTAAGTCCCTGTATTCACCTGTAGGTGATATGGATCCAAAATTTCATTCAGCCTTACCTGCAGTAAGATTTTGCACGGATTACCAATCGCTGGACCTTGATGACGTTCTCCGGATTAGAAAAACTGCTTCTGCTTTTGCTGGTGATGGTGATGGTGGTGGTCCTGCTGCAGAATTCCTTGAGTGACCGAGTGCATCAGCGATGCCAATCAAAGAGCGCGCTGGAGTAAGGGGTGGAGTCTGTCTCTCATCGCAACCACTTTTCAGTAAACTGTGTTCCCTGCGCTGGTACAGATGCAGGGAAATGTAATCAGTTGAAACACCTGTCAGTCAGATCTAGTGACGACGTCAGTCTGCGTCTCCGTGGGTGGTGTCAAGTGTATCTATGTAGGTCCTGTGTGTCCAGTCCAGACACTCAGTATGACGCCTTAATAGGCCTATGCATGTATGTAACTAGACACTTAATGTAGCGCCTCAGTATGCGTGTATTTAGAATTTATGTACGTCTGTATCTAAACACTTTATATAGCGCCTTTCAAGGGGCCTAGCCCTAAAGATAACGCACCGGACTGTCGGTGTTCAAACTCACAACTGACTTACTTAATGTTAATTTTCACTCAAAATTGAAAACTCTTGTGCTTCGCAGATCCTGTCCTCTTCTTCCCCTTATCTATCTTGCAGATCCGATTTCAATTACCACCCACCTATAGCCGACTAACTGCCTGACTCTTGGATCTTGACCTGGAACCGAACCCACCTTGCCTATCGATTTTGTTTTGACTGAGCGCCTGTGCATAAGCTGATTCCTGCGACTTAGCTTTCGTTGGGCGCTGTAGAAGTCTTGAGATTACGATTACGATTACTTACATCAAGAATACTACTAGGCCTACACTTGCTATGATAAGCAGGTAATGCATCCACTGCACCATGCCCAATGCGTCAACGGTTAGGGTCAAGTCTAGGGTTAAGTAAAAGTCTGAGTCAAACGATCCAATCATCTGTGTTAGTTTTACGTTACTTTAGGGCACAGACTGTAGGTCTTTGGTTAAACGTCGTTTGATTAATTATGCTTTTTAATGACCAGCATATCCGCATAGGCCGATAATCCTACTGCATGGCTACTCTCGTTGGGCGCTGTAGAAATCTCGAGATTACGATTACGATTACTCTGTTGGAAAGATGGAGAGAAATAGGCTACCACTAGGCCTATGTGGAGGTGAGGGAAATTACTGAGGAGGATGCATCCCAGTGGGAAATAGTTTGACCCTTACGTCAGGATTACAATTTACAAATCGCCCCTCTACGTTACATATTTTGTCAGCATTGATGTTAGCTGACCTAAAGCGGATTGCCATTTACCCTAATAACATTTGGTTCTTCTATGGAGTCACTGATCGCGTTTCAAATCTGTTTCGGGACCTGATTCGATCTCCCCGAGCAGAATTGAAGAACCTGGGACGAGCAGATGGAACGAGAACAAAATGGCGAGCAGTAACAGGCTGATCAGGATGCATAGGTATTTAAATTAAACTAAAATATTTCTTACTGGTTTCTGTGATAGACCAGTATAAACAGCTAATGCACAGATCCAGATACTCAGCAGATTCATGAACATTTGTGAAAGAAATAGATAATGACATCGAATCGGCCGCCATGTTTACCACCCAATCGACTAGCGCAAATGCGATTGAAAATCTCCGAAATTTCTCTGTACCATATAAAGTTCCGTCAAGGGAAGGGCGCAGAACAGAGAAGAGTTGCGTCGTTTGATTCTTGGACCTGCCTAAGAGCAGAACACTGAAGTTAACTCCGGCACTACCTTGTTTGGGGGTAGTGCCAGTCCCAAGCCTGGATAAAGGAGGAGGGCGACGGCAACGACCTTTGATGCCATAAGCTGTCGTTAAACTGAGGAACTACTACTACTAGCAGAACACTGAAGAAGAAGAAGATATCGGATCAAGTCTGCAAGAGTCAGGTTGTAGGGTCAATTTCTGGGCCAGGTCATAATCCTGGAGGGGTTAAGACCGAGAAAACTATCAGCGTGGTGCTCGCCTTAGCTCCAGCGTATATTCTTAAGCTGCTCAGAGAAACCTGATTTCTCGGAACTCGCTTTGGAACGCGACCGTCGTATAGACACAGGCAGTCACGTCGCATCCATTGACGGAGTTCAAGCAGAGATGTGATGCTTCTAAGGATGAAAGGACGGACTGGGCAGGAGGTTGAATAGGAACACGATTAAGACATTTACGGCAGCAGTTTCTCTGCACGACCCTCGACTGGCACGTGTTTGTCTGAGGCAAAGATTCAGCCAACGGGCACCTGCTGGTATCTCGGTTCTCGCTCTTAAAGACAGCGAAGATGGCCTATGCAATTATGGGCCACACAGGGCACATGTACACGGCTAAAAATAGATCAATGCAGTGAGTTAAACCAGCGAATGAGTTTCTATTGCTTAGCGATACCATATAATGCTTAGCGGCTTTGTGAGGTTCTTAAAAAGCGCTGCATAAATAGCTAGATACATAGATACACCGATGCATATCCCCATATACAGCTGGGCTAGACATTACGGAGATATTTATGCAAACTGGAGGGACACGTAGAATAGACTGAATGGAAGCTAATTTCAATTAGCCCAACATGTTTACGCTCTCAGATGTGCATATGCCTGGAATAATCGAGAGATAGGCTTGTAACAGACAGAACTCAGAGAAACACTGAGATTTATCTAAACGAGGTGCACTGTATAGCTGTGGCCAAAGGGGCATGAGGTGTCTGTCTATCTATCTATCTATCTATCTATCTGTCTGTCTGTCTGTCCGTCCGTCCGTCCGTCCGTCCGTTCGTCCGTCCGTCTCTCTGTCTATCTATCTATCTATCTATCTATCTATCTATCTATCTATCTATCTATCTATCTATCTATCTATCTATCTATCTATCTATCTATCTATCTATCTATCTATCTATCTATCTATCTATCTATCTAACTGTCTAACTGTCTGTCTGTCTGTCTGTCTATCTAACTATCTGTCTGTCTATCTATCTAACAATCTATCTATTTGTCCGTCTGTCCGTCCGTCCGTCCGTCTGTCTGTCTGTCTGTATATATGGTTATTTACGTAGCCCTTTTTAATTGTTTAGCTCCAATCGAGAGACTCCGTCAACCTGAAGGGCGTTTGATGCTGAGGGGGGAACAGCGATGCCAGTTTCAGTAGCTAGCCCTTAAAGGTCGACCCTTACGATGTTCCGATCCGATGGATGCTGCGGAAAAGGAAGTGAATTCCGGTCGGTTTCTGTTTCCGGTTGGCTGCGCAGGCGCTAGATTGTCGTCATGCATGACTGACTACGTTGCAAACGCAGGCAGAGGCGTCATCAACTGTCCATCACTCAGAGACGTGATTGACATATAATTAGTTAGTTATCTCGACAGTTAATATAGCGCCTTTAAAGTACCTCACAAAAGCGTTGCTTATGCTGGCATGGGTGGTGCTATAGTTCATTAGGAGCAAGTAGTTCATTAATCAACCAATGTTCACACAACTTAAAGAGTCACCACTATCGGGCTCTCGCACACACGTATATACCATAGAGCCCAACCTACGGAAGAGAATTTGCTTAACAATGACAGCATGCAGTCTTCCTAAACAACAACATCAACAACAAGTATATAGCCAAGCGCTCGCAGTTCCAGAAATACACGGACGAGCAGTTTTGGCTTTTCTTATGACTGAATGAAGCTGTAAACTTATTAGTCTTAATACTCTTGAAATGATGATGATGATGACGACGACGACGACGATGATGATGATGACGAAGACGACGATGATGATGATGATGAGTTCTCTGCCCTAAGGCAGGTCCATTAGCTTTATGCCACCCGCGGATGAGATGAGTGAGGTGGTTTCCCGTTGCCTTCTTCACAGACAGTTGTGAGTGAGCAACTTGTTCAAGGTCACTATGCAGTGGCTTGAGGTAGATTCGAACCCGGGACCCTACCGGTTAAGAGGCACAGACCATACCACTACACCATCGTGTCTCACACTCTTGAAATAAATGAAGAAAAGACAGCGATGAGGATGGTTAGCCAGACCCCAGTGATGTGTACCATGCAACTCATCACGAATGTCGTTTCCACTGGGTCGGATTGAGGTCGAGGCTATGTCTCCGGCTCTTTGCACAGAGTCTTTAAAGAAGTTCGCGAAGTTACATCGATGGTCCATTCAAATCAATAACAACTTATGAGTCCGGACATCATCATCATCATCATCACCATCATCATCGTCGTCGTCGTCATCATCATCATCATCATCACCATCATCACCACCATCATCGTCGTCGTCATCATCATCATCATCATCATCATCACCATCATCATCATCATCGTCGTCGTCGTCATCATCATCATCATCATCATCACCAAGCTGTGGTGCTCTGCTGTTTCTGCTGCTTCTGCTGGGCGTCCAGCATCGCATACGAAATCAGATGTTTGACATTTGCCAAGTAATTAAGGACGCAGGTGCCTGGGTGTCTGGATGCTGCCTGTCCCGATATTTACACACGTGGCTTCTGTAGATTCACTTCTACGAACGGCAGAATTGGGGTCTCCTAACATCTGGGAAAAGCATCTTCTTGGGCGTACTTCCACCTCGCATCTATTCACCCTCCTCATTTTACCCTTCTTCCACCCACCACCAACCACACATACAATTTATTTCTACCTCATGTCTTTTCATACTCTTCATTTTACCCTTCTTCCATCCACCCACCCAACCATCCAATCAACCCACCCACCCACTGACCTGGTTAGCTACATTGGTTAAAGCGTGCGCCAAGGCGCCTCTGAGCGTGAAGATGTCGGTTCGCATACCAATAGCGGTTGTATTTCAGAGATTTAACCTCGGGCTAGCACGGTCCGTACACTGGGACCTTAAGTGGTGTGGATTCCATTCAAACGGGAAGCGATGGTGAAAGATCTCACCCGGTAAATTCATTGAAAAATGAGCAGGGTTGAGGCCATACGGTCGCTATAAAAAACACGTACATTAACAGATGCATTTACACCCATCCAGTCATTAATCTAGTCATGCTAGTTGGGTTCATTTGAAACTGTTGTACTTGCACTAGTGTAACTACCCTTTGCAGGTCCCCATTAACTTGAGGTGATCCGTGTTATATGGAAAACTAAGAACCCTTTCCGGGTCAGAATCGGCTGCTTCACTGTACCCGTGTCAACCCGATACCCTCCAGGGCCAGGGCAACAATGCGGCTGCAAAGTTTTTCACCCCATAACCCAGAGGGTAATAATAATCACGCACAGCCCGGGGCATGAAATATATGCAGCTGGTTTACTTGAATGGAATGGAATCTAATATAAGACTTCTTGTTTCTTTCGATTTGCGAGAAATTAAAGGCTAGTTAGCTACATCAGTAAGCGCGTACGCCAAGGAAGCCTCGGTGGGTGAGGATCCCAGGTTTGCGTCCCGGTCGTGGCTTATTTCAGAGATTTGAATCTCGGGCTAGTACGGTCCGTGCGCGGGGACCTTAAATGGCGTGTAGCGGTGGTGAAGGATCTCACCCGTGTGCGGGTGGAGGCCATATATGGTCGCTATAGAAAAACGTGTACAATTCACAATTTTTTTGGTCTGGCACGTGCAGCATTTCCAAAGACACCAACAACCTGCGACCAAATAAGAAATTTATTCATTCGTCCATTCATTCATTCGATCAATCATTCACAGCATTTTTATAGCGCCCCTTCAAAAATATCTACTCAATGTCTCTCCCAGTCCAGCACAGGATGGGAAGAAGAAAGGAGAGAATAGACATGCAGACAAGAAGTATTGCATGAATCAAACTCAAGTTAGCCAAAGAAAGCATCCGATGAAAAAACGGATAAGAACAACTATGAGATAAAAGCCAGATTTATCCTCAAGACGCAATCTCCTCTTATTCCTTCCTCGTTTGCATCCTGTTATTTCTCATTCGCTCTTCGTTCTACTTTTTATGCCTTGCCACCGTTTTTCCTATTTTCTCATCGCCCGAACGTCTTCTTTCTCCTCCTTCTCCTGCTCCTTCTTCTCTTCCTTTCCATCTATGTCTCCAATTTGTTCCTCCTCCTCTGTTTCATCCTCATCTTTTTCTTCTTCCTCTTGCTCCTCCTCAATCATTAGCTTTTCAATGGATCACGAGACACGGCGTTGAAGTGGGAACTTACATACAAGTTTCCCCACTGATTTCTCCTTTCATGGTGTTGCTGATGGCGATATAAATGCCCGGTTGCCTGAAGAAGATTAGGAGGGTGCTGGCGATTTCAAGCCATCGATGACATCTGGGCATCCTCAGCTTCACCCTGGAGTCACATCATGATTGCGTTGGTGTTCAGTCGCCGTTGGGTAATAATGGTTGGTGGTGGTGGTGGTGGTAGGTGTTGGAGCTGGTAGTGGATATGGTGGAGTTGGTGGTGAAGAATGCCGTAGTGGTGAATGGAGGTGGTAGAATAATTGTTGGTGGCGGAATTGATGGTGCTGGTGGAGTTGTTGGTGGATCATGTCTTTGTGATGGTAGAAGTGTTGGTGGTAAAGGTGGAGGTGGAAGAGTTCTACGTCTTCGGTTCTATTCAATAGATGGCAGAAGCTATCGGTCCAATCATTAGCACCACATGAGGTTTATTTAGTCTTGTAGGTTGGACCTGTTTTCCTGCTGTACAACATCATTCCATTATTATTATCGTTATTGTTATTGTTAATAGTATTATTATTGTTGTTGTTGTTGATGCTGTTATTGTTGTTGTTATTATTATTGTTGTTGTCGTTGTTGTTGTTGTTATTATTATTATTTTTATTATTATTATTATCTATGTCCGAGGTACCCATGATCCCTGTGATAATATTATCCCTCCTTAAGTCTTTTAGTTATTAGTAGAAAGTCATTCTGTCAGTTTAACGCGTCGCGTTTTACGATTGGAGGCATTCGGAAATCATGCATTCATATATTAATAAAAATTATTATGTATTAATTGAATATACATATATGCTTAACCTATATATACAATATGTATAATAGGCCTATTTGTTGATGCCTTGTGCATTAAACACCGGCGCTCTAGAAGTTTCTGGTTACTAATAATATTTGTAGATGCGCGATCGACGCAATTGCTGAGCTGTAATAAGACGGCTTAAGAGCGGCAGGTGAAGCGCTGAGCTTGATTGAGGAAAAAAGCTTAATCGGTCTTCAGCAGATGACAAACCACCAACGACCGACATCCATTGCGGGTTTCGTCGTAAGTTCAGTCGGCGAAAGACGCATAATCAATATGTTAGCTATAGAGATTCAGTTCTAAGACGAAGACGTATACAATTCCTGTTGTAGGAATTAGTTGAAACTCATGCCTTAACGCTGTCTAATGCCTGTCTTTCGTACTCTTAACTGGACCCAGCAGTTAATTGTCTCGCTTTCGCATTCGTCCAATCCATTATGTCTTTCTTCTTCCTCTTCCTCTTCTTCTTCTTCCTCTTCTTCTTCTTCTTCTTCCTCCTCCTCTTCTTCTTCTTCTTCATGCTCTTGCTCTTCTTCTTCTTCATCATCATCATCATCATCTTCTTCTTCTTCTTCTTCTTCTTCTTCTTCCTCTTCCTCTTCTTCCTCCTCCTCCTCCTCCTCCTCCTCTTCTTCTTCTTCTTCTTCTTCTTCCTCTTACTCTTGCTCCTGCTCTTCTTCTTCATCATCATCTTCTTCTTCTGCTTCTTCTTCTTGCTCTTCCTCTTCTTGCTCTTCCTCTTCCTTTTACCTCCTTCTTCTGCGTAATTGTGGGTGTCTGTAGATGTATAATCAGAGTATATATAGGTTGTAATTCACAGCACGCGGGAGTCAAACCAGAGGCAAAAAACGAGACTGTCGTGCGGAGACAAAGAAATACCTAACGACAGAAAACAACGAACAGCGAATGAAGACGGACTCGCGTCTGTGTCTGGGGGTGGAACGTCTATTAGTGCGATGGATGGCGAATGAGATGGAAAGGAGAAGGAGAGACTGACAGTCAGCAGGGCAAAGACAGGAACACGCAGACAGACAAGAAATGTACATGACACATAAAGGACGCCGTGGTAGCGAGAACTATCACGTAGTAGTGGCGGCCCCAGGATTGCTTGCGTGGGGGCAAGAGCACATCCAGAGGGGCGACACATTCTGGCAGTCCTCCATACACGGGTCTGGTAGTAGTAGTAGTAGTGGTAGTAGTAGCAGTGGTGGTAGTGGTGGTAGTAGTAGTAGTTCCAATGCTTAACGACATCGTATGGCATCAAAAGCCGTTGACGTCGCCCTCCCCCTTTATCCAGGCTTCGGACTGGCACTCTCCGAGTACGGCAGTGGCGGAGTTTTACGCGAGTCTGTTCTGAGGGAACCGGCATATAACCAAGAGGGGCGCGGAGGGAACCGCTTCCCCCACGCCTTAAATCTAAATCCGCCACTGATTCGAAGGCTGTGCAAGACCAACGCTGCGTCTGATGCATGCCGTGCCTCAGCCGAGGTATCGACCTCCTTCCTATAAGAACTCAACCCGGAGCCACTCGTAACTTGCAGCCGTTCAGTTATTCGTCAGTCGATACAATCAGCCGAGCAGAAGAATCTCCTAATTAGTAAGTAAATATCCTCGAAAGGTCTTCGAACTGAAAACACTACTCTTCCACAAATCCTATCTTGATTCTTCCTCTTCGCATTATTCCACCACAGACAGCTCAGAAACATTTTCAACAATAATTGATTCGCACTTCATAAAATCTTTTATTAAAATATATTTCCATCAGCGACTTTGATAGATTCCTAAAAATCGCTCTGCTAACAATTAGATACTAACATAGGGCCTAAGTAAGTAGAGTAAGTAAGTAATGCGTTTTGTTAACACACCATATGTCCATCGGCTGAGCGAGGAATCGTGAGCGATACATGCATACAAATGTATAAGTGGCTGAACAGGTGTGAATGTAACTGTAATGTAATAAATGCAACAAAAGTGACGCATTCGTTGATTTCTTTCATCACAGAAACCGTGATCCACTGAGCTTCGAAAGAGGAACAGAAACCGGTTTCTGATGTCTTTGGAGGGTCTTATCACCTGGCGGTCGACCATCGCCGTCTGTCTGTCGATCTTCATCCTCATCACAGGGCCATCGACGGCCGCTTCCGCCCTTGCTGGAGAGGCTTTTCCACCCGACGGAAGAGGAAGGACGTCTGCTGCAGCACCAGACGGACTGGATGATGTCACACAAAGACGACTTCAGGAACCCTGTGATGCTCTTTGCAGGTGGGAGGGAGACTGCGGACGACGTGTCGCATCATCATCATCATTGTCGTCGTCATCATCATCATTGTCGTCGTCATCATCTTCATCATCATCATTGTCATCATCAACAACAACACCATCATCATCACTATCATCACGGCCATCATCATCGTCGTCGTCGACGTCGTCATCATCATACTGTAATCATTACCACTGACGTTATCATAACTACCATCATCAGTACCATCATCATCGTCGTCGTCGTCATCACTATCACCACCATCACTTGGTTCACTTAGTAGACTAATCTAGAAGCAGAAGATGTGCTAATACGTGTCTGCAGTCGTTAAATGTGGTCCAGAGTCAGGGAGTGGATGCGGGATACAATGAAATCCGGTTCGGATGCGAGACGAAGTAAGCAGACGGTCGCCTCACTTGACTGATGCTCGCAATTAATTAGACTAAAGCCGATTGCTCAATCGAATGAAGAAGCAAAATCCAGTTTCCTTTGTCACGATGACTGCGTCTGATGTAGAATACTTCGGTTGGGTGACTGAAAACACAGCCATGTCATTCGCAAACGTTTCCGAAAGTATTGGGTCCGATTAACTGGCTGCTACAAAATAGCTTGCTATCTATTTTAAGTACTTACGAACTTAGTAAGTGGCCTTCTTGCTCGTTAGATTGCTTGCTTAGTTGCTTGCTTTCTTGATATTTGTATGCTTGCTCACTTACTTACATACTTACTCACTTATTTATCTACTTACTCATTAAATGTTGTAGCGCCGTAATACACCAAGCATCAATCGATGGTCGTTCTAAGAAAATCACATTCCAGAATTACAGTCTTATGGACGGAAGCAATCGATATCTATCCTCCTCCATGGGGTAAATCCTCTTAGTATCCTCTGCGTCCTCTCTACTGACTTAGGCACAGGAGTGGCGGAAACTGCAGTGTTCGAGGAATTGTATGTTGCAAGGTATGGCATCAGGTTGCTTATTCTGAGTCAGAAAACAATACAGGATCTAATCCAAGCCAATCCAATCCAGTCCAGTCCCGTCCAATCTAATCCAATCTAATCTAATCCAATCTAATCCAATATAATCTAATCCAATCTAACATAATCCAATCTAACATAATCCAATCTAATCCAATCCAATCCAAACTAATCCAGTCCAATCCAAACTAATCCAGTCCGATCCAGTCTAATCTAAAGACTTCTGTAGCGCAGTTATCACTGTGCACAAGGCATCAATCGATTGTCTCTTCAAGTGAAACCGTAACAAAAAACGTACCACGTTGGAGAAGCCCAGTTGAAATCTAACAGTTCATGACAACCACATATAATTCATGCCATGATGGGTAAACAAATAAGTTGAAACAAATGATTCGTCCAGGTTTCTGCCTGAATGACCTTAGAGAACTGACAGTGTAGTATTATTTGTACGAAACTGTCTAAGTACGGTCCGTAGACGAGGGCCTTAAATGGTGTATATCGCCCATTGAAACGGACAGCGCTGGTGAAGTATCTCACCCGATAAATTCATTGAAAAATGAGCAGGGTCGTGGCCATACGGTCGCTATAGAAAATCATAACTTACACTTACTTTTAAGGCTCATGTGGTCATGAATTTGACTCTAGATGGCAGCAGTACGCTTATTTCAGTGCAGTCTACGCATTCATTATCAGACTGGTAGCCATACCAGCAGAGGCGGATTTAGCTATGGTCGTAGGGGGCGGTTCGCCCCCGCGCCTCTCTTGGTTATATGCGGGCCCCCTAAGTCCAGACCCGTGCATGGTGGACTGCCAGAATATGGCGCCCCTCTGGAAATGCTCTTGCCCCCACGCAAGCAATCCTGGAGCCGCCACTGATTATCAGCTTAACCTCTGGGTGCCACGCACCTCGGGAATCTGTTGCAGCATTGTTCACTGCATGGTGTGCATGAGATACTGAAGAATAATAATTGTATTCTGACGTAACACGCTTCTGAGACATGTGTCAGGTTTCCCTTGGGTTCAAAGCCAGGATGCAATTTATGGGGAACTTTCACTTCCGCACTGATTCAGTCTACACCCATTGAAGGTACTTCATTTTCCCCATGTATACATTCTGCTCCTACTTATGGGTTTTTCGCCACTGTTGACAACCACGAAAGGCATTCTGTTAGGGACCGATGGAGGAAGATAGAGACGAGAAATGGTCCCTTACATAATATGTCTCAGAGCGTTCCATCCAAAATACATTTGACAGTTTTCTTTTCCATGGCAACATGATGCTAATTATACCCGTACGCTCGATTCTGTGGCTTCAGCTCGTCAGTTGCCCCAGGGAGTGATGATGTAACGGACTCTTTTATGTCTACAGGAGCATCCAAGAAATTAGTTTGCATCGTATGACGGACAGACACACGCCCGAACGCACAGGTGCACTCACATGCACTCCCTCCTCGTTACATCGCGCGTTTACGCACGCGAGCAGATGCACAAAACACAGCTTTTATTAGCACGCTTACGTATGCAAATTCCGTTACCATGAAAGCTTCCCGCAAAGCAAACCAAGCAATTTGTGCTTTGAAACTGAAAAGACGATGACTAGGAAGAAAATATTAAAAAATAAGACTTGAAATAAAGATTATTAAAATCGGTCTATGTTAGGTGAGAAATGTGTAAATAGTTACGGCAGGGTAAGTTAACGAAAGGTAAGGTAAGGTAATTGCTCATTTCTCGTTCACCTCTGTCAACATTAGTCCTCAGAAGTGTGCTCCTGAAGTTGACAGTTCAACAGACATACACACGTGATAGGCAGTAGAACTACTGTTATAAGGCCTACTTTAGGCCTACTTCGCCGTTGTTGGCCCTGCTTCATGGAACGACCTGTCTGGCGGGAATTCCGATCTATCTGTCTTTTCCGCAAGCGTTTGAAGACCGTATTATTCCCCACTAGTTCTGGGATATCAGGCCGGGAGCGCCTGTGATGAGTTTCATCTTGAAGTGGCGCTTAATAAGTTTTTGAATACAAACACAATTATAGCAGGCCTGAATACTAAAACAGAATCATAATATATCAACATTAGAATATACAAAACATGCTCATTTATATAATAAATTAATAATGTGTGTATATGTATATACAAAGACTGACCATATGTAGGCTTATAGGTTGATGTAGTCTGATTATACTTAATTATACTAATTTAGATATAGATGTCTATATCAGTTAGACAGCCACGTGTGTAGCGCTTTTGATATGTTGATAAAAGACGTTATATAAATGGTTTGAAATATGCAACCATGCCCGATGACATTGCTTTTGCATTTGCGTTGTTGATGATGATGATGATGATGATGATGATGATGATGATGACGATGACGACGATGATGATGACGAAGATGATGACTATGATGACGATGTTGTTGTTGCAGTGAGAACCGGGGATGTCTGCTGTGGTGTTCTGAAGAGTGGGTGGACAGTCTGAGAAGACTTCGACTGATGGGTAAAAAGAAGCGCTCTGGTCCCACCCCCTACGACGACCAACTGGGCAGCCTCAGGTAGAACACACACACACACACACACACACACACACACACACACACACACACACACACACACACACACACACACACACACACACACACACACACACACACACACACAAGCACGCTCGCACACACGCACACACGCACACGCGCGCACACATATCGCACATGTTTGCTCTTTACAATCAGTGGGCTTAAATGGCGTGGCTTCCATTCAAACGGGCAGCGGTGGTGAAGGATCTCACCCGATAAAATCTTTGAAAAATGAACATGGTCGAGGCCATACGGTCGCTATGTAGAACCGTGTACATTTACATTTACATTTGTTGTATGTATGCACACTTAACACTAGGCTATGGCTACTACATATACCATATGCAACGTAGGCCTACATGATAAACAACTGAAAATTCGTGTGGTGTGAAATGTTTGCATAGTTTTGAAGACCATCTCTTTCTCAAAATGCTCGGAAGAACATAAACTGACTATTCGATAACAAGGTATGTATTTTTAAATGTAACATTAAAACTGCTATGAAGTTTTAACTACCTTGTATGCAAAGATGTCGGCATGGGTTTTAGAATGGGGGCATTAACGGGCCGACCCAGAAGGGCGCCAAGGTAGGAAGCTTGTGCTTTGCGGCACCAACACTTTTGATGACAGTTTTAGTAGCTGATACTTAGCGTAACCAACTGTTTTCAAGTTATTGAAATTTCTAATGGTCATGTGGTCTAATTGAGTGATCCCTTTTCCTCTTTCCTTTGCAGCACCCTTTCTAGGCTTCTTTTGGCTAATCGGAAAAAATATGCACCAAACATTTTACCTTTAGGGTTAAAAGTGGGGCTCCATTTTATTTAATGGGTCATAGTCCAGCCCTCGTATTTGGCCCTTGGTTTTATGTGGGCTTGATAAATCGCTGGCAGTAATAGGGCGTGTAACCTATATTTGGTCCAGGAAAACATTTATCATACAGGCATAAGCATGTTCAACTTGTAAGATGGGGTTTTAGTTCCATTTGCTCCCTACTCTTACCCCTCTCCTCGAATTGTTCTCCGCTTTCTTTTACCTACCTTTCCTAGGTGTCTTTTATTCGGCCCTTCTCTCTGGTATCTTGCTTCCATCAAACCTACCACGACCATACATACATAAATACACACATACATACATATGCACGTACATGCATACATACATAAATACATACATACATACATACGCACGTACATGCATACATACATACATACATACTAATTATTACAATGTTTCCGATTCGGAGATGTCACGTATGTTTGTCGTTACAGAATAAAATTGGGCACACAAATTCATGGGCCATATTTTAGGCACTCGAAAAGAATGTGTAAGAACATAGAACAGACGATCCGAACTAATTAAACAGTGGTTTATAGACAGTAGAACTCTCCAGAGGTGGGGGTCATCGTTGTTTTGTTAATTCATAAAGTCTATGGTATTGGTATCCACGCTGAAGGCATCAACCGATAGAGCAAATGTCACGATTCTGTATTATTTGACAGTGGTCTCACTGGTTCGGATCTGGAGCGCCTCTGATAAGTCTATTCTGAAGTGGCGCTTTATAAATGTCAGATTACAATTACAATTACAATGCTTCACCACAGTATTTATAGATCTATACGATTTATATATCTATGCAACAATGTGTAGGTATATTTCACGTAATTTGTAGATCGATGTAGCAATGTGTATTTGCAGATGACAAGAAATGTTGCGAATGCAGTTCTGCTGATGTCGCGACATGAAGTCACCGACTAAATTTCTTCAAAACTCCAAAAGCTCAAAAGAGATGGATATTGCTTTTTATTTTATTACATCACCGCCGTGAACGTTAATTAATATTTGCAAGTTTATATCTCTTCAACACGAATCCGTTCAAACTGTAATGTGGTCAAATCTCCTTAGCGCAAACAAGATACAAATCCTTTCCACTCGCTTTCCAACTTACTTGTCTCTCGGATTAGTATGAAATGGCGTGTAGAAATCACACCCTGGTCCATCAAATCCGCTGCCTACCCATTTCTCTCAGCTTGAACCCAACCCATCTTAACAGCTCCTTTCCCCATTCTCTCTCAGGTCTTCTGGCAACAGGACTTGGTTCTTGACACGCCAGCTTTGGACAACCCCGCTGACTTGACGCAGCGCTCGTGAATAAGCTGGTGTCCTTCGCTTAGCTTTTAAGTAGCGCTTTAGAAATGTCGAGTTTACGATTACGAAAGTAATATGTCTTCGTAAACCATACAATTGATTGAGAATACAAATCTTTACAGGTACATCCTTATACGAATGAGAAAAACATCTGTGAGACTGACCGACTACTAGGCCTTAAACGTAGAATTTTTAACTTTATCATAATATATTTTATTTAAATACTACATGAATTAAATAATGGTTTCATATGTAAGTTGTTTAGTTCAGTTTAGTTCGTTTCTTAAATTTTAGCAATTTATTGACAGACAGGTAAACATACGTACAGACATACAGACAGACACGGACACACAGACAAGGACACACATCGACAGACAGACAGACAGACACACAAACAGACAGACACACGATCACAGACAAACAAGCAGGCAGACAGATGCGATAATGAGTATCTCCTGGATAGGCCGGCTATCACACGTACGTATCTTTCGTCTGTCCCGTACTCGTAGTGTTCTCTCCTGGCGCACAAACAACTTCGCTCGACCTCATAGCCACGTGCACGTTGGCCTACTATATTTCCTTTTTTATTCCAGTGCAGTGGCGCAAATAGTAATAATCGGGTAATGCCAGTCCCAAGCCTGGATAAAGGAGGAGAGCGACGTCAAAGGCCTATGATGCCATAAGATGTCGTTAAACACTGGAACTACTACTACTACTACCATCACTACCATTACTACCACTACTACTACTGTAGATGACAGTCTGCGTAGCTTAAACATGTTCATAACTAATTGTTGACTACAACTATGAGAGATTAAATTAATGTATCCAAAATGGTCTCTCTAATGACTTTTCATGCCAGTAGTTATAAAATATGCGTTATGTAAAAAACACAATCAGGGAGAACATTTTCGGCAAGTTCAGTGTTGAATAAATAATTAAGTGCTCAGATTCCTCTTCTTTAGCATTACTGACATACTGCTCATAATTGTTGTGTACGTTGACATTGAACAGTGAATAATATTAGTGGCATTTATCTTTTTTGCCTGTTGAGATGTTGGGCTTTATGTCTGCCTCCATTAGGCCTACTTCCTTACCCCCACACCAGGTGCTTTACCTCTGGATCCCAATAAGGGCTTTGCACCCAAATCCCCATTATAGGTCCGGACCCCCAATGTTTGCAACGGATCGACGCCTCTGCAGGATAGGATTTGTGAAAAGGAATCTTAAAGAAAGAACTTTGAACTGAGTAGGCGTAAACGTCGGGGAATTGAGTAGGCCTAAACGTTGGGACCAACAGATACAGTAAGATAGAAAACCACTTTTAGCTTCTTTTCTAGTATTCATTCCTCGAGTTCTTAGGCGCCCAGTTTCGATCACGTGGTTTGTAGGCCAGGTGCAGCGTTTGGTATGCGGGTAAGTCGACCTGTGGTAAGTTGTATATGTTTTTAAACAAGCAAACATTTTCAGTAGTCATGTAAGCAATTTTTAGAAAATTATAGACAAATTAACATTGTAATAATAAATAGGGAAACGTTTTAAAAATATTTTGTCTTATCGTCATTAAGGAACAAGGTAACGGGGCGGCATAGACTATATACATCCGGGTTGATTTTTTACTGGATGACGTAGAAATCTAACCACTCAACACCGCCTCGGGTAATTTAGGTCTATTAATTAATTTTATTCAGATCTAAGGTTTTAAAATTATTGCGGTCAGGTGCTGTTTGTGACGCACTTCACATTTTGTCTACTTTGTTGTAGCATGTCTTCGGTACATTATACATGTAGAGTCAGTCAACTACTAGATAGCAATATACGGTAAGCATGTAATTCAATGGCGCGTTGAATTTGCATAAATATACGTAATCTGTGGTTGCGGTGCTGGGCGGAAGAGCTGGCAGGAGGGATTTCGTTGCAATAAACAAACGATTTTGTGCATTATTACAGAAACAATGCTAAATCCGATAATTTACGTATTGTAGAATAATTGCGCCTTTTGAATATGCGAACTGAAATGTTAGTTTAAAGACGTATGATGATAAATTCGACGAATGAGTATCAGCGTACAAGCTTAGTTTCTGGCACCCGTAACATACGGGCAGTGGCTATAGCTCTGGTAACCAGATACGGGTAGCTGCTAAATAGGCGAATTCCATTTTGTTAACGTATGTTTCGCCTAGTTAGCCTTGCGGCGGAATTATTTATGTGAATGTGAGAGGGCATTTCGATCGATATGCGAGTTTGATTCTATGCAATTTCCGATTCTCGGCTTCTGTTTCTCGGCAAACACTATAGTCACTTGACAGGCGTAATCCCCATTTTCTTGATGGATCATGGAAATAAATCACGTGCAGAGAAATTTAGGTCGGATGCACGTAATCGAAAACGGGTACTACTCTCCAGGAGTTGCTGTAGGAATGATGGAAGGAGAGGCGATGTGCGTCTCGGGCCAATCTTACACCATGTCACCCAGCATTGACTGCCCGATGCCAGGAATGCTCAGCAGTACACAGGACAGTATTGTGAAAAGTGAACCTTCTGAAACCATGTCAACAGACAGCAGATGCTCTCAGGAACAAGGCAAGAATCACACTGCTATTTTTTAATATCGTGGACATTTTTATATTTAATAGTCAACATTGAAAGCATGTGCTAACAAAAGTTCATTTTTTTGTTCTTAATTAATTTTTTCTATTCTTATTATTGTTAACATAAAGGTAGTTAAGTTGTATTAAATGATCAGATTTGTTATATTTCTTGTGTACTTGTTATTGTGGTATGATTGACCAGTTCAGTGCTCACATAGTTTCTTAGCAGCAAGAAAGTTGTTGCAGTTCATTTGTTTGCCTGAGTTAGCAACTGTTTTGCTGTTGTAATTGTAGCTGGAAATTTATATATAGCGCCAATTCAAGATCTACCTATCAGAGGTGCTCTTGGTCCAATGCCCCAGAGCTAGTGGGGAATATTGTGGTCTTCAATTGCTTGTGGAAGGAGAGGGGGGAGAGAGAGAGAGGACTTCCCGCTGAAGTTGTATGCTGGGTATGCTAGATGTGCTGGCCACACTTGCTTCCAAACTGATCAACTTGAGTTGATTTTGAATTTCATGCTGAGTTTATTTGTGGATTTCCAATTTCATCCAAGGAGAAAATGAATAATAGATCTTGTTACTAGTGTTCAACTCCTTGGCTGGTTGTGTTCCATTGTGTTTTGTGTAACTGTGCACCAATATGTCCTCATTTCAAGGTCTCAGATCTTTTCGGTGTGTTATACAGAGGGAGACAGTCTATGCGTCGGTTGCAATTTTTGAAATTATATTGTGATTTAATTTAATTTCCGTGGTTTCTGGTTCTAATTATTAAATTTATATAGTCATTAAGTTTACTAAAATTGTCTGGATTTCGAGATAAGTATTGCTCTTCAATTTCTCTTATTTATAGTTCGATAAAATTGCCTTTTATCGAACACCCTGTATTATCGCTCTGTGTTTACGATGTTATCGGCTGATGTTGGCTTCGTTCCATGCAACAAGCTCCCTCCACTTCTCTAAAATTGTCTTGGTATAGCTCCACACTAACCCGGCTGGCACACTTTAGTTTTCTATGTTCATGAGTTGCCCATGAACTGAAGATTCTTCTCTTTTCTTCTCTAATTAGGTCACGTCTTCTCACTTGTTGCATGGTTCAAGCTGTTCTGGTTTTCTTGTGACTTCAATTCTATCTCGTATTATGGGTGCCTCATTACGCTGTTTGCTTTGGTACTGTATTGTGTTCATCCTGGTCCTGCTTGCAAAATCTGGTGAAGACAAGTCTATCACTTTTACACATGCGTCCTTACGGTTTGGTCTATTTAAGAATTTGGCTCAAGCTCATTCATACTATCTGATTCCCAGTACTGCTTATTCAATTCGGCCATACGTTCTGCTACTATGCAATTCCCCTAACATTATTTTCCGTCGTGGGTTAAATGTAAATTCATGTAAAACATCTTCAACGACACGTCATGGGTTGTCTATGTATTTGTTTCTGTTGCTTCTTTTGGCTGGTGATGTTGAAATCAATCCAGGACCTGCTAGACTTAAAAATTTGGATATTGGTCTACTAAACATTTGTTCCCTTCGTAGTAAAGCTGCCGTCCTTCATAATTTTCTTTGTGAGAATTCTTTACACATACTTGCTCTTACTGAGACGTGGCTCCAGCCTAGTGACACACCTGGATTCATTTCTGATCTTACTCCCCCAACTTTCACTATGATGAATGAGCCTCGGTGCAGCGGCAAAGGCGGAGGGCTCGCCTTTCTTTTCAAGTCATATCTGCCACTACGTAAATTCATTTTGCCTATTCCTAAACCCAAGTCATTTGAGGTCCTGGCTGCTACGCTCATTTCTGGCAACAAACAGGTTTTACTTGTAAATATTTATCGTCCCCCATCCCTCTCTTTGACTGATTTTCTTGATGAATTCCAGCCACTACTCGAATATTTAATTTCCTCTCCCTCTGAAATAGTTATTATGGGTGACTTTAATATTCATATTGATACAGCTGGTCATTATTCCTCATCATTTCTTGATATGTTAGAAGGGTTTGACTTGAAACAACTTGTTACCTTTCCTACACATAATAAAGGCCACACCCTTGATGTTTTGATAACTCGTTCTGACTCAAAATCACTTCATTCTGTCTCGCCACTTGAGTCGTATTTATCAGATCATATTGCAATTTCCTCAAAATTTGACTTCCCTTTTAAACCACCCTCAAATTATAAAACTATTAAATTTCGTCCTTGGCATAAAATTGATTTAAATAAGTTGAAGCATGATATCTTAACATCTCCATTGTGGTTATCTCCTGCACAAACTGCTAATGAACTGGCTATGCAGTTCCAGTCTACCTTATCTGAGCTTCTTGACAAACAAATTCCTTTTAGAACTAAAAGAGTAGTAGAGCGCACACCCCAGCCTTGGTTCAACTCTGCCATTTCCGATGCTAGGCGTCACAGAAGTCAGTTAGAGCGTTGGTGGCGCCACTCTCGGCTTCCCTCAGATCTCAGTAGGTTTAAGCAACAGTGTAAACTTGTGCGCAAACTTGTTTCTTCAGCAAAATCAGAATATTTAACTAATTTAATTGCCGAAAGTTCTACATCTCCAAAAACTCTGTGGATGGCTTTGAATAAATTACTACACAGAGAGAAATTAAATTCATCTTTTGGCCTGTTCTGTGCTACCCAAGAGCTAGCCAATAAATTTTTGACCTTTTTTGCTGATAAGATTTCTGGTATAAGGCTGAAATTTAATGGTTATTTGTTATGTGATAAATTTCTTCTTCCTAGTTCTTCTCCTCCAGTCTTGGATTGCCTTCTGCCCACAACTCTTGCAGAGGTTCGCAGACTCATATTTTCTTCACCTGACAAAACCTCTCTCCTAGACACCATTCCCACTTCTTACCTAAAAGAATGTTTTGATGTCCTTGGTCCAACCATTACATCAATTATCAATTTCTCATTGCTTGAGGGATCCTTTCCTTCTGGTTTTGCTCATGCCATAGTTCATCCTCTACTAAAGAAACCTTCTCTTGATCCAAGTGACCTGTCTAATTACAGGCCCATCTCAACTTTGAACTTTATATCTAAAATTCTTGAACGGGTTGTTTTGAATCGTATGCAAGCTCACCTTTCTTCCAACCCACTAATTTCTCCATTTCAGTCTGCATACCGTAAATTTCATTCAACAGAATCTGCCCTGCTTGCTGTTCATAACGACATCATGTGCTCCATGGATAAGGGTAAGGCGACTGCACTTGTTCTCCTTGATTTGTCTGCTGCCTTTGATACTGTCAACCACTCTCTCCTTTTGCATCGTCTTCAACATTGGTTTGGAGTTTCTGGTCCTGCCTTACACTGGTTTGCTACTTACCTCAGCCCGCGCACTCAATCTGTATATTTAAATGGACATTATTCAGCTAGTGCCTCGTTGACCTGTGGCGTTCCGCAGGGTTCTGTACTTGGTCCTCTTTTGTTTACATTATACACCACACCTCTAGGTACCCTGCTTGACAATCATTCACTGGGATATCATTTCTATGCTGATGACACCCAAATCTATATCTCATTTGACAGTTTGACTTGTCACTCGTCTGTGCAGCTGTTGTCTGATGCTTTTGAAGAGCTGCAGTCTTGGATGGCAGCAAATAAACTTCTCCTTAACCCCTCAAAAACTGAATTTCTACTACTTGGCACTCCTCAGCAACTTAAGAAATTCGAATGGCTTAAATCTGTAAAATTGGGTGATTCACTCATTGAGATGACTGATACTGCTCGTGACTTGGGTGTTGTTTTCGATTCAACCATGTCCCTCACAAACTATGTAAATGGTATTTGTAAGTCATCATATATGTATATTCGAGACATACGCAGAATTAGGCATTATGTCCCCATGTCTTCCAGAATATCCTTAGCTAACGCATTGGTCTCCAGTCGTCTTGACTATTGTAACTCCATTCTTGTTGGTATCACTAAATCAAACATGCAGAAACTCCAAAGAGTTCAGAACTCCTTAGCTAGAGCTATAACAAATACTTCTAAATATGAGCATATAACCCCTGTGCTTAAATCTTTACATTGGCTTCCTGTTCAGCAAAGGATTTGTTTCAAATTAGGACTTACAGTTTATAAAACATTGAACTATGGCCAACCACAATACTTGAAATCAATCCTTATTCCCCAGACTTACCATTATTCTGCAAGGTCATCTGATTGTCTTTCTCTGGTCATACCTTGGGCTAGAACTGTTCTTGGTAAACGAGCGTTTTCGGTTGCTGGACCAAAATTTTGGAATTCCCTCCCTGTGTCTGTTCGTTCTGCTCAGTCCCTCCTGTCATTTCGTTCTCAACTTAAAACTTACCTGTTTCAAATTGCTTATCCACCATAGGCTGCCTCTCTGTCGTGCGGACTGACCTTCTGGATATCGACCTGATTGCGGCTTGGTTTTGGTGTGCCATCGGTTGATGCCTTGTGCATTAGACACTGGCGCATTAGAAGTTGCTAATTATTTATTTATTTATTTATTTATTTAATACCCTGATGGGACTCTTGGGACTATGCAGTATTTAGCTCTGCTAGGGCCAGCCTATCCATCTGAAATGTATTCTTGTATCTGCTTCTGTTTTACAAGTACCCCTGTCATACCCCTTGGCTGTGAAACGAGTGTACTGAGCTTACATTGTCAGTGGGAAGATCAGATGGCAAGGCAGATGATGGGCGACTTGCCCTCTTATGCTGAGGCTAAGAAATCGAAGCTGCTAATTCTTGATATCCATGGATGCAGCTCTGGTTGGGTTAAGGAACTACCCTCTTCCTCCGCCTTTTCCTCATCCTCCTGCTTTCTCCTTCTCCTCCTCTGCCTTCTGGCATTGTTAAGAAGGGAATGCCACTGAAGACTTTTTTTGATGTGGCAATATGTAAATGTTGGCTTACAATACAGTGCATATTGTTATTTCAGAGTTTATTTACAGACTTGCTGCACTCCATCTATACAACTGTTCTTAATATTTTGCATATGCCATCTTGAAGAACTGGAATGTCATTCTTTTAAGATTTTCTGAAATCTTGTCTGGATTTTAAATCTCTTTTGCCTTGGTTTCAAATTGAGAATTATTTGAATGCAATCTGCAATTTAAATTTGCCAAGAGAACGGCTTCAAAGAATCAGTTTCTGCCAGTTTTTAGCAAAATTTCCATCTCCCTGCTTGCTTATCTTTCTGTCTGCTTATTTTTAATATATATATATATAAACATTTGTATATATACATTTGTAGTCATACTTGCATGTGTATTGTGCCAATATACATATGTATATGTTCTTGATTTTATTCAACGTATATGTAAACGCAGACTATGCATACACTAAAACCAGCTTGGTCCTAAAAAATTTTGACACAGCACAGTTGTTGCAGCCTACGGTCGTAATTTGTCTGGCACGCTGACTGTCACATTGTTTACCAGAAAACATATGTGGGTATTCTGGCCACACTGGTGACTGCTGTTAAAAGACATTACTTAAGACTGCATTTCAGTTTGTGTACATGGGCCACCGTATAAGCAGTACGTAATTATGCGTGTATGTTAATGACTTGTACGTACCTACTGAGAGGCACGTATAAATGTGAATGTGAGGTGCATAAGTGGCAGTTGCCTGACTAATGCTATGTTTTACATTTGCTGAGTGCAGATAGTTTTGTGTAGCTTTTCAGCCGTCATTTTTGGTATTTAGTTTAGCAAGGCTTGTTCAGATGGGGTAGGAATTCCATTTGCTGAAGTAAGGCCTAATCCTGGGGTTTGGGGAGGAGTGGCAGTGAGGGAGTATGCGTGTTGCTGGTCTTTATGGAATTTCCCCAAAATGACCCTTATTCTTTTCATCAGATGCTGTTGGTAAACTGGTCAGGAATTTTGGTGGGTTCTTTGGCCCATAAATAATGGCTGCAAACGTGAGACTTTATTGTAGATGTGACTGAATGCATGTATGACATTTTTCTCATTATAACGGATAGCCACAGTAATGTAGTAATAATAATTAACAACCTCTTTTGTGGTGGTGTCTAATGCATAAGACATTAACTGATGGCACACGAAAACCATGCCGTAGTCACGTGAATCGCCAGAAAGTCAATACACTGAGACAGAGAGCCAGCTGACTAACTTAAGTCTTATGTTGAGACCGAAATGACACAAGAGACTGAACAGGTCGAACAGATGAGGGCAGATAGTTCCAAAATTTAGGTCCAGCAACAATAAAAGCTCGGCCTATAGTTAGAGAGTAAGATGGTATTTATGAGGATTGGGCCGTTGGCAGCGTATCAGCTGGATGCAAAAGAAGGCAATGCATGCTGGATTCAAGGGACACAGAAGCAGGGCTACAGCTGTGGATAGAAGACGTAAACAAAGACTGGGCTAAATAAATACAAGGAAAGTGGTGGACTCTGCAAACAGCTGACAAAAGTGTAGGTCATTCATTTAAACACATCAGCGCCACGTGACTGGCACTGGACACTAAATGTTGAGCATGCTCATGATGTTTGTAGGCCAGAATCACTGGGCTTTGTAATCAGACAATTGATTTCTGACCACACTGGAGTATAAACTGGGTCAGTGTTCCTGATAAACAGTATTTTAATGAGCAGTACAGTAATGTAATCAGATGCCACTTCAGTTAAACTGCATAGTGGAAGTTCATCAACGAGCAACATGCCGTTGATGATTTAAGGTTGCAAGAGAAAATGTTTATCATGGTGGTCAATGAAGAAGATGATAATGATAAAATCATCAGCGAGAGTGCTGGTAATAGTGATTCCAATGAGGTTATGGTAAGATAATCATTTGGTTATCACATGCCGCAGGGGTTTGGTTGAAGCATCTTTAAACTGAAGTGCATCTGTAAAAGAAGGGTCTTTAAACTGAAGTGCAACCGTAAAAGAAGGGTCTTTAAACGAAGTGCATCTGTAAAAGAAGGGTCTTTAAACTGAAGTGCATCTGTACAAGAAGGGTCTTTAAACTGAAGTGCATCCGCAAAAGAAGGGTCTTTAAACGAAGTGCATCTGTAAAAGAAGGGTCTTTAAACTGAAGCGCATTTGTAAGAGAAGTGCAGTCCAGCACCTGGACAAGTTTTTCTTATAGGTTAAACGAATTGTCAATTTCACATGACTGGACTGGTTTTTAAACCCCAGACACAGAGCTGAAAAGGGTAGACAACAGTCTTCCTCTGCCACCCAGTAATCATTATGTGTGTTTATATCTGTGACACATTAGCCAGTTGATTTGAGCATTTGCCGATAATGTGGCATGTGTGGCTTGAAGCCTTCTCTAAGGTGGTTATTGTGTAGGGACCTTGAGCAAGTTCTTCATGCACAGTGGCTCAAGGCCAGTGACTGATGCTTATCATTAGATACGGTGTTTGATAAAGAAATAATAATAATAATAACAATAGTAATAATAACAATTGGATATTTGTGTAGTGCTTAGCATGAACTTCTCAAAGTGCTGGATTGCAGGCTGGCTAACAGATCTAAGATCTGTCTTGATAGGCAGCAAGGAAGCTTCAGCTGCAAGCAATTGGCGTTTAAATGCCGATTTGGGGTTTGAATGCCGATTTGGGGTTTAAATGCCGATATTTGCATTTGGAGGGTGGTGTTTCGCAGACTGACGTTGTCAGGGATGCCTGAGAACAGTGGCTTCAGTTGTACAGGTTGTCACGCAGACAGTCTAGGCCATTAGTCATGGAGTCATGTGACGTGTCAAGGTTCTTGACAACTAGAGTGATGTGTCAGACATGTTTGCGTCACAGTTGTAAAATATCGACCTAGTTCTAAAGGTTTTCTGGGTGACCCAGCAAACAAATATGTGCTAAACTCGCACGTGTACTTTGGATTTTTAAAACATAGCATTACCATGTGTGCCCTCTAAATTTGTTGCTCTGCCTGCCATTAACACTTAATGTGTGTGTATTGCAACAGCGAGGCATAGTGTGACTAGTGCATTTGTTAATGTTTAGAAGCATTTAAAGCACATTAATGTCTGCAGTAGGGACATTACCTCTTAAAATGTGCAGTTATGGTACCATGCTCTCCCGTTTATGACTTGTGAACTTTTCTGATTACTTCTTTGATTAACCTGTGACACTGTGGTCTATTCGATAGCATTCTTGGGCTGTATTCCAAGTTTTGTGTGTTTGCAGCGGCTTAGCTGACGTGGTGCAACACCTCTAGATGTCTTAGACACATACACATTTGTTTCATGCCTCAGATTCAGCTATAAATAAAATAAGTTCTGATTTCGCCTTGAACGTGTTCAATCAGATCTCATTCTGTTGTTGCTGCTTACAGATGGAAAATGGGATTGCTTTTCGACCTGCTCTTTTATCCTACTTCTGGCGAACTGCGCTCAGTCGGATGATGTGATTAGTTGTGATTATTGATTTTAATTAAGTGCCACATTTCATGCTAATGTACAGATGGCACATTGTGTGGTCTGTAGAAACTCAGTCAGATTTGTAGGTGCTCTGTCTTTATCAGTAGATTCTGTTTTGCTTCAGATGTCTAATATGCTCGGGTTATTTCCGATGTGGCTGGTAGGGTGTTTATTCTCAGGTTATTGAGCAAAAGTGGCTCCATCGAGTCACTTTATAGTCACAGAAGTCTGTCAGACTGTGACAGATGTCTTTGTTTATCACAAGATGTGATTTCTAAGTTGTTTTGGTTGGTTAAATTCTTGTGAATCGTGCATTCTTGAAATCTGTTTTACAGTTTCATATTGTCTATGCCTACAATAAGAGAGTTTTGTGAAATAAACTATTGTTGCAAGATTTCAAATGGCGAGAAGTGCTTTCCAGAGTTTCTTTGAAAGGTCCTATAGAAATTGTCACATGACCTGTGCTGTATATGTGGATCACTGATTCAGAATGCTTGCCAGTTATGGGTAGGATTTAGAGCAGTGTGTTGGAGACTGCCTATAAGTGTCATTCAAAAACAGATGAGCTTGTCATTCTTCAAGAACTTCAAGGTCGTTTAGGTTGGTCAGGAGCGCCTTAAATGAGACATTGGACAAATGGCCAGGTATATACACCTGGACACAGTTGTTTTTTTCGCACACCGTGCCTCTGTCACCAAGCAGTATAATTCGGTAGTGGCGTAAGCTGGGAAGTAAACGCCACGTCCTGCAGTGCACTGGCCCATGTTCAGGACCTTGGGATTTGTCCATTGCCGGCTCAAGGGCCAAGAACCGGAGACAAGCGTCTCTCGTATGTCTCACTTGTGGAATGTGGCATACTTTACTTTTACTTTACTCACCATATCTCAAGACAGCCTGCTTTTCCATCCTAATTGTAGGGTTTACTCAGCTTAGCAGATTCTAAACGGCAATTGAGCCTTTACTGCAAGCCCTTCATTGGTCCTTAGGTGGTCTTGATGAACTGCATGGAGTGGGAGAACCTTTCTTCTCAAGAACAGACATGAGATCAGGTGTTGAACAAGAGTATCTTCTCGCATCTGAAAAGGATTTGAAACCAGTCTGCAGCAGTGGAAGACTCTGTCACTCTGTTTACTTAACCCTTTCACCTCTATCACCCAAAAGGAATAAAAAAATGCATCCATGAGCAACCCTGGGAAAATGTTTTTTATGTTTTTAAAATAACTACCAAACACTGGGCTTACTCTATAAAAAGTATTGTAGAGAATCTGTCTAAAAATGTGGGCTTGGGCTGAGCACCTAATTTTGAGGTCTGGCTCACTGGCAGTGTGTAGACTTCACTACAACAACTTTTATAGATGACTCGGATGACTACACCAGCATTTCTCTACATTTTGTTGCAAAACTTCCACCACAATAACTGTAAGAAAATCAGCCCAACAAAAATGTAGACAAAGTAGTCTGCATTTTTTAACAGTGTACGAGTCAAAACTTTATTTACATGCAGGAAAACTTCTTCCCTGACCAAGTAATGCCAAGACTTTAGAGTGGTTGTCCATACAGGCTACTTTAGAGTGGTTGTCCATCACAGGCTACTTTAGAGTGGTTGTCCATCACAGGCTACTTTAGAGTGGTTGTCCATCACAGGGTGCTGTCTTCGTATGCGCAGGTTAGCATTACAGTTTGTACAACTAAAAAACTGTTTTGACGAATGGAACATCATTGGCTGGTGTACCAGGATGTGCACTCCGAAGATATCTGTTGACCTTTTCTCTGCATACGATGCAGGATGCCTCTGCAGGTCAGTCAGGATGATATTCACCAACTGTGATGCGTAGTGATTCTGGGGTTTGCTTGCCTTCAAATGTTTAGCTCTACGATACGTTATGTCTTGCTGTTAGGTATACAAAAAGTTCAGAATATTTCACCTCATAACAGTCACTTGTAAAACTCCGGGTCTAGGGCTTTAGGTCGTGGTAAGCGTTTGGGTTGAAATGTTTGTTATACGATGACTGTTGTGCCTGAACTGCCATAACCATCACCATTGTCTGCGACTGGTACGCCTGTAACTGGTGCAACTGTGGCGGATGTCACCTTGAAATTATAATCAACGTTAGAATTTTCAGCGCCAGTACTCCTTTGCTAATCACTTTCTGAAATGCGCGGTCTTGCCTGTGACCGACTACACATTTTTCTTTGGCATCAGAATACCAATCAACTGAGCAGGTGAAAATTTACCTGTGTCTGAGGACATTGTTGGTGAAACAGGTAAACCAGTTTCTCTGAATACAGTAAGGTATGGTTTTGTGGAATACTGTAAAGTATATGTATAGCGGTATTCCAGTTTCTTGGGTAGAAAGTGTGAATTATTCATATAAAAAGTGCTGTGTATGAATATGTATATTTGTAGGTATGTATCTGACTATTTCTGTAACACCTTTTTGAGCTTCACAAAGGTGCTACAACATTGGCTTTCAAACGGATCTCAAAAGTTGTAACCATTTGGTTACATTACAGCATGTGAGTGTAAGTGCGGGTAATGGCATTTTGTGGAATGTGAGGTGCTGTAAACAGGGGATATATATTGAGGGAAGAGAGGTCTAGTCTTGCTGGGTTGCCTCTTTGTTTTCCACCTGTCATGGTTGTGTAAACGTGACCTAGTTGCACCGGTTGCGTTGTTTACAGGAATCTCGGCTGAAGATCAGTCGTCTCTCTCGGTCTCTTTGTGTTCAAGTCCTTCAGCAATACATGCAGCCTGCTGAGCCGCCTAGACGGTTTGTATACAGTGTGGGCGAGTAGGCGCTAGTACCCTAGCGAATGGATATGTCCAGTCAAGGCTGGCTGCTAAAATTAGCCATTCGCCGACAGGCTCCTTACGAATCTGGTTTTATTGGTCGAGAGCTGTTCCTTGGCCTTTTAATGCATCGCTGGACATGACGTTAGAATACTAGCTTCTAGTCTTTCCGCACGCCCTGGAGCTGAAAATTTTCCTCAGTAGCACAAGGAATTGTTGACAACAGACTGTCATCCAGCAACTCCAAAATCTCTACTTTACTTGTGTACATAATTCTTAAAGACTGGGTGGTTCATTTGACGTAATTTGCTGTTGAAGATATGAAGAGTAATATTTCCTTTTCAGACCATCTTAATGATAATCTTATTATCATTAATCAGCAGTGATTTCTTCTCAACCAAACTAGAAAACAGGGCCTATATGTCTCAAAGCTGGAAGTTATTTTCAAGTGATAATTATTTCAAGAATCACTTATGCACTACCGGCAGATGCTCGATGTCTTACTTCTTGTGACGCTGTGTGCATTTATGCTGCTTGTATGAAAGACTTGTGGATGGCAAATATGTAGGAAGACCTATACTGCTGATTTTTGTTGCAGCAGGCTAGAAACTTCCAGAAATCACAATTTTCCGGGCAATGCTGTTGCCATCAGCTCTTGCCTCCTCATCTTGAGGACAAGTACTCACTTCATAAAGAGAGGACATCCTTTCATGTTTCCTACTGACAAAGCTAAACTGTTTAAAAGTAGTTTTGTGAATCGGTGTATCGTTAGTGATATTTAGCTGTACTGTGTGTCTATTATATTTGCTTGTGTTATAATCTAGTTAAATACGTGTGTAACTGATCTAGACAATGTAGTGCAGATGCTAATAAGGGCTACTTACTTACATACTTACTTAGTTTTTAACTGCAGTTTCCCACTGGAGTTAACTGTCAGTTTCGTGGGGCAATGTGACTCACTGGATTTCTATTTCACAGCCATAAATCAACGTTTGCTGTCTTGTCTGAACAGGTTTTCAATAATTATTGGTTGGTTATCAGATGATGTGATTAAAGACTGCGTCTAAAGATCTTGATTCAGAGGAGCTTCAGGCCATCGTCCTTATAAGGTTATTCTGCCCGTATCTGTTAGGGTAAAATTCAGTCTTCAGGAAGTCAGTGGTTCTTTTTCTGCATGACTGTGTTTGTTTAGAGCCGTGGTTCTTAAAATGGTGGTCCATGAATGGGTGAATGGAGCTCAGTGATCCAGTGTTGGTCCTTGTGGCCAAAATTTTAAGACTGGCATTATTTGTGTGGCACTCTACTGAACTATAAGTTTAAGAATTTCTTGACTTCATAATAATGTTAATGTGTCGTTTTGTTTAGACGAAGGTGGTGGTGCTTTGGGTGATGTTGGTCAGTCGGGCCAGGACAAGGGGTACCATGCCGCCTGTCGTGTCTGTGGGGACAGAGCCTCGGGTTATCACTATGGAGTTACCTCGTGCGAGGGCTGCAAGGTATGCCTCAGATTAAAAACATTTGCAATGCATTGCGTTGTACTGATTTTTAACTTCAGCATATGAGGGTTCAAATTCCAGCTGGCATATGAATTTGGCATTTTGCTGCTCAGCTGTGAAATCACAAGTCAGGTTGGATTCCTACTGTCCTGTCTTCACTTTCAGCCATGCTCAGTTATCCCTAGAAATGGGCTTTTGAAGATGATTATTGATTTGGGACCATGATCAACATCACTTAATAATGGGCATCACGCTATCGTTTTGTGAGGTTCTTTAGTGCCTTTTGCAAGGTTAATAAAAGGCACTATATAAATTGCCCATTTCATTCATACATTTAGTGCCTTGTTACTGTTTGCAGCATCTGGGTGCAAGTGAGTGTGCATTTCTGTTTCCCACTGCTAGACCTGAATAACTCTGCACTAGAATGGTGGCTGAAGTTAATACTTCTGCCGGAAGATGGAGACAAGCGTGTAACAGCTTGCTGTTGTATGCCAGCATTTGAATGTATATTCTGCATGGCATTGTCTGGAAATATCAGTTCAAGATGTTTTCAAGTTTTGCTGTATGATGAACGGTGTTTTCTGTGAAGCTGTAAAGTGTAATTAAACGTAATGGTTTAGTCAATTTGTTTGGTTGCCATGGATGTAATACTTTTTGTTTAGGGGCAATAGTCTATTTGTTGGCATAGGTGCTTTTAGTCTGCTGCATTTAGTCTCTTGCCCTCAGGCCAAGGTGCATTGTGAGGAAGCTGTAATTGCTCATTTTGCTTGTTGCTAACAACACAGGTGCAAATAGCTGAATTGTTAGGTGGCCGAGGCCATAAAGCAACTAATTGTCATTCAGGATGGACATCTTTGTGAGGCCTGCAATCGTTTAGACAGTGTCTTGTAATGTAATTAAGAAAAAGTGCCACTCTGGTGCTATGCTTAATCACACTGAAGTAAACTGTGTAATGTTTGAGTTCTGGGACACTTGGCAGTTGTTGTGCAAGACTCACAAAATTGGGAAAATGTCACTGTCACCTGACTGGGTCATGTGTTCCTGTTTCACCTGATGATGTTTCCATGTCACCCAGCTGGTTACTACGTTTTATTTTTCACTTAATTTCATCTGATCTAATCTAGAGACTTCTTTGTGCTATTTTTACAACATGCATATATTGTATTGTATTGTATTTTATAACTTATATAGCGCTTCTTACAGAATAAACTACTCAGAGGTGCTTCCAGTAGGTGTTTCCCCGGGGGAAATAAGAACGTCTTTAAACAACGAGCTGACTGAACTCTATATCTGTGTGTTTTTTCACGTGACTGATTCTGTTTCAGCTGACTAGACTAAGTTTGTTTCTGCCAGGGTTTCTTTCGACGAAGCATGCAGAAGCAGATGGAATATCGATGCCTGCGTGATGGCAAGTGTCAGGTTGTCAGGATGAACCGTAATAGATGCCAGTACTGTCGCTTCAAGAAATGCCTCGCTGCCGGGATGTCGCGAGACTGTAAGTAGCAAGCTGAACATTAGTAATTTCTTCAGAACTCATCTTTAGTAAAGGTAAATGCACATGTAACACTATTGTTTATGTGCCTGTATAGAAACTCCCTAGAATCATGGTCCTTGCTTATCCACTGTAGCCTAACTTCTTATTTCTCTGACCTATAGGAATTCAGCCTGGCTTCTCCGATGGATTATGATTTTGATTTTGATTTCACTTGAAGCGACCGTCGATTGATGCTGTAGGCATTATTAAAATGGCGCTATAGAAGTCATTTGATTAGATAGATTCAATTAGATCCCAAGGATCATCCAGTGGATGCAGAGACATAAACAGCAATCCCCCAGTGACGGAGCATCTTTTTGTTACCTCCAAACTTGAATTGGTAATCGTTCGTTATTGATCAGTGAGGGCATGTCATTTTGTTTGTGTATATTTGTGTTTTTGATAAATAGTATTTGCAACTATTTTAGAAAATAATATTTACATTGTCAGTCAATGACTGGCTTATGATGCTGGTCTTTTGGTGTTAAAAGATGACAAACCCATCACTTTCGGATGATCTCATTTTATTCTTTTTTATTCTTGTTAGTGTTCTTTGTGGTGTTGTTGCCATCTTGTTCTCATTGTTTTATGTTCGTTTAGTTTTGTTGTAATGTGTGGTGTTGTTTGTTCATCTCTTCTGTTGAGTTTTCTTTTCGTTGAGCGTTCCTTATGTTTTGTAGCTGGTCCAGCTGAGTGGAACTCTTTACCTGAATCTATTCGAAGATGCTCTTCAATAGATACTTTTCAATTAAAACTTGACTCATTTATTCTTTCAGTACTATAACTAATTATTATGTTGTAACGTGTCCTTTGAGTAAGACATTGTTTTATTAAGGCACGTTATAAATATACGTTGTGTTGTTGTTGTGTCTTGTTGTTGTGTATTGTTGTTGTTGTTACTGTGTTATTATCATTGTCTAGTTCTTTAGTTTTGTTGTTAAAGTTGTTTCTTTTGTAATCCTGGTGTTGTCTCTTCAGCTGTGCGATATGGGCGTGTTCCGAAGCGCTCCTTGAGTGGAGAGGATCAGGCGGTCAGTACGACAGAACCGATGGACGGAGGAGGGCAGACGAAGGTGGAGAACGTGGCTGCAGCAGCAGAGAACCGCCAAATGGCCATATATGACGTCATCCGAAGCATCTCTCACTCACATACGGCGCACTGCAGCGAGACAGAGGATAAAGTGATGGCTATGCAGAAGTTCTCTGTCTCACTGGTCAGTTCATTTCATGTACTTTGGCTCAATATATAGTGTAATGTAACTGACAGGAAATTTGTGTAGTGCCTTTAGAGATTGTGTTAAAAGACTGCTTGCTTGGGTGTTATATAAATGGAAAAATATATTGCTTGGTGAAAATATGTGTGTTTTGTAAGTGGCACAGTTGAATCAGTTGGTAAGATAAGGCAGTGTAAGGTAATGTAATCCATCATTGCACTCCTCTGTTAACATTTGCCTCAGAGATATGATCTGGGGTTTGAAAACATGTACACAAAACAGCTGTAATCCAACAGCTAAACGGTCTCTTTTGGACAATACATGGTTAGATGTGTGTTGCCTAGATATCTGTAAAGAGTCGGTTGAAGCACAGTCTACGTACTGGGAAAAATGTAATGAGCCACGGAAATTTCTTGAGCTTGCAGAGCTATTGGCAACGTAACGTATCTTACGCCACAAATGTTTTTTTTAAAGTTTTGTTGAATATATTGTCCACTCAGGACTGGGTCCTAGCTTTGATAATGTGTTGAACAATTGGCTGTCCAGGTGTCTTGAAAATTCTGCTGCCCAGCATAGATAATACAAATACTTATACCAAAGATTTATTCTGGTGATTATTTTTCAATATTGCAAGATAGTTTTTATCTGTTTTTGTTATAGGCTGACTATTTACTTTTTGGGGATCACGGCAATAATTCTCCCTATTATGCCATAGATATTCCTAGTACTGTATGAAGTGAATGCTTTTTCCTTGGGGATGGACGTTTCTGAGTAAATATTGTGAAGGGGCTCTATATAAATTGTTTATTACGTTACATGTTACCTTTCAGCTGAGAGGGCCTGAGATCAGTGAGGACCTTTTGCTTCGGAGTAACGGCCTGGATGTGTGTCGATGCCTCATGTTTCAAAACCTGGCAGAAATAATTGCACCAAGCATCAACAAGGTGGTTGATTTTGCAAAGAAAGTTCCAGGTATGTTTGATTGCACTCTTGTTTCGTTGGATCGTTCAAACTTGATTGTAAGTCAGTTGCTTTTTAATCAGTCACTGTTGGGTGATGCCTAGAGCATTATTACAGTGGCTCTGTATGGTCTACAAAGTTTCCTGGGAATTAAGCTCACCAAGCTGTCTTTTCTTTTGGTTTGGCTAAGTCTGATGTATTGTTTCACAATGAAGTGCTGCTTTTTTGGATTCAGTTATATGTGCTGCTGCTACGTGATGTCAGTAACATTATCTTCTGCCCTGGATTAAATGCAGATTCATGTAAAGCATCTTTGGCTGTTCTTCGTGAGTTGTATTTGTATCTTCCTCTGTTGCTTCTTTTGGCTGGTGATGTTGAGATAAATCTTGGGCCAGTTGACTTTAACAGTCTGGACATTGGTCAGCTAAACACTTGTTCTCTTTGAAATGAGGCTGCAGCTCTACGTAATTTTCTTTGTGAGCATTCTTTGTATATACTTGCTCTTAACAAGACCTGGGTTCAACCTAGTGATACTTGAGCATTCATTTCTGACACCCCAGGTTTTTCTAACCTGAATGAGCCTCAGTGCAGTGGCAAAGGCGGGGAATTGCTTTTCTTTTAAGGCTGTATCTACCACTGCATAGGTTCATTTCACCTGTTCCAGCACCCAGTTCATTTGAAGTTCTAATAGCCTTGCTCATTTCTGACAACAAACAGGTATTGGTTGTAAACGTTTATCGGCTGCCAGTGCTCTCCAGGACTGATTTTTTGAGTGAATTTCGTTCACTTCTTTAATACCTGATTTCCTCCCATTCTGAAATATTTATTATGGTTAACTGTAAATATTCATGTGAATGAAACTAATCGTTGCTCTTCAGCATTTATTGTTATGTTGGAAGGGTTTGATACACAACAGCTCATCACCTTTCCAACACATAACAAAGGTCAGGTCATACCCTGGATGTCCTGATAACTCATTCTGGTTCACAATAGCTTTATTCTGTTAGTCCCACTGAGTCATATCTCTTAGATCATATTGCTGCTTTTTTAAAATTTGCCTGCAAATTACAGATTTGTTAGATTTCCCTTTCTGCATAAAATTTATTTAAATAAGAAAAAGCATGATAGTTTAGCATCTCCATTATGGTCATCTTCATCACAAACAGCTGTTTGTTTACTCAATATACTTTGGCTGAGCTCCTTGACAGGAAAATTCCTTTTAGAACCAAGACATTAGTGGAGCACGCACCACAGCCTTTGTTTAACTCTGCCATTTCTCGACAGTCATTCGCAAGGATATCATATCATTTCTATGGTGATGATACTCAAATTTACGTTTCATTTGACAGTTTGTATTGTCACTTGTCTGTGCAGCTGTGGTCAACTACCTTTGAGTAGGTGCAGTCTTGGAGGGTGGATAATAGATTCCCCTTAAACATGTATCTTTTAAGCTGGGTGACTCACTTGTTGAGCAAGCTGATGCTCGTAATTTGGACGTTGTTTTTGATTCTACTTTGTCTCTTATCGACTGTGCAAATGGTATTTGTAAGCTGTCATGTATGTATATTCAATACATGCGCAAAAGTAAGTGTTATGTCACAATACTTTTCAGAGTGTCTCTGGGAAAACACGTTGATCTCCAGTCACCTTGATTACTCTAGCTTGCTTCTTTCAAGTAACACAAAGTCAAAACTCCAGAGTTCAAGACTGTTTGGCTTGAGCCATAACTGAATGTCAGAATATGAGCATACAACCTCTGTACTTAAATCTTTGCACTGGCTTCCTGTTCAGCCAAGGATCCATGTAAGTTGGGGCTTATAGTTTATAACCAATGAACTCTGGCCAACCACAATACTTAATATCAGTCTTCACTTTCTAGACTTGTCAACATTGAATAAGGTCATCTGACTGCCTTTCTCTGGTTGTGCCAAAAACTAGAACTGTTCTGGGTGGATGAGCTTTTTCAGTTGCTTGACGTTTATCTTGGAACTCTTGCCCTACATCTGTTCTTTCTGCTCTTGTGTCATTTCAGTCTCAACTTAATAATTAATAACTAGTTGACATATCTGTCCTCTCTGTTTCAGTAGATTGACTTTCTTGGTGTTGACCTGGTCAAGCCTTGGTCTTGGTGCGCCGTTGGTTGATGTTTTGTGCTTTAGACTTTTCTAATAATAGACTAATAATCATCATTAAATGTTAGGGTTATTTTCCTGAAATCTGTGGTAATTGTCAATTTTTTGCTGATATTTGCTGGCAGTTTGTGATTAAGACCTTGGACATTTTTGAATAAATAAATGTATATATCTAGACGCTTAGTATGGCACCTTTTAAGTACCTTACAAAAGCCTATGCTGGACTAAGTTGTGTTAAAGTTTACTAAAGACAAAAAGTTAATGTGTAAGTAGATAGCAATTATGTTACTAGAAAAGTCACCAGTGGTTATGGGCTGAATGGTTAAGCGTCTGCCTTGTAATGTGCTGTGTGCCAGTTAGAATTGCCTCCAAGGAGGTCTGTGTTTTGAGACCTAGAGTCACTTATTAACGCTGCAATTGCTTGTCAACATCAGTTGATACCTAGTAATTTAATGGAACTGTTGTACAGATGGCAGTTAAACAGCCAGAAAATAACAGGACTAAATAAATAGTAACTTGCATTTGTCTCGTGCCCTCATCATGGGCATCAAGTGTATTTGATTTTGATGACTAGACAGTCTGTTTGAGGACGTTTTGTGTTGCTGATGGTGTTTAGACTTTCAGCGATTGGCTCAGGAAGACCAGCTTGTCCTGATAAAGAGTGGTTTCTTTGAGATCTGGCTGACGCGAATGGTGCGTCTCTTCTACCGAGCCACCAGCACCGTTCTTTTCGGCGATGGCAGCATAGTCCCTCGCATGGAACTGGAACTTGTCTACGGCGTAAGCATTATTAGCCATTCTTAATGGTTGTCTGCCAACAGCAGACACTAGTGTGGAAAGATTGCTTTTAGACGTTCCTTGGCTGATAATAAAATGCAATCAGGTTTTTTCTGTCTTTTTGTGGTTATTAGACAGAATTGTCTGGCTAAATACCACAGTTATTACTAGTCTGCTTTGTTACGAGATATGTTATGTCTGCTAGCATCTTAATAAGTCGCTGCGTAATCATAAGAGGAAATTTATGTAGTGCCAAAACTAGGAAAACTAAACAGAGGCATTAATTTCTCTCTTAACTGATACTGATTACTTTTTCTACCTTGTGGTTCACTAGGTTGTAATATTTCTAATTTAAGGTAAGGACATTGCAGTTGCATGTCTGATAAGAGACAAAGAGACAGGGACAGACAGAGAGAGAGAAACACGCAAAGAGAGGGAGAGAGAATGAGAGAGAGAGAGAGGGATGGAGGTAGGGAGAAGTGGTTAAGTGGGAAATCTTTCCTTATGGGTTAGATACGCAGTCCAGTTGTGTATTGTCAGATGCATATGATGCACAGGGATTTATAATCCACAGAAGATCAGCGCCTGGGTATATTACCTACAGAACAGCTGGAAACATTTGAAGTAACAATTACTCTGCTTTCAGTTTAAAGTGTCAGTGCTTAAGTATTTGTTAAAAGATGCTTTTCAAGGCATCTAGGCATATGTTTATCACCTCAGCTTCAGTCTTTGTTTATCTGTGAAACCTTTGATTTGTAGCCTGAGCTTGTTGAGACCCTGTTTAGTTTCTGCGAGAACTTTACTCAGCTGAGTCTGAACGACACTGAAGTTGGCCTAGTGACAGGCATCATACTGTCTACTCCAGGTAACTCAATAGTTTTCATGCATGCATGCTTTAATTCTACTAAGAAGTTAATGCAAGGTAAGACAAGGTTTTTTGCTTATCTGTTAAGGTTCTCATTGCTAAGTCTGAAAGGTGAAGAATCTTTTTACTAAAGCACAAGTGCCAGCAACAATCCAGTATCTTTACTACTACTGTTCATTGTTCAACAACATAAATTTTACAAGAGATTTACAAGAAATGTAGAAAGAAATCAAGCAAATATTTATATTCATTATCATCTTTCACATTATCGTCACTTTCATCATTATCATCTTTTTAAGGTACCTTATAACTGTAATCTTTTCTGGAAATTTTAGTGATTATTGTCTATAGTGTTGTCATAATAACCTGGTAGGATCTGATTAAGCATGTTCAAAGATGCCACATCTTTGTGTTATTGCTACTGCTGAGTTTTCTTTAATTGGTGCTACATAAATGTCCAGTTAATTTGCTTTGGATGAAATGCTTGCGTCTACCTTGGCCAAAGGAGAAACTTTTCTGCAACCTTGCAGAGGTTTCTATGCTGATCATGTTGATATCCTGCATATTCATCATGTCATGTATCCTGATGACCCCTTCTAACTGGCTTGCCAAATCCCTCACAGTTTCTTGATCCAGCTGTTCATTTTACTCATACCTTCAGGATTTAAAACTGCTTATGGTGATGAGACCTTCTTTCCAAATGGCAATTCTCCTTAACATCTTTGCTTTTATTGTCCACAGTCTGCAAGAGTATTGGACAGCTTAATACTTTAAGTCAGTAAGTTAGGCAAGTCATTGAGTCCATTTCTCTTTGGCTAACACTTGACAGTTTTGCGTAGATCGTCCGAATCTGAGTGATGCAGCAGCCGTGCAAGCTCTGAGAAATAAACTTGTGGAGGCGCTCCAGCTGCAGCTCTCCAGAAACCATCCACTCGAGCCTGACCTGCTTGGACACACGCTTGCCCAACTGCCAGCACTGAGTCAGCTCAACGCCAACCACAATCAGCAGCTCGACTGGTTCAGGTGCCGTTGGCACCTCTTTCAGGTGCCTGCACTTTTTGCCGAGATGTACAACGTGCCGAGGATGGACGACGGACTCGAAGAGGCGCAAGCTCAGTCCTGATGCGCCACGACAGAGCTTGAAACAGAGTCTGAAACAGAAGCTGGAAGTTCAAATGAAAATGGCAGATTGGAGCTACAGTAGTCAGTAGATACGGAGATCGTGAGGTGATGCTGAGGTCATTAGTTGAAGCAAAACTAGTTATCTGAAAAGGTGAATGAGGCGTCTTAACTTGAAGCTGATCACTTGCTTTGAAAGAAGTCGTTAGTAGATGGATTGGCTGTAAAAAAGTGAAATGGATTGGTTTAGCTGATGTGGAGTTCTTCAGCTGTGTTGATGGTTGAAACAAAGGTCTGAGATTTGCAAATTTTACCGGAAGTTAGTAAATCGTATTTCATGTTCTGTAGGATAAGTAGCATTGATTGATTTTCTTCTGATTCTTTAAGCAACTGCTCGTTTCGTTTTCTATTTATATGGTTCTCATTACCAACGTAACTCTTCTAATCTTGTCTGCATACATTATGATCTTTGTCGGCCTCAGTTTACCTCAGGTATTGTGCAGGAAATTTTGATTATTATTGCCATGATAAAGTAATCAAGTCAAAGGTATATCTAAGACTTGCTTTCTGCAATCATTGTGTGGTATCAGCAAAAGCACAGGCAGAGCATATGTATGTGTATTATATATGTGTGTGTGTATATATATACATATATACAGACATTGCATATATATATATATATGTGAACATAGACATGTGTATGATATTCATGAACATTGTCTGTTTATTCATATGTGTGCAAGTCTGTGATTTGCCACTTTTGCTGACCGACTGATTACATGTTTAAAGCTTTATAATAATTATATATACAAATACACATTATATGCAAAATATAAATAATATATAATATATATATCAGTTGTTATTTTTTCATAATTCTGTGTTGCTATGTTGTTTTGTTTCTGCCCATAAATACATGTAAAATGAATATATTTAGATTGGGTGTTTCATACGTATGCAGATAGGTACGTTTAATAGTTTTGTATGTGTATAAACTTGTTAGCAGACAGTCTGGACAAGCTATGGGTGATTAAAGTGTATTTCTCTTCCATTGTTTCTAAGCTCAACCCATTTGCCTTGTGTATGTGCTATCTGTCATTTGTGATTGGCAGTTTATTGGCTTCTACTACCAACAGGTTGGTGGCAGCTTCATTTATCTTTTTAAAATGTTGACAAAAAACCTTAAATGATTTCTACCATGTTTCATATGAACTAGGCAAAATTTCAGGAGTTATGTACACTGAACATAAAGCATCACATGTACCATTCTGTGTGATTTAATAAGAATGTTAGGCCTGAACGTTTCATCCACATCACATTTTGTTGTGACCTGGTACTCAAGGAAAGTCCTGTAAAGCTCTTCATCGTTATCCAATCACCATGGCTTGTCCTCCTGTCAGAGTTTTTAGTGTGTGTAGATGAGCTTTTCTTTGGTTCTTGCAATGTTATTGTTGTCCATTGATCATGACTTTATATATATACATAGAAACATACATGTATATGTAGACATGATGAATTTATATTGTATAAACATACGTGTATATATAGACATGATGAAAGTATATCCATATATATAGTATATATATCATGTCTAGATCTGTTGGCATCTACACACGAAATGCAGAGTAGAAATGAATTCAATAACGGTGGTGCCTTACGGCTCCTGCTTCTGGCCGTCAGTCCGTCGTTATTAATCACATCTGGTGTTAGCTGTAGCTGTAGTTGTCGATTTGTTGTAAGGAGATTCGGCAGCTGGCCAGCTTTCCGCAAAATCACAGAAACGGGTTTCGTTTGACTAACATCTATTTTGTTACGGGGTTCTACGAACCGCTAACATCTACATTTTTTAATAATGCACTGTATTCATGCCTACCTGCTGTGCCGTGTACATCTGCATTGTTTGAAACAGAACACTTCTAGGGTCGTCTGATCACGTGGTTGGTCTATCTCGGTCAGACGGCCTCGCTAGACTTTTTCTCAGGTCTGGAAACAACATCTCAGGGTTATGCTACACCAACACAGAGCAACATCTGTAGATGTAGTTTACAAGCTTCCGTTTTGTTGCAGTTCCGCCCTTGACCCTGTTGTCTGCATGGACGTCTGTTTGTGTTGTTAGTTCTCTTGTTTTTTGGCTGAATCGACTCGTCGAGATGGGTTCTTGGTTGTATAGGATGCTTTTAGATAATTTGGCTTCCTGTGGATCAATAATTCATGTGGATCAATAATTCATGTGGATCAATAATTCATGTGGATCAATAATTCATGTGGATCAATGAACATTCTTTCCTAGGTCAGTTCCAGCTCATTTAGATGACTTGTTTGTTACTTGTCTAAATTGCAATGTAAGTTAGTCATCACGCAAGGTTATTGTATTTGTCATCTTGCTGAGTTCTGGCTAGTTTAGAACAGTTCTGGTTTGTGTAGAACAGTTCCAGCTTTTTTAGAACAGTTTGGCTCATCTAGATGAGTGGTTGCATAAGTTTTGATTTGTGGAGGTCAGTTGTGGCATCTATGGAATAGTTTTGGAACATTTGGCTATGATTCCTCGCTCAGCCGATGGACGTATGGCATGCTAATAAATGCTTTACTTACTTATTTAGGTCTTAGTTCTGCCTAATCGAGATTGGTTTTTGGTTTCATTAGAACTGTTCTGGCTTATCTAGTTAGCTTCTGACTTGTTGAGATAAGTTGTGGTTCACTCAGCCTTTTTGTAAAAGAAATAATTGTAGCGATGTCAATACACCTTATCTGTCTCTGGTGTGTTCTACACAACCTCTACCTGCTCGTCGCTTCTCTACCTCAGCTTATTTATCTTCCCCGCACTCCCACAAATATAAGTAAAATGTACCCGCGATAAATAAAGATCTAGGCCGATAGCTTTCTACCTCATTTTTTTTATTTATTAGCACTTAGAGATAAGCTGTGTGTCAGAGTCACATTCAGTCTTTTAAAAATAATTTTTGTCGCTTTAGGACGAAGAATTTCTGTACAGCAGACCTATGTTAAAATGGTTGCTTGTCATAATGGACTTCAAGTTTTGAAGCTGTTTAGCGAGATAAATGGCTTTTGAAACTGTAGATAATTTTTGCTAACTGTTTCAACAGTGACTTACCAGAATCTAGGACAGAGGTTTGGATCCGCAAATGAGTCACTGCCTGCCAGTAAAAATGTATGTTTGAACACCTGTGTTATGTTCTACTCGAGTGTGTGTAGTCTGATGTTTTACATACGAAGGGTAACAGACTCAGAGTTGGTTGAAGTAGTTGCAATACGTAGTGTCATTTTTCGTTAGGTTGTATGTTTAGCTTTTTTCGTGCCTCTGATCGGTAAACCGCTACATAAAGGTTTCATTATGATTTAGTTTTCTTGTTATGCAGACTGTCTAGCCTCATATGAGAATGGCATTTTGATGGAGTGTTGAGTGGATGGTGATGTTGATACAGGTTGCAGAGTTTTTCAGTTGTTACGTTCGTGACGCCTTCTGATTGATTGCACAGTCCACGTAAACTGATAATAGCAAACTTCCAGATTCTGTACAGCTACGGTGGTTATTCTAGTGAAAATTGTATGCATGTTAAGGTAAATTTACCTGCATATTGGAAAGGGATTTACTAACAGATTTTGTAAATGTTCAGAAAGTTTGTGGTTTTGTAATGCGTGTTTTATGGTGGGGCGTGGTAGTCGATTGGAGAGAGCGCTTGGCTTGTAACACAGAGAGTACGGGATCGAGCCTCCTTTGAGACAGTTGCAAGTTCTTCACTCACAACTGCTGAGCGCCATCAGTTGATGACTAGTAATTAGATAGTGGCACTTAATAAATGCAGAAGTAATTTATTCAGAGAGTTATGGTTCCAAGTTTATAGGCTTAGTTTTTTAGATGGATATGGGGTGTCCTTAGACCTGTAATAATTCTTCCATTGCTGCCTCGAATCAATTGCTGTTTCTACCATTTGATGATGAATGCCTCAAAATTTTCTTTTATTGTTGGAAAAATTTGGTACACATAGCTATTAGCATTTCGAAAATTGTTTTCTGATTGCATTGCTTGTGAATTATGAATTGCTTGATTTTTGGTTTTTTGATGTGTTTCTGTTCTGTCATTTAGTTTCAAAGGCAAGTCGGTATGATGTAAACAGTGTAACCGTTGCATGTGTAGCATATGTAGCCATGTTGATTTATATATATATATATTACATATATGCAAACATGAACATATGGTTAATATATATGTGTGATTTTATGATTAGTACAAACATGTGCATGCATGTATATATGTATATATTTATATACATTATATGCTTGACTGTTATCATAAAATTTTGATATTTGGTTGCTAGTGTTGCTTAGATTGTTTGGCTTATTTTCGTTGTTGTAACTGATTACTGATTTGTACTTTGCAAGCTATAAAATGTCCACATCTTGTTATTTTGTGGAGGAGTTTGCTGTTCCTTTGAAATCCTGCTGTGCTTTCTGCTTTGTTGGTGTTGGAGCATTGTGGCTTTCGGTGGAAAGGTGGGCAAGTCTTTAGCCACCACCTCTGGTATGTCCTGCTGAGCTTTGAGTCCCGGTGCGTTGTTGAAACCATGCAGTTGATCGTGCCACCATACATCTGGTAAAGGAACAGTTTTTGAGGCACTACGATTGTTCTATTTGATTCATACAAATGATTTATTCTACAGAGATTGGGATCATAACAGAAGCGATCGTTGTCCTTTTTACATGCAGAATACTGGAGGCATAACAAGGGATGCATGTGTCTTTGCTTTAAGGAGACGCCCATATCAAAGATGATGGCCTCTATAGTTGTGCACAGTTTGACAGTCCACTGAGATTTGTGTCAGTTTCATGTGACCGGCCTGGGATTTGAACCTGGATTGCAGAGGTGAAAAGCCAATGCCTTAGCCACTCAGCCACCGGTAGCAAGAGTAGTTGAGCTTTTTGTGAACCCACAGTTGCAGAAATCAGATGTCCAGCGTTTGCTGTAGCTCTGTGGTAACTCGGCCCATGTGAATTGTATTGGAGTATCCCAAATGTTGGTAAATTTCAGTAGCAGCTGAGGCTACTTCTGAGCTGATGTCTCATAGAGGTGCTATATAAGCTGGTTTATTATGTTGTGTTGCTGCAGTAATTTATGTAACGTAAGAGGGCCAATGTATGAAACACTGTAGCGTAGAGAGCTGCTTCCCATTTGCTTCAGAGTCTTGTTGTCAGCCTATTGAAGCAGAAAAGACTGAATTATATGAATTTTCTTTTTTTCAGTGAAAAGTTCTTGATCGGTTTCGTCTTGATTTTGGTAAAGTTTTATTGTGCTGCATCTGTGTTGGATGAATCAAATCACGCTTCTGGACGGAGCAGGTTTGATAAATGCACTAGGAATCCAACTGCTTTGTGGAAATATGCACTTTGCACCTTGCTTTGTGAGAAAATGCACAGTCTGTTAGTATTGCTTGTTTAACGTTGGATGCAAAGTATAAGTTCGTTTGTACGTTGTTTCTGCATTAAATGTTGTCTGCACAGAAAGTCTTGTGCAGTGGTTTTTATAGCCTGGAACGTGGGAATGTTTGTTGTGAGCTGCTTTAGTTAGGAAAGTTGAGTAGAGGCCAGTTGCTTTAATGGGTGGCATTATTACGAATGGGTAAAATGTTCTATTTTCACTTTCTCTGTGGCTTTTTGTCGTCATAGCTTTATACTCTTTCTTCATCTTATTACTGTGTGCACTAGCGACGTAGGTTGTTTGCTTGCTTTATAACGTTTCCTTGCGTGCACTGATGGTGCAGTTGACAGGCTCACGGCTTTAATTAACAAACTGAGAATTTTTATGCAGGAAGTTGATTGTAACAGTATAAAGATATTAATTATGATAATAATATTTTTAATGTTATTACTGCATTATTATTATGTTATTATTATAGCAATGTATAGTATATTATTGTTATTTTTTAATATGAGAGACTAATTTTATTTGTTTCATTATTATTATTATTATTACTATTACTATTATTATTATTATTATTATTATTATTATTATTATTATTATTATTATTATGTCTGGACACCTGAGAGATCTTCTTTGGTTAAAATTAATATTATGTTAGTGGCTGTTGGCGTTCGGGAAAATTTGCTGTTTCTTGTGCTACCAGACATTTCCTTTAGGAGCGTGAAGCAGCATACTGTGCTACTTTGAGCAAAGAAAAGTTGTGGTTAAAAAAGATGGAAGAAGGTGAATAGTAATTTGAAAGTAATAAAAATGTGGTGCGGGTTTTTCTGCTGCATTTGAGTGTTTTTTGCTGCAGAAGTTCGGTTCTCAGCTGCACCTCAAGTGTAATATTTTCTGGTCTTTTGCGTCTGGATCTTTAAGTGTGAGTGAAAAAATACAACAGAATTGTTTTTAGAAATGCTCTTGTTTTTGGTGTGTACCTGGGGTAAAAATTAATTAATATTACTGGTATTAAAGTTATAATAAGATTTAACCATCTGAGTTGCAACCGTAAAAACAGGACTTAGATTGTTGCACTTTTGTTGAATATTTGGTTAATATGAACTTTTAGTTTCTTATCGAGTGAAATTGTTTTTATATTGAGTATTTTCTTGTTGGTTTTGTTTGTATTGCAAGGATCTGGATGAAGCTGTGAATGAATAATGGGTGATGGGTGGGGTTGGGTGGTGTATGAGTGAGGCTTTCACTTTTACGTCCACACTTTGGATTTAATTTGATTCTCGTTTTTTTGATACCATAAATAGAAAGAGGTTAGTTGGATTGATTTTTTCGTGTTCAATAATAATATTGTAATAATATAATTAATATTATTCTTACAAATATTATTAATTTTATTATTATTATTATTATGGTATATTTGATCCCTCGGGAATTAAAAAATTCTCTGGAGAATATAAAAAATTCAGGGATGGCAGAACTTATTCAGATCTGGTGTAATAATAATACTATTTTAATAATAGTATTTTGGCCAAAATATCCTTGGACCATAAAAGCACAGGGGCTTTTGTTTACAAAGACTGTACCATATAGATTGGGCATAATGGTCACTTCTGTTCTAGTTTTCCCCATTATAATTAGTGCATGTTTATCAAACTGAGGTATACCATTCTGCCTTTGGAAGATTTAAAGAGTAGATTTTACGTCAGGGGTGACTAATTTTTGTTGCATCATGTTTTCCGCAGGGGACTGGTGATGTATGAAGCTATCTTATTGGGTAACTGATAGTATGGAACCTGGTTTGCCAAAGGTTTTGTGTAACAGATTTGCTAAAAGGGGATTCTTCGGAATTGGAACTGTTGTGTTGTGCGTTGGAAAAGATTTTGTTGAACACCCCGTGCAGGATTTGTTAAGTGTTGGTTTTCGTTTATCTGTGTGTATCTATCTTTACAAACTGCCGTAGACTAATTTCAATGCTTTTGTAGTTTGATGTTTTTACCTCAGGTGAAGATGCGAACGTATTTTTGCAACCGTTTGCAATTGCTCACATTTCAGCTTAGCCGGGTAACAATTGCTGAAGCAAATGGTTGCAAATAATGCTGAAGCTTTCAATATTTCTGTAAATATTTCCTTGTCGCTGTGCATCACTTTGCTGTAGTGTGTTTTCTGAAGCCGTTTTACACAATACCTCGAGCTGTAAGGTGTTTTTCAGGTAATACTGTATTCGCTTAACTCTAAATTATGTTTATGAGCAGCAACTATACAAGTACCTCGAACTGTGTGTTTTAACAGTTCTCAGATGACTAGGACTTTCGACTTGAAATTGTATTTTTTATTCAGGACAGTGTTTAACTTCAACGAATTACCTCAGGCATTGTTTTGCAATTTCTATAAGGAGCAAAATTACAGATAATAAATATTTTGTTGACATGTTTAAAATCAGTTTTAGTCAAAGTACCTCAAATGTTCGAAATCTTTGTCGCTAGAAAGCATTTTAACAGATTACCTCAGTGTTTATTTAGCTTAACTTGGTTGACGTCATGTGCACTCTAAGAAATAATGTCTTACACCAGCAGACATTAACTACTGTGGCCAAGTATATGTAAGCATTCTAAGCACCTCGAAGACATTCTAAAATGTGCTATAAGCACTTCTAAGACATTCTAAAATGCGTTATAAGCACCTCTAAGACATTCTAAAATGTGCTATATACATATTTCTTGCTGTATTCAGTCGGGTGCGTCACTGGCTACTATGAACAGCCAGACTGTGCTTGATTACTATACAAGATACAAGTTTTCTCCACGTTTTTGCCACAGCATTGTCTGCTGCTATTGGACATTAGTTTTAAGAGTGTGGGCAGACTGTGTGAAGCATGCAGTCTGAGGAACAGTTTAGCGTGAAATTAGGCGTTGTCAATTACTTGTTTTCTAAAGTTGTTTTGCTGCACTTATTCTGCTTTCTGAAGATGTCTGTTGAATCCAGAAACTTAGCTGGAGTTTTGATGGCATTTCCCTCACGTCGAGTCATCTGCCTTTGAATTTTAACAGTGTCGTGAAAAAGTTTGCAATTGAGTCAGCTTCATAATATTTCAAACTACAAACTGTGTAACAACTCTGGTCTTTTAAGAAAATCTAACATGATTTGCATTCTTGTTTTTGTAAGAAATATACATGCATTCTTTCACCTGAAAAAGACCAGTCTCTCTGGGCAGCCTTGGGTATGAAGTGTTTGCGACTTCATTTTCTTAGCCTTGGTATATGAGAGTGGGTGGTCAGTCCTCTCCCTCGCTGCCAGATCTTCCCACTGACGGTGTACGGTGGATGCACTCATTTTAAGCTTCATTTGCTAGGGTGGTCAAGTAGAACAGAAATCTTTAAATATTTGTTTGCCCAGGCTGGGATTTGACCTCTGCCCAGCTGAGAGCAGGGTCAAGGCCATGAAACAGCATATGGATGTTTGACAAATTATTTATTGGCCGCAGTAAACAAACTGTCTCTGGCAGATTGCCACTTTTAAGTCAGAAGCAGAGAGGGAGGAGCAAAATGAGTTGGGTAAAAGCACCCCTGTGGAGAATACCTTGAAGTAGTTAAGCAAAGTTTTACCCCTACAAACAGCACCATGGACCAGAAGACCACTGTCGAATTTGGGGGTTGAACCTTGAGTTCTCATAAACGACCCACGAGATTTGTGCAAACTCGGTCACAAGCTACAATGTAGAGAGGTTGTGGTCACTTTTGGCAAGTTTAGGATGACTTTCAGGCCTCCTTTACATCTCTTCATTTTAAGTTAAGTGGCATTTAACCACCTGACCATAACCCAGTGCCACCAAGATGATGAAAAAAACATCCACGAACATACCATTCAACGGGATGCCAATCAATTTAAGATATATACTAATAAAAATACGAGCATCTCCTTTACATTAATGCTTATATTCTGTCTGTCTGCTGTGTCGTGACGCTATTGGCGGCTATGCAATTACGAGCTGAGACTTACTCAAGCTCCTAACCTCTGAACCTCTGTTATTTAATGGTCTTCACTCAGGGACTTGGGCCTAGATTAGCCTTTCTCTTCCCAAGTCTCGGGTGTAATTTTCAGTTCCCGCTGAGCGTGAGGATGCGAATTCGCGTCCCGATCGTGACTTATTTCATAGATTTGAATCTAGGGCTAGTAAGGTGCGTACACGGGGACCTTAAATGGCGTGGCACCCATTCCATCGGGCAGCGGTGGTGAAGGAGCTCACACTGAAAAATAAGCAGGGTCGAGGCCATACGGTCGCTACAGAAAAACCTGCACATTTACATACACTGGTCCCAAGGGAGCCTCAAACCCCTACTTACCCTCCGTATTACAAGTATGGCAGGTTAACTTCCTCAGTTGTCCTCATGGTCTGCGGGAACAGATGGCAAACGTTCAACCAATGAGCAACGGCGAGTTGCGTATCATGTGTCTGCTGCAAGCTTCCTCACCTTATGCGTGTTCTGTACCTTTTGTATTACTAAGAAGGCACTTTAATAGTGCAATATTTTACCTAGGCTATTTCTTACTTTTTATGGCGCTAAATAAATTGTGCGCGCTGATACCAAAGAAATCGGTTGATGGCGGCACATGCGTTCTGTTGTTACCAAAGAGGTTATACTACTTACTCTGGTAAATATTGACAGAAAGGTCCTGAGCGCCTGTAAAGAAGAAGCGGGTTCCCGTGACTTAGCTTTGTTTGGACGCTGTAGAAATCTCGCGGTTACGATTAAATTTTACATTGTTCATGTCATTTATTATATTATACATTGTTGTTGTAAAGTGACAACAACATGGCGTGACATGATCAAATAACGGCCGGTAAATTTATCAAATATTAATTAAATTACTATGTGTTAAGGAAATATAATCTAACTGAAAAGGAATATTACAATAGATACATTTGGTTTAGAATTATCTTGAACAAAGGAATAACGGTTTGAAAATGCCGAGAAAGGAAAGCGCGAAACTGGACCGCGACGAGCTAATCGAGTCGCTGACGGACGATAAAGTAGTGGAGTCTCTTACTGTGAGACTGACGGATAAGTTAACAACTGTCTTTGAACGGATTATGCAATCTCACCTAGATATAGTAAAGCAGTCTCTAAAGGAAAGTCTCGAAATAGCAGTCCGCGAACTGATTGACGCCCGACTCAAGCCATATGAAGAGAAAATCATCCAATTGACGTGTGAAAACAATCAACTAACGTCCCGTTTGGACAAAATGGAGAATTATACGAGGGCTGACAATTTAGTAATTCACGGACTCCCAGAAACATCTGCTGCAGAAATAGTCTCGGGTCAAGGGCCTGATAGAGACGATTCCTCAAAGGAAACATCGCTGGCCACCTGTGACCGAGTCATCGACCTATGCAGTAATAGACTGGGAATAAAGATCACCAGACAGGACATCTCAATAGCTCATCGACTCCGTAAAGGGAAAAACGAGAACTTCCGCCCAATCATCGTGCGTTTCACCTCACGTCGAATCCGTGATGAGGTGTACAGAGCCTGCAAAGCGCTTCGATCGTCTGGCAAATCTCATGACTCGCGGCCAGCTATCTTCATCAACGAACAACTGACCATGAATAATGCAGACATCTTCTTTCGTGCACGCAAATTGCTTCGTGATGGCCGAATTGTAGGAACATGGACAATGAACGGAGAAGTCTACATTAAGAAAACGGCATCCATGAATGAGAAACCCATCAGAATGACCTCGATGAAAGATCTGCCTACCGAATGAAGACTAGACAATATTGGAAACATGCAAGTACTTTTGACCTCGTGATAACCACTACTACAAGTGAACTGTATACTGTATATTCCCTTATTACTTTGAAAAGTTACTACCACCGGCCTAATGTCTCGCAGTTACCTATCCATCCCTCTCTTAAATATAACTAAATGGACACTTTAGATTGTTTTGTTTCATCATGCACCATTGTTCATAAATGTGCACTGTGTAACTTTGTTAAATATGATCTCAACTCATTTCCCTCTGGCAAGACTGAATCCACATGGTATTGCAAAGAGTGTACTGCATCTATTTTTCCATATAATCATCTAGAGCAAGATGATGTTTTCATGAATGCTGTCTCTCAATCGAATTCTAGATTAAGCACTTTTACATTCTCACATACATATGATGATTTAGTTCTCCATCCTATTGATGAATACCCAGATAAAGTTCCTGTATTAACTAACCTTGATGTAGACCCTGACGTTAATTACTACAACACCGTAAAACCATGCAATAGCAGATACATGTGTCCAGAAGAAGTCATTACTACTTTTCAGCAAACAGACCAGTCACTCTCTATTATGCATCTTAATTGTAGAAGTCTGCTCAATAAGTTATCTGACATAGGCATCCTGCTACTTCAGACCCAGGCAACTATTCTGGCGGTAACAGAAACGTGGCTGGATAGCGATACAGCAACCACAGTTGTTGTACCTGGATATACATTTCTATGCAAATGTAGGAGTAATGGAAAAGGAGGTGGTGTTGGTTTTTTAATTAAATCTGATACTGCTTTTCATCTAATAGAACCTGAATGGTTATCAGCAAATAACAATTCATATGAAAGCATGTTCATTAAATTAAAACAGAAAATGGGGAAAGACATAACAATTGGAGTTATCTACCGGCCACCTGGAGATAGCCTTGATGTATTTAATCAAGAATTTGACTTTTTATTATCCCACTTATCTCATGCAAATAATGACATTTTCTTGGCTGGGGACTTCAATCTTAACTTACTTAAGGTTAACATTCACCCACCCACCCATACTTTCTTTAACATACTGACCTCTTATCATTTCCTACCAACAATATCTAGGCCAACTAGAATTACTCCAAACTCTGCCACCTTAATTGATAATATATTTACCAACACACCTTTAGACTGTTTTGACTCTGCAATTATTGTAAGTGATATATCAGATCATTTGCCCATCCTTTTAAAAGGCAACTTAGCAAGGCCAATAGCTGACAAAACCTCCACCTCAAATAAAAGAGCAATTAATGAGAATGCCAAATGTAAATTTCGGAACTTGTTAAATGAGGTTGACTGGACAGATGTCAACAATGCATGCCAACAAGGAGACTCATCCCAAGCCTATGCCATGTTCATTGATAAATATAAATCTATATACGAAGAAGCCTTCCCGTTAATAAATGACCACCCTCGTAAGCAACATAAGTTCAAACAACATTGGATGACTAAAGCATTATTAAAGTCGTGTAACAAGAAATCCCGTCTGTATGCTAAATATTTAAAAAATCCTACAACAGCTAATAAGAACAAATTTGTGATTTATAGAAACAAATTTAAACAAATAAGAAGAGCTGCTGAGAGAAGTTATTACATCGACAAAATTCTAAGTTGTGAAAATGACTTAAAAAGAACTTGGGGTATAATCAAAACACTTTTACACCAAAGAGAAGATCCTCTGAAAACAGAAAGTTTCCTTATTGATAATGTTGAAGTCAGTGACAAAAGTCTTATTGCATCTAAATTCAATGACTACTTTACTAATATTGGCCCACAGCTAGCTGCCAACGTAACTGAAAGTAACAACTTGTATAGTGATTTTTTAAAACAGCCTGCTATCTCATCCATTGCAATTGAACCCGCATCACCTACTGAGATAATAACCATTGCGAAAGGATTCCGTCCAACCCATAGTAGTGGCTTAGACGAAATAGATCCTCAGATTGCCAGATCAGCCATTGAATCTATTTCGATCCCTCTTGCTAACATTATAAATTGCTCTATTACAACTGGTCTAGTCCCTAATAGTTTAAAGTCTGCTAAAGTAGTTCCTATCTTCAAATCAGGGGAAAAAAATAACTTTTGCAACTATAGGCCCATATCAATTTTACCCTATTTTTCTAAATTCTTTGAAAAAATAATTTATGAAAGGCTCGTATCATACTTTACATCAAAAAAGATTTTATATAAAAACCAATATGGTTTTCGTTCGGGACATTCAACATACATGGCCTTACTTAAATTGCAAGATAAGATCTCAGAGGCAATGGACAATAAGCAGTTCTCTATAGGCGTTTTTTTTGACTTGTCTAAAGCATTTGACACTGTGAATCATGATATTCTGTTAAACAAACTTGAACATTATGGCATACGAGGAATGTGTTTAAAATGGTTATCTGATTACTTACATAATAGAAGGCAATGTGTTTCATATAATGGGTACACTTCCTGTGAATCTTATCTTACCTGTGGTGTGCCTCAAGGCTCTGTCTTAGGCCCACTACTGTTTTTAATTTATGTCAATGATATATCGAACTCTTCCTCATTACTCCATTTTATTCTGTTTGCCGACGACACCAATGTATTCATGTCTGACAAATCTTTTGAATTGCTGGTTAATAAAATTAATGAAGAGCTAAAAATGGTATCAGCATGGTTCAAAGCAAATAAATTATCACTAAATATTAAGAAAACGAATTTCATATTATTTAGCTCACAGAGAAAAATTATACCTAAATGTAATCTCAGTATAAAAATAGATAATATAAATATAAATCAGGTGTCATCCACAAAATTTCTAGGAGTTCACATTGACGAACATTTGACTTGGAAAGAACACATAAATACCATATCTAAAAAAATATCAAAAAATATTGGTATTATCTCTCGTATCCGCCACAAATTACCCCAAAATATATTATTGAACCTATATTACTCCTTAATATATCCATATATCTCGTATTGCAACATTGTTTGGGCTTCCACATATCATACTCGCCTGTCTAATCTTAGAACCCTACAGAAACGCATCATCAGAATTATATTTAATCTACCCTTCAGAACCAGCACTCGATTGTCCTTTCATAGTCAAGGAATATTACCTTTTGATTGTATTAATAAATTGCAAATAGGTTTATTTATGTTTAAACTAAAAAATAATCTATTACCTGTGGACTTCTACCAATACTTTTGTATGAATTCAGATGTGCATGGTCACTATACACGATCATCTCATATGTATCATAAACATTCTGTTCACACTACTAATAGGCAGTTTAGTATTATAATATGTGGACCGTCATTCTGGAATTCTCTGCCAACTGTTATTACTAGCTTGCCAACATTATACCAGTTTAAAACAAATCTAAAATCTCATATACTCAATGCACGTAGTTAAGTATTTTTTTGGTGCTTAGTTAAGTGTTTTTTGTTTTGTTTAGGTTTATGCAATGACATTGATTATAATAATTACTTATATTTTAGATTATTAATTGTTTTACTCAGTATTTTACTGTCACCTTTTTTGTAATCCATGATGTAAATAGGTGACCTTAGTAGCGGAACTGTTTGTTCCTTTTAGGTCAGCCCATTGGCACCACTGTATGTGACAGACTTTAATTGTGCTTGTTAATTATTTTTTGGTTGTAAAGTGTGGGCGTTTGACTCATGCTAATAAAATAATACTTACTTACTTACTTACAATTAGTACTTCGAGTTATTAATAGAATGGTGAGTTGAGCTATTAATAGAATGATGGCTGTGAGCTATTAATAGAACGGTGACTTTGAAAGTTTGAGCGGATGCTGTAATGTAGGGTAAACTTATCGCAGCTGATGGGATCCTACTTTTCTGCCGAATCGATGGTTGTTACGACTACAAAACTGGGTGTCGACGGAGTCCCAAAAGGGGCGTCGTAGTCATCCCAGTCGACAGCAGTAAGGAGGCTGAAGCGGCTTTTCTATGTAAGTAATCGTACATCCATGGTTGCATCCATGGACGATGAATGTGTGATTTTGTCGATGGGATTTTATATAGCGCACGTTTTATTGTTTTTGCAGGTTATAGCAGGAAAAGTTGCTGAAGTGTAGCGCAAATTACGGGCCTGTACGTAAGATGTATGCAGTAATGTGAAACATGTAGAATCGTGATCTCGAGATTTCTACAGCGCCAAAAGAAGCGAAGTCGTGGAAACTAGCTTATTCACAGGCTCAGTCAAAACAAAAGCGGTAGGTTGGTAAGGTCGGGAATTAGAATTTATAATAATACTTATGTTAATAATAATACTAATAATAGAGTGCATTATTCCCTTCCAGTGCCTTTGGGCGCTGTAGAAATCTCGAGATTACGATTACGATTTCATTTACTTCCAGTGTTAGAATGCTGTTGCTTTCAGAGGAATTTTCCCAGAAGCTCCTTGGAACATGGCTAAGACCTAAAGGTACTTCCAAGGCTGCCTCCTCTTCAAGGCTGGCAGCATATTATAATTGGGTGCCACTTGAGGGTGACACAGTTCAGTTTTTCTCTTCAGCACTTATCCATCAGCATTCAATGCCGTAATGTAATTGTATTCAGGTTAACTTCCTCAGTTGTCCTCATGGTCAGATTTTACCTCATGCGCCAAATTTTTATCTCTGTGTAGGAGTTAAAACTATTTTTCTTGACCAGAATGACTTTCTTGACTTGCTGCTGTTCTCTTGTTATTTCAGGGTACGGCCAATCAATCCATCGTCCTGAAAACATTGTTCGTGTTGTTCACTGCCAAGAAATTGAACATCCAAGCGATGCCTCCTACCCAGATTACGCCATTGCTCGTAAATAAACAGATACTATCAGTTAAGTTAATTATTACTGAGTGTGTATGTAACTGTAGTCAAATGGTACATTTATCTGTCATCGTCATCATCATCATAGTAGTAGTAGTTCCAATGTCTAACGACATCTTATGGCATCAAATGCCATTGATGTTGCCCTCCTTTTTTAATTTATTGCATAATTCAACAGAAAGTCGATAAAGCTGCAGTGATCCTGTTTTTAGAAGATGTCGTCGGTGTGTTATTAGCGATAATTATTCAGGTATTAGATCATCATCTATGGCCTGCCCATTCCAGAGCATAGCCATTTCCACGATACGTTGCTGCAGTGTGCAATGTGTCCAAACAGATGCATAATTTTTTCCTGTAAATCATGTAAGAATCGTATTAGTGTCTGATCTTGTGGCCATTGACAGGCGTATTTGAGGAACTGGTTGACTCGTACATACCGTCAATGTCATCCCAGATGCAACATCTCAGCATGATGAGTCTCATTTCTCTGTCTTGGTTCCTGACGATTTTTCTCGGGTCAGTTGATCATCTGCGCTCTGGCATTTTACCGGGATGACTGGAATTTAGGTTTCTTGAGCTGTGATCATTCAGATGGGGGCATTCAAGATTGAATGCAGTTTATTTTGCGGTTTAGTGATCATGATGAGCTATGATCAGTGAAAATGCTGCTGTTATGATTAAGTGCTGTTACTCTTGCAGTTTAGACATAAAGTGGATAGATGTTGCTAGGTCTGGATGAGTTTCTCTGACCCTTCGGATTTTGATTGGGCTTCTCCACTTATTATGATTTTCACTATAATTTCATTTGAAGTGACCAGCAATTGATGCCTTGGTATTTTGATGATTGTGTCATAAATATTATTATGACAGATTTATTCATGCTCTGATTAGTATTTTTAATTTTAGGAAAAGTGGAGACGAGTGTGGACTTGTACAGATACTCAGATAGATATATCTTAGTTTTATAAAAAAAAATAGTGATGGATGATTTTGGGCAAACCCTGTTAATGTCTTTTAATGCAACATTTTTCTGTTTTCATTTTCTAGTGTCCTGCCTTTTGATTATGAGGTCAGAATCATGGACTTTTTCTTTTACGATGGAGCTGGGGTAAGTTGCAACCAGAGCATTTCTCACAAGAAACCCTCATATTTAAAAATATAATATTTCATAATTCTAACTGTTTGCTTCTTGATTATTTAGGTTTATTTGGGAATTTGTCTAATATCAATTATAATATTTTGTAACTTAATGGTGAAGCTTTGTATGGGGAATGTTAGTGATCTGATGAGTCTACTTGAAGTGGTGCTATATAAATTTTCAATTTCAATTGCAATATTGCTGCAATAAAAAACATTTTCGATTCTTGCCTTATAAATTTTGGCCTACAGATTAAATTAGTTTAGAAGGCAAAAATCAATCCCTTAAGTTAACTCCAAACAGCTGCCATGGGTTTGAAGTGTTACAGCTTCATTTTCATGTGATAGAGGGTGACCAGTTGTTGCCCTTGCCATCTGAACTTGCTACCAACAGTGGTCAGGGTACTCGTTTGTATAACTGATTTCACTTGAGGACATAAGTCAAACAGGAATCTCAAAACTTCTTTCTGTCGAGGTGGGGATTTGAAACCCCGTCCTTGTGGTTGACAGTCTAGCATGATAACCAGTGGATCAGCAGTTCTCAAAGTGTTGTCCGGGGTTCCCTTGAGGCCATTTCAGGCAGTCTGTGGGGTCTAAACTATTTTCATAATAATACTAAGACCTTTGTTGTATTGTTTTGAAAAATATAGTGACTTTTCGTAAAAATAGGTTATTTAATCATGTAACAGATTTGTTATTGTTATTTGTTATGAATTAATACATAGTTTTAATTTCTAATATGGTAAGTATTGATAGATCTAACCCACATAACAAAAGCTCTTTGGGTCCTCAATAATTTTTAAGAGTGTAAAAGGGGTCGTAAGACCAAAAAGTTTGAGAACTGCTGCAGTAGATTTTTACACACCCAGTTTAGATGTTTAGATGTGCTAAAGGGTGTTTGTTGTTTTGTCGAAGGTGATCTTTCAATTAACGCTGACCATCCTCGATGCCATCAAGGAGGATCTGGTGAAATGCAAAGAGGATGGAGCTGCAGTCCAGACCGTTAACTCGTTCATTGAGAGCATAGTCAGTCGCGAGAAATTGGCTGACAAAACTGCACGCGAGGCAGATGATGAGACTGTGGCTTCGGAAGCTGAAGAAAAGAGAACAAAAGTAGTATGGTGCAGTCTGATTTTGCTTCACTGCATGCATTGTCACTTGTCTACTGTGGATTAGGTTACTTAAAATCTAAGACAGGAATTCCTTAACTTGTTATTTCAATTCATCAGAGGCCAAAAATCCTTCTTTTAGGTGATACTTAAGTAAGTAAGCATACAGAGGTAAGTAAGTAAGTATACAAAAGTGTGGTTTCTAGAGCCTGACATTAGCTAGGCTAGTGAGAGGCGCATTTGACCTAATCTAATAGAATCTAATCTTAGAACTTCTATAGCACCATTATAATAATGCACTAAGCATCACTTGGTGGCGCTCCAAACAGATCCACAGTCCGACTAATTCGAAGGGTCAGTCTAATGAGATAGAAAGGCAACCTAAGGAGGATAAGCATACCAAAACAGAAACATCTTGAGTCAAGAATGGAAAGAAATTATGGAAAGTATAGAAAATATGTGAATTTTACTGGATTTTGAATTTTATTCTTTATTCTTGCTATGACGAAGCTTGGTAAAGTGAGGCTTGAGATACATTTGAGCGTTTTTAAGTGAACTGTAATTGTTTCCTAGTTGTTTTTTGTTTTGCTCAAAGTGACCATTGATTGATGCCTTGCACATTATGATAACAGTGTTGTAGAAGTCGTTTGATTGGCTTGATTGATGAAGAGCATTTGTTATAGACTTTGAAAGATGCCACAATGAAGAATGTGCTGCACAACGTCTCCACTGATGCGAAGTTTCAAGGCAAGGATCTGGAGCAGCTCTCCACTGACTGTTTCACTTAGACAGTGAATGATGGATGGATGAATGGATGGACATTACTGGCTGGCTGGGTGGATTCATTGATTCATTCATCGATTTGCTGATAGTTTCATTGATTAGAATGAATGACTGATAAACTGCTGACTACATACAGACTGATTGAATACAGATGAATGGGCAAACAGACAGACAGAGGGAAAGGAAACATATGGAAAGAAAGACACAGTGAACTCACAAAGGAAGCTAACAGAATGGGACAGAGGCAGAGAGAGAGAGAGAGAGAGAGAGAGAGAGAGAGAGAGAGTGAGACAGGCCCAAACAGAGTGATACAGAGATGCAAAGAGTGAACAGAGAGAGTAGAAACAGTGGCGTAGCTAGCCTTCGGAGGGCCCTTGTGCAAACTGAACTTTGGCTATTTTGCTTTACGTAATTGAGCAACAGGGCCTTGGCCTCTTGGGGGCCAAGGGGGCCCCTGGCCTCGTGGGCCTTTGTACAACCTGCACAACCTATTGCTACGCCCCTGAGTAGAAAGACAGGCAGAACCAGAGGAATAAGCAGAGAAATAGTGAGACAGACAAACAGCTGATAGATATGCAGAGAAGAGAGAGTCGGTACGAACCGAGTCTATGCTTAGTTGCACTTAGTTTCAATCAACTTAAATTTCTCCAATCTGCTACTGGAGAGTCAGTCTCAATCAGAAGCCAGTCGATCTTGTCGATAAGTATGGTCTACTGAAACCTTTCTACGAGCAATACAAGATCGACTTTGATCAATTCAAGACCCTGTTCCTGGCACTCAGTCCATGGGCAGTGGGCAGCATGCCAAGACAATAGCCGTGAGGATGTTCCGGGTTGGTGAAAGGAATTCTTAAACAATATAATATTTGTGACCAATTACCGTACCTTATCTTACTTTATCATGAGCGATTAAATGACTTTACCTTACCTTACCTAAACTACCTTACCATACCTTTTGGGATTTTTTGGTGTTGTTCATGTCTGTTTTCGTGTTGACTTTACCTTTTTGTTTATTCACTGATCAGCAGCTTTTGGGGTACAAAATATTTTAGCTTACCTTACTGCAGGACAGAGGAGAAGAGACAAGGAGGAGAGGCAAACAGAGAAGAGACCCAGACGGAGATGGAGCAGAACGGAGAAGGTGACAGAGAGCGAAAAAGAGGTAATGAGAGAGAGACAGACAGACAGAGAGAGAGACAGAGAGAGAGAGGCATAGAGAGAGAGAGACAGAGAGAGACAAAATCTAATCTTGTCTAATCTAACCTACCATTACTAACCTACCATGATTTTCTGATTAGTAAAGAATTCTAATCTAATCCAATCTCATCTAAACTGCCATAATTTATGGATTGTGTTTCATACTTAGCGTTTTGATTTTGCCTTGAACAATTTAGGAGTAAGCGATCAGGCAAACTCAACTACGGGAGTGCCATCTACACGTCTGGAGATGAATCGCAACAGATTTAGAAATCTTCCTCGAATGAATCAGGTCGGTTGACTGCGTGCAGCGGATGCAATGGCAGCAGTCTTTCTGGGTTTTTTAGCAATAGAGAAAGAGACGAGGTGACACGGTGACCAGATTCAAAACGTTGGCTTGTTTGTGTGGAACCAGTGTAGATGCACTGTTGAACTGGAGGCTGTTGTTGCTTGCTGAGTCAAAGCAGACACTTTATGCTGACGTTACTGATTTCCTCCTTAGGATGTTTCCATGTCGTCTCGGTTTTCCCTCTTGGGTTTTGACCGGACTTCTCCTGCAATTTGGCTTGCACACCAGTTTTGCTTAGCGGCAAATACACTGACTAATGCCTTGACCTTTATTACAGTGGCACTGTGGAAATTCTCGGAATGATATATAATTGGCCATCATCTTTTCTGTTAGCTCCTGATTAAATTCAGTGCATGCAGTGGGTAAAAACACTGTTGCTTTGAAATTTGCTGGCATAAATTGGAGCATGACTGCCAACTTTATACGAGACAGGGTGAGTTTTACATCAGTTTATTTTAGTACAGAGGGAGATTTTCAAATGTTAAGAAAGTTTTATTTTAAGAAAAAAGAGATTTTCACATTTTAACGCGTTTTCCTTAAGAAGTCCCTTAATTTGAATTATTTATTCTGCGAGGTTTTGTTTTTCTGTCGAATGTTTTTTATGTGGGGAGTGAGGACTTTGGCTTTTTATGAATATCAATTATAGTGAGGTAAGGTATGACATGGTTGTCGCTCATTTACCTCTTTCAACAACAGAAGGATTTTTCAGCTGAATTGCAACCATGACAACAGCAACCAGATTTTATGAAATTGTAATCACTATAAAAAAATCTTATGTAGCACAGCTTCAAGAGAAACATCATAGGCAACCTGACAACATGGAACCATGATGGGAACGGGGTTTCAAGAGCTTACAGGAAAGAGGCAAAGAAGGGCCAGGGAACTTATGTTGCCGGTGGCTAGGCAACTTCTTCCAGAAAGATGGGTTGACCACAGTGAAGCTTCTATACTGCGCTGTGGAAATTTGGGCCGACCTGACAACCAGGTCATGCTGTGCGTGGATCTGTGGCCTGCACTGGATGAGACCAATGTGCACAACTCCTTGAGAGAAGATGGTTTACATGAGTTATCTTATCTGTTGATCTTTTCAACTGATTCTCTTTTCAGCCACAATTCATACAGATGTGCAAGAGTTTGTACGACTTGTTCCTGAATGAACCCAACAAACAACAGCTTTACCATGCCATAGCAACTGTTGCTATGCTGTAGCTACAAATTGGTGAGGTTGGCAAGCGCTTCAGTCGATCGGAAAACCTCTCTTTGTCCAAATTACCCGTCTGCGAAAGTATTAATTCCATCTCGTTTACGGAATGTCAGCACGGAGAGACCGCTGTGATGTGCGAAGAGCTCGGACAAGTCTCAGACATGCCTGTAGATTCTAGTCAGTCCAAGGAATCAGACGCTGAAGTCGTGAACACGTCACTTGAAAACGCACTGCATGCCGAGGTTACAGAGCTGGCGAAACAGAAAGGAGGAAAGCAAAGCAGTGAACGAGGAGATTTGCAAGAACGAGAAAACCAGATCGGTGGAAATCCAAGGGTGGATCTCGATTGGTCGATATCGTTCAAGCAGTTTCTGGCGTCGATGTTAACTGAACCAGAGCTTGTGAGTTACTTCGATGCTCAGATCAACTTGAATCCTGTGATCGAATGCTTCCGCAATCGGCGTCTTCTCCGCCAGTCGGGAGCTTCTGGTGATTTGCCAAGCGTTTGACCACTGTGCTCTGTGGTGACCTAATCTCAAAGTGACCGTTGGCTTTCGCTGGACTTGCACTGGGAACTGTTGCGAGTCATAGTTTTAAACTTTGCTCCTCATAGCTGATCACGTAACTCGAAATTTCTGCTTTGTAAGTCGTTTTGTCTGGTTTTGTAACTTGCTGCTTGGATAACAGCAAAAAAAATGCTTTGACTTCTTCATTTGACTTGTACTGAAGTGTTGTAAAGTGAGTTATTTGTTGTTTGGTTCGTGAATAGTGATATTGATGATGCGCTCTTTGTTATCTTTGTTATGGATAAACTTGCTTCATTCTAAGACAAATTCTGATATAACATGGTCAGGAACATGGATCCCAAATATAGTTAAGGCGTAGAAAGTAAACTCATTTAACATGACTTCTGTCTAAGGCAGGTGACGATATGGTTCCCTCACTGTCTTGTGGACTGACCTTCTGAATATTGACCTGATTGCAGCTTGGCTTTGGTGCACCATCAGTTGCTGGCTTGTGCATTAGACACCAGCGCATTAGAAATTACTAACTATTTTTCGATGCAGTACTGCATTGTAACAGGTCTCTGGTGTAGTTTTTCAGTTTACTGGTTGTTTTTTGTGGAAGACTACGGTTGTGTTAATTTCTTTTTAGTTTGGCTGGTCTTGTTTCCTGGAAAACCTCAGCCAGTGGTACTTAAATCTTTTTAGATTAGCTGGTACTGTGTCCTGAAAAAACTGTAGTTTCTGTTAATAATATGTAAAAATTTTAATTTTTAAAATGGGTAACTTCAGAAAAACTGTACTGCTGCATAAATTAAAAACGTCTAAACTTTTCCTAATTAGCGGTCATTGTGCATTGGGTAAAACCACTGGTTTGTGAGTATGTAAATTGTTTAAATTTTTCCAGTTATGTGCTTTGAGAAGTAAAGCCTGCTACAAAAATTTTCTTAATTTAGGTGGTCCTGTCTTTTTGGGAAAAAATAACACCTGATATGAAATTTTTCTTAATTTAGGTATTCTTGTCTCTTTAGAAAATAATAACTACCACCATTTTGAATATGCTTTTCATCTGACTGTCTCTTGGGTCCCGGAAAGCTGCAGTTTCCTAAGTTTTTCTCTGAATATGTAGACATGTTTGTATTTATGCATGTATGGCATTTGTAACTTGTATGTACGTATCCTCGATGTTTTCTCATTTATCTTGTATTATGCTTTGGAAAACAGCTGAAATATAAGTAAGATTTCTGTCTGCTTTGACTGTTCTTCATTTGACTTGTACTGAAGTGTTGTCAAGTGAGGTTTTGTGTTGTTTAGTTCGTGAATAGTGATTTTGATGATGCGCTTTTTGTAAATTTGCCTGTTGTGAACTTCTCTTCATGGAAATGGTATTGCTGGTGTATTCTAATTTAGTAACACAGCTGTATTGTAAGTCTTTATTGTTCCTGGTAGAGCAAGTTTTTGATGCCATCTCAAGTCACATGGATTGAAGTGAGTATTGAAGTTTGTTGCTAAGCGGGTACTGTGCTAAAAATGTCGGACTGTGGCTGATTTTCGTGACTTCATGTAATGTAAGTGGTCATTCAGTTTGATGTTACTCATGCTAGAGCTGTTGGCGCAATCTGTGCTTATACATGTAAGATAATTTGTCATTTCTATACTGATGTCATTTCTAGACTGGTGCCATAAATGCAGCACTTGACATCATTTCTGTTATTACCTCATTTATCGAATGACTTCATAGTATAATGACGTCGTTTCTGTGGTTACCTTATTTCTATAGTTACACAGTTTCTAGAGTGATGTCATAATACAATGACATCATTGCTATAGTTACTTCATTTCTAAAGTGATGTCATAATGCGCAAGGCATTGACCTTATAAGGTCGTGTCCACTTCACAAGTGCATTGTTATAGTTTTGCTAGAAATCGAGTTTAAACCAGAATTTCCTGTTTTAGGTTTCAGTTTACGATGGTATAAGCATCCTTTGTTGCCACGTTTTCTCATCGAAATTAGTCTTTTGCGTTAAGATTTATTTGTCATTGTGTTGCATGATTTGTGGTTATTTGATCAGTTTGGTGTTGTGCTGATTAAGTTCTTTATTAGCCGTTGATGTTCTGTTGTGCCAAAATCGCAACTAGTAGTGGATTATGAAACTGGCGGTCAGTTAACTTGTTGCACTGTGATAGCGTCTTATGCAACGTGATAAACTATTTCGAACTATTAATATTTATCATTATATATGTTTTTTTCTGCCTAATTTCATTTTAAGTTTGCTTTTCTTTTGGCCAGTCTTACCCTTACGGAACATGATAGTAAGAAAGTATCCCATATCCCACAAATGAGACATAGGGGAGGCGCTCATTTCCTTTTCTTAGGTCCATTGAACAAATCCCAGGGTCCTGGATAGCGGGCCAGTGCATCGGCGAACTTGCTGTTTACTTCTCAGCTTATGCCGGTACCAAATTATACTGCTTGGTGACTGAGGCACAGTGTGTGCAAACAACTTGTCTAGGGTTGTTACACGGAGTTAGGGTCGTTACATGGAGTTGAACCGACAACCGCATGATCGCTGGCCAAACACGTTACCGATAGACCACTATACCGCCTTGCCTTTTGCCTCTGCATCTTGGGTTTGAATCCCAGTATGTTGTGCAAAATTTGGAATTGGTTGTAGCTTATTGTAATCGTAATCGTAAATTTGTATAGCGCATATTCAAGAGAAAATAGTCAGAACATAGCCGTACTTCTGGTTTCTGTGACCTGTTAAAATTCAACATGGTTTTTCTTACGGATTATGATTTTGATTATGATTTCGCTTGAAATGACCATTGATTGATGTCTGGAGCATTGTGATAACGGTGCTATAGAAGTCATTTGGATTAGATTAGAATTTGATTAGAGAGTTCGTTGTCTAGCCACGTGCACAAGATTAAGGTTGTCTGGGTATTGGATTACTTTTGTTATGTGTGTGCTTGAGCCGAAAGATCCTTCAGTTCCCGGTCCATGTACTTCTGATACTGCTGAAGTATAATGTTGATAGAGGTGTGTAACATGTGAGCATTAACCTTACCTCACTTTACATTACACTACCTTCCTTATATTACTTTACCTCAGCTTCCTTGCTGACTTTATCTTCCTTTCCTTGCTTTCCTTATCTTACCTTACCATACCTCACATTATCTTACCTTAGCTTACATTACCTTCCCTTACCTTGCCTTACAGGGCATGAGAATTTTAACGTTTCTGTGCAGCTGGAATTTGAAGTTTTCCAAGAATTCAATTTCTGTAGATTGTTTGATATCAGGGTTCCCACAATCCATTCCAAAGACAAGATGTAAAATCATTTTGAGTTTGAGTTGACTACTTCTTTGTTGTGACATTTGTTTTGGTGATTAAGAGATATTTACAAAAATTAGTTAGTTTGAGAAAACTTAAGAAAAATCTTAATGGGGTCAAAGAAGAGGATCGAACGGACAAAATCAAACCACAGTAAGGTCAGTTTCCAAAAAGTCATTCCGTTGAAACAGAGGGGTAGCCTGTGGTGGATAAGGTGTATTGAGATCAATCGCAATCATACCCTCGAGATTTCTACAGCACCCAACGAAAGCTAAGTCGAAGGAACCAGCCTATTTACAGGCGCTCAGTCAAAACAAAATCGACAGACAAGAAGAGCGGTTCCAGGTGGAGAGCCAAGAGTCAGGCACTCGGGGGGGGGTATGGTGGGTTGTGTTTGAAATTGGATCTGCAGGATACACAAGGGGAAGAACAGGAATCAAGATAAGAGACGGAGCAGAACGAGGAAACGCAGGAAGAGAATTCAAAAATATATAAGAGAGTTCGAATATGTAAATTAGCTCAGCTGTTTACTCAGGCATGGAGTTGCTGGCATATGAAGAAGCGGTTGTATTTGTCTAAACAGACTAAAAGGAGGAGTGCCGACACAGAGATGCAGAGCAAAGAGTACAAGAAATAAGCCATTCATATACCTAGCCACACTGATATGCATACAAATTAGACACACCTACACACACACACACACACCGATGCAAGGCGTGGCAAATAAACTAAGTACTTCAGACGGGGCTGAGCTTTCCTATTGGATGATTTAATAAGGTCATCGAAACCTAGTTGAATGTCTATTGGCTTTGGTCGCACAGAGCTACAATGGAAAGGCTGCACATGGTAATATGTTGTGCAGGCGAAGGAACCAACGTGCATTTCAGCTACTATTATTATTTTGGCATTTATTAAGCACCACTGTAAAATGACTAAGCATCAGTCGATGGGAGTGCCATTGTTTCTCGCAGGCCGTACACCCTGTGACCAGACGTGGCAGCGCTGTGCAGTGAAGCGTAACACTGAATCTTTGCCTTGTTCTTATCGGTCTTAGAGTGTACTCAAAATGCGTGTTGACCTTATGAGGGACTAAGTCTGGTTGGAGTTTGACTGAAAAGTCTGAGACCGTTACTAATTATTACCTAATGAACATTATATCAAGAAGTATGATAGTAAATACATTATCAGTTAATGGGATAAGACCTCTCTAGCTTACCTTACCTTACCTTAACTTAACTTACTGTGATTGCCTGTCTTACACTGTCAAACCGTCTCCGTCTGAGCCTCTGTAACACTCAGTTCATCTCTTAATCGTAATCGTAATTCCGATATTTCTAAAGCGCCCAACGAAAGCCGCGCCGCGGTGACCAACTTATTCACAGGCGCTCAGTCAAAACAAAATTGATAGGCAAAAGGGTTCGGTTCCAGGCCAAGATCCAAAAATCAGGCCGAGAGACAGCGTGGCAGCTACGGGGGTGGTGTTTGGGTTTGGAAAGGAGAGAGATAAGAGGAAGAAGGGGTGTCAGGGTAAGAGCTGTGAAAGAGGAATGTTTTGAGTGAAAGGCCGAAGCAGAAATTGCAAGCGGTGGAGCATCGATGAGTTTGTATGATGGATCAGAAAACTGTCGCAATACTGGAGGGAGTTTATTCCAGAGTGGTGGGGCAGCTATGGTTATGGAGCGATTACCAAATTTTAAGGATGAGGTCACGGGAGGGCGGAGAAGTGTTATGGAAGAAGAGCGGGTTGAGCGAAGCGGTTGTATTGTAAATAACTTACGAAGATAGGAGGTGTGGGAAGGTGCGTTGCAGGTAAGTGATAGGACTTTGTACCCGATTCATTCAGGTGTTTCAAGCCAATGTAGTGATTTAAGAACAGGAGTGACGTGATGGTGTTTGGGGGGGGGGGGGGGGTAGCAAGAACATTCTGTATGGCTTGAAGACACACAAGAAGAGGAATCAGGATACGAGACAGGGCAGAACGAACAGACGCAGGAAGATAATTCAAAAATATATACAGAGTTCGAAAATTTAAATTAGCTCAGCTGTTTACTCAGGCGTGGACTTGCTGGCATATGAAGAAGCGGGAATGTTTGTCTATACTGACTAAAAGGAGGAGTGCCGACACAGATAGAGGAACAGAGGGACGGATGGAAGGACGGAAGGAAGAGAAGGATGGACTAATGGATGGACGGATGGACAGACGAAGAGAGGGACAGGTTCTCTTAAATAACGCTTTATAAATGACCTCCAACCTTAAAAGGCGCTATGAATTAATTAGCTAAATCTGCATTCTAAAAAGACTTTAAATATGACCACATCACACTCTTTAAAGGCGCCATTTAAATGACATTATGACACCAGCATCTGATCTATATAAATATATGACTAGACTCTTTATATGGCGCCTTTTATGTTCTCACTATGGTGGTCTAAGTGGTGCTAAAGTTCATTGAGAATAAGAAGTTCACCAATTAGACGCTGAGTTACGTAAAAAACTACTTTTGAAATGTTGATTTGTTTATTTTTTCGTTCGCTTTTATATGCATTCATCCATCCATTTATGCATTCGTTCGTTCTTTCCTTCAATCTCACTGAAATCAGTTAAATGAGGCATCCAGTCAGCCAGTCCCTCAAAGGCGCTATAGAAGTGTTCGGATACACCTCCTTGATCCATGACGCTCGAGAGACTTCTTAACGGTCCTAACTTGCATGGTTACCGATTGGTTAGAGCGCTCGGCTTGTAATACGGAGAATTGGGTTCGAGCCTCCCCTAAGACGGATTCTGCGTAGATTATTATTATTATTATTATTAATATTATTATTATTATTATTATTATTATTATTATTACTACTACTACTACTACTACTACTACTACTACTACTACTACTACTACTACTACTACTACTACTACTACTACTACTACTACTACTACTACCACTACTACTACTACTACTACTACTACTACTACTATTATTATTATTATTATTATTATTATTATTATTTTTAAACAGACATTTATAACGCGCGCAATTAACAACAGCCTAAAATGCGCGTGCAACGACCCTAAAAAAGTCCTACCGAGTAATATCATGGTTTATAGATCAATAGGAAAGCACAGGAATCGAGGCAGACCTATTGAACATGTAAGTTCTAAGCTTCTTTTTAAAAGTTGTTATTGGAAGAGTTTTGATGGTAGTCGGTAAGGCATTCCACACCGTGGGGCAAGCGTAACAAAATCCACGACAGCCAGATGCGGTGTAAATCTTTGGAACTATAAGATTTCGAATGGTTGCAGAACTTAAGCAAGATCGACCAGGTGCGCATGTGCGGGTTCATGTACCGATAGTAATTATATTTAAGAGGGTTTAATCTCTGGCTAGCTTGGTCCTACACGGAGACCTAAATAGCGTGGTACCCATTCATACGGGCCGCCGTGATGAAGGATCTCACCCGATGAATTTTCAGATCTGTATGCCCTCCGATCTCTTGTAAATAGGAAATAGCCTGAACTAAAAGGATATGTCAGTGGCGGCTCCAGGATTGTTTGCGTGGGGGCAAGAGCATTTTTCGCGCCACATGCACGGATCTGGACTGAGGGGCGCAGGCACATAACCAAGAGTGGGCGGCTCTAGCTGAATCCGCCCACTGGGTTCTATGTAAATGTAACTTCCGAAATTTCTCAGCCGAAAGCCGAGTAAGGGAGACCAACTTATACAATGGCTTTGAAAGACCCAGCGGGAGAAGCGAAATGTATGAGAAAGATATGTATTTTATGAGGATAGTCTCAGAAGTAAAGTAAAGTAGTTTCTCGTATCCCACAAGTGAGATGTAGGGGAGGCGCTTATTTAATTTTCTTTAGACCCTTGAGCCGACAGTGAATGACTTCCAAATTCCCAATATTCTGGACACAGGACCAGCGCGTCGCAGGACTTGCCGTTTACCTTTCAGGTAGGTGGCAGCACAGTTTCGAAAAAAACCATTAGATCAACGCTGGTAACACGACTTCCATACACATGTTGACCACTCCTTTACATTCCTCCTTTATCCGTCTGTCTTCTGGAGTTGGTTCGGATTAGGCAGGTCGCACGTGTGCTGCATGCAGGTGCGAATAGACTTGTTGGCGCCATTTCTAATTTAGTAAGCTTTGGTTCTGGGTTTGCATGTAATTATCCATCATTTCCTGCCCATCCTACAGCGCATCTGGTCTCCGATTTCGGCGCGAATCCGCGAAAGCCAGCTGCGTTTTGCACCTGCCTACATACACTAATAATTTTTTTACCGCTCTGTCTCAGCTGGATGACTGCCGATCCGTTTTTAATTGAGGGGGGTAGGGTGATAGTCTGAAGCAGTGGGACAAATGTAAATGTAAACCTCCAAAATGTTTCAGCGCCACCCAAAAACCCAGTCAGGGAGACCAAAAAAGATCCACTGGAAGAAGCGAAATGTATGAGGAAGATGTGTATTTTATGAGGATAGTCTCAGCAATAAAGAAGTTTCCCATACCCCACAGTGTGAGACGTAGAGGAGGCGCTCATTCCTTTTCCTTAAGCCCTTGAGCTGACAGTGAACGAATCCCAAAATCCTGGACACGGGGGCAGGGCATCGCAGGACTTTGACGTTTACTTTCCAGCTAGGTGGCAGCACAGTATTGAAAACGTCCATTAGATTAAATCGCGCGCTGGTTACACGAATCGCATACAAGTGTTGACCACTAATTAACAATCTGTATGTCTGTTTGTCTCTGTGTTTGTTCGTCTGTCGTTGGGTCGGATTTGGCAGGTGGCACGTGTGCTGAATGCAGGTGCAAATAGACTTGTTGGCGCCATTTCGAAATTTATTACGTTTTAGTTTTCTGTTTGCAAATAATTATATCTGTTTTAGGTTGCCCATCCCACAGCGCAGCTGCTCTCAGATTTCGGTTGGGTTATGGACCTGCTAACTTAAAATAGTTTTGTCGCGCTGTCGCAGATCTGGATGCCCGCCGATACCTTTTTAATGTCATAGTGCCAGAACCACAAGGATATATCAGTGGCGGCTCCTGGATAGTTTGCGTGGGGCAAGAGCATTTCCAAGGGGCGCCACATTCTCGCAGTCCTCCATGCACAGGTCTGGTCTGAGGGGCGCAGGCATATAACCAAAAGGGGGCGCCTGTAGCTAAATCAGCCACTGGGATGTATGTAAATGTAAACCTCCGAAATTTCTTAGCGCCACACAAAAGGCGTCTCAGGGAGACCAACTTACAAAGTGGCGCTAAAAGACCCTTTGGGAGGAGCGAAACTATGTATGATGAAGATGTCTACTTTGTGGGATAGAGTCAGCAGTAAAGTAAATTTTCGCATATGCCACAAGTGAGATGTAGGGGAGGCGCTCATTTAATTTTCTTTAGACCATTGAGCCGACAATGGACGAATCCCAGTGTCCTGGACACGGGCCCAGTGCATCGCCGGACTTGCCGTTTACTTCCCAGCTTGGTGGCTAGGTGTTAACCATTCCTTTACAATCTGTATGTGTGTGTGTCTGTCTGTCTGTTTGGAGTTGGTTCACATTAGGCAGGTGGCACGTGTGCTGCATGCAGGTGCGAATAGAGTCTTTGGCGGTATTTCTAAATTTATTACGCTTAAACCAAGAGGGGAGATGACAAACCGCCTAGGCTATACAAAACCCGCGCCAGGAAGACCAGCTTAAACATCGGCGCTAAAAAACCTATAAGGAGGTGCGAAATGTACGGGAAGATGTGTTTTCAATGGGAAATAATTAGTTTGGACCAGTGGGGATAAAGACCTTTTAACAGGAGGGCGATGTATTGGGAAATGCAGCTTCAGTGGGAGATAATAGGAATCAACGTCGAAGGAAACCGATGCTCAACACATATTATTTCGCATCAGTTAAGATTCGTTAGATATATAAATTATAACAGTTCCGAGAGGTCCTTGAATGGAAATACACGTGTACTCAAATATTATAATGCTTACTTACATTCAGCAATTACTACTACTGCTATATGCCAGTACAACAACTACTACTACTACAACGACGACTATGACCATGACCATTATTAGGTCTATTACAATTATGAAGCCTTTTATTATCATTACGCCTATTAATATTAGGCCTAATATTATAATTATTGTTATTAGGTCTACCATAATGTAGGGCTTCTTAGCTTCATAAAGCCACGCATGAGTTGCATAAGTGAAACGTGCTTCTTGACCGGGATGAATCAGCTCGACCCAGTAAGAGACAAAGTGCAAGGGTCAGTCAGCTCGACCCAGTAAGAGACAAGGTGCAAGGGTCAGTTTCCAATCGATGTCTTGACATTAGAGATCTTTTGCAATTTTCAACAACAGTACTAACTGTTATGCATTTTTGAGAACCATCTTGTCTCAAAGTTTATAGACGGTCAGTGGATGGCTTTTTAAATAGCTGAAGACTAAGACACAATTTTATATAAATCCATTGCCTAGCAGAGTTGTTAAAAGTGTTTTATCGTTTGAATGGGTGAGTTAACGTAAGGTAATATAATCGAACGGTTATGTAGTGGCTTCTAGTAGCAAGGGTTTAATGAATAAAACAGATCATTTTAGCAAAACCAAAACCAATACCAGTATTGCTGGAAGGTGAATGAGAATGTTATAGTAAAAATGAGAGCCTGAGTCATTTGTCACAATTGTTGAGGTTTGTTTGAACTGATCTCAAATACATTGTGTGGCATGGTATTCGATTGGCTTGAACGCGAAATTGCTCAGCGCCATCGGTTGATGCGCTGTCATATTTCGGCGCTGAATAAATTACGTGTTGCATGTGACCTATATATACCCGGTATATATATAGCATATATATGTATATATCTATATACCCGGTATAGATGATAAGGTGGGAAAATACGAACTCAAGTGGTGTTGTGTGATAGTTGAGGCAGAACGTTTGCTGTCTTCATCCCTTAAACTTCTGTGTGGTCAGTGAACCGTGACCCTCGAATAGGCCAACAAGCCACAAGACACACCACACCTGTCTGTTTTCATGCGATTTGCATACAGTAGATGGGTCTTGAACTTGATGTGGGTAATGTCAGTCCGAAGCTTGAACGAAGGAGAAAGTAAATGTCTGCGGCTTACTACTCACTGGGCGAATTGATAGTCTTCGCTCGGACGGTCTGCAGCGAGCTGAAGAAGAACTCGGGCGATTCGGAGGAGTTTTGGTCGACTGGAGAAGCGAGGCCGTGACTGAAGCGACAGAAAGCCTGAGAAGTGAAAAATCGTAAGTGTCGATATATATGTATACACACATCAAAGGGGTGCTATATAAATTGATTTAGGCCTAGTGTTAATTTCAAGCCCGTTTAAAGCTTTTTAATTTAATTTTCCAATCTCTGTTTTTGCAAGGCCACGAAAGCAAATTGTTTATTCACGCATTAATTAATATCATTATCAAGTATTTAGAGTGTATATGCGCTTGTGTGTGTGCTTAATTGAAGAGTGTATGCCATGCACATATATGTTGTGTAGATACAGTGAAATTGTTTATCCGTCTGAGATATATGGTAAAACTATTGAAAATATTAATTGAAGAGTCTAAGGCAAAGGGTTGCCACATAAATTGAGTATATATGCACTTGTGTGTGCTTAATTGAAAAGTCTATGCCTTACTTTTACACATGGTTTCAAAAGCTTGAATGTCATGTAAATAGAGAGAGAGAGAGAGATTTATTGACAACCAAAAAATAATTAACTAATACAATTATAGTCTGTCACATACAGTGGTGCCAATGGGCTGACCTAAAAGGAACAAACAGTTCCGCTACGAAGGTCACCTATTTACATCATGGATTACAAATAGGTGACAGTATAATACTGACTAAAACAATTAATAATCTAAAATATAAAGTAGTTTCCATAATCAATGTCATTGCATAAACCTAAACAAACAAACACTTAACTAAGCACCAAAAATACTTAATTAAGTGCATTGAGTATATGAGATTTTAGACTTGTTTTAAACTGGTATAATGTTGGCAAGCTAGTAAGAACAGTTGGCAGAGAATTCCAGAATGACGGTCCACAAATTATAATGCTAAACTGTCTATTAGTAGTGTGAACAGAATGTTTATGATACATATGAGATGATCGTGTATAGTGATCATGCACATCTGAATTCATACAAAAGTATTGGTAGAAGTCCACAGGTAATAGATTATTTTTAGTTTAAACATAAATAAACCTATTTGCAATTTATTAATACAATCAAAAGGCAATATTCCTTGACTATGAAAGGACAATCGAGTGCTGGTTCTGAAGGGTAGATTAAATATAATTCTGATGATGCGTTTCTGTAGGGTTCTAAGATTAGACAGGCGAGTATGATATGTGGAAGCCCAAACAATGTTGCAATACGAGATATATGGATATATTAAGGAGTAATATAAGTTCAATAATATATTTTGGGGCAACCTGTGGCGAATACGAGAAATAATACCAACATTTTAGATATGATATTTATGAGTTTTTTCCAAGTCAAATGTTCGTCAATGTGAACTCCTAGAAATTTTGTGGATGACACCTGATTTATATTTACATTATCTATTTTTATACTGAGATTATATTTAGGTATAATTTTCCTCTGTGAGCTAAATAATATGAAATACCGTTGACATTGAGCGGTTAATTATTTAGAGCATCATCAGGTTATCTACTCAGAGGCGGGACATCAGGAAAGCGCCACATCTAGATCTACTAGACCTAGACCTAGCGTCTATTATAAAAGTACCAGCGTAGCCGTGCCTAGTTGATTCGGTCAATAATTCAGTTAAATAAAAACTTGATCAATTGCATCAAACAGTTTCTACAGTTCTACACTGTAACTGAAGAATAATGGCTGGTTGAACTGCATCCACAAATAGTCGTTGCAGAAAGGTTTTTCATTCACTTATTCACTCAGTGAATTTTCAATGTCTTTCCATTTTTACTTGCTCTAAGCTTTTTTATTTTCCATTCTCGGTTAATTCTACTTTCTAAAAGTATTTTCTTGATTCCTTTGAACAGATGAGAGAAGATGGACACAATGCAAGAGTCGCAGTAGCACCTCCTCGCATTGGAATGAGGCCCAAGACCCACCAGAAAGACAGCAGTAGTAAGTGAACTCATAATTTTATAATATTTCCCCCATATAAATGATTATGTATGCGCTTGTGCTTAATTGAGGCGTCTAAGGCAAAGGGGCTCTATACAAAATTGAGTGTAATTGTAATTTGAGATTTATAAAGCGCCTCTTAGAGGATAAACTCAACAGGGGTGCTTCCGACCCGTAAAAGTAAAATCACTGTTGAACAGTACAGTCTTCAGGCGCTGTGGAACACTGAGAAGGGGAGAGAAAGGAGCTCAAGTCGCAGTTCTCGAGGGAGACGATTCCAGCAAGTGGGACCAGTGTGTATAGAGGCCTAGTGTTAATTTCAAGCTTGTGTAATGGGTATGTGTATTTAGAGTACATGTGGGCTTGTTTGTTTGTGAGTGCTTAACTGAAGCGTCTAAGGCATAGGGGTGCTACATAAATTGATTAAATGGTAATCCTAGTGTTAATTCAAACTTGTTTATAGGGTACGTGCTTGTGTGTTTCTGTGTGCTTTAGTGGAAGATTCTAAGGCAATGGAGTGCTATATAAATTGATCAGCATAGTGCTAATTTCAAGCATGTTTAAGCTTGTTGAAGTGTATTTACAGAGTATATATGTGCTTTTGTGTGCTTAACTGATGCATCTAAGTTTGGAGTATATATAGGTGTGTATAATTTAAGTCTAAGGCATTAATAGAGGCCTAGTGATACTGTAAAGCTTGATTAAAGATTGTTCAAGCGTATTTAGAGTTTGTGTGTGGTTAATTGAAGCATATTAGGCAAAGGGGTGCTACATAAACTGAGTGTAGTTGGAGTATATATGCGCTTGTATGTTTTTGGGTGCTTAACTGAAGCATATAAAGGCAAAGGGGTGCTATATAAATTGCTTATATATAGCCCTAGTGTTATGTATTTCGAGTATATATGCTCTTGTGTGTTTCTGTGTGCTTAGTTGAAGATTCTAAGGCAATGGGGTGCTATATAAATTGATAAGCCCAGTGAGTATTTACAGAGTATATATGTGCCTGTTTGTGCTTAACTGAAGCATCATTTGGAATATAGGTGTGCATAATTTAAGTCTAAGGCAAAGGGGGGGTGCTATATAAATCGATTGATTGCTTATGTGTATTTAGAGTTTATGTGCGCTTGTGTACTTAATTGAAGCATCTTAGGCAAAGGAGTGCTATATAAAATGAATGTAGTTGGAGGTATACAGTATATGCGCTTGTGTTTTTGTGTGTTTTAACTGAAGCGTATAAAGGCAAAGGGGTGCTATATAAATTGATAGTATATATGGGCTAGTATGTTTCTGTGTGCTTAGTTGAAGAGTCTAGGTAGTCAAAGGGGTGCTTTATAAATTGATAAGCCTAGTGTTAATTTCAAGCATGTTTAAGCTGGTTCGTGTGTATTTATATTATGTGCTTGTGTGTGATTAACTGAAGCATCTAAGTTTGGAATATAGGTGCGCATAATTTAAGTCTAAGGATTAATAGAGGACTAGTGTTAATTAATTCAAAGCGCTTGTTCGTGTGTATTTAATGTTCATATACACTTGTGTGGATGCATCTTGGGCAAAGGGGTGCTATATAAATTGATTATTACCTATCGTCTGTATATTTTGACTAATAAGCCGAAAATAGTCATTGCAAAATGGTTTTCAATAATTTATTCATTCACTCGCTCATTTTTTATTTTTATTTTCCGGTCTACTGTTTGTTGGTATTCTTCAGTTTTTAGGAAGAGCTGCTGTATTCGACGAAACCGCTGCGTGTAACGACCCGGGCAAGTCCTGCAATGGATCAAGGGCCTAACAGGATAAAGCAGCATAAACTAAGTAAGTTCCAAGGCCGAAGAGGCTCTCTCTCTCTGTGTCTCCTCTCTCTCTGTCTAAGTCTTCATCTCTCTCTCTCTGTCTAAGTCTTGAAAGCCATCGACTGCGACGCAGTCGATGACCTTGAAAGACTTAGTTTATTTCGGCTCGGCTCCTCTTTCTCTTTCTCCTCCTCTTCCTCCCTCTCTCCTTGGCACTTTGCCAAGTCTCTCTCTCCCCTCTCCCTCTCCCTTTCTCTCCTTGGAAGTTCCAAGGCCAGAAAGAGAGAGGGAGAGAAAGAGCTCGGCTCCTCTTCCTCCCTCTCTCTTTGGCACTTTGCCAAGGAGAGAGGGAGGAAGAGGAGGAGAAAGAGAGAGAGAGAGAGAGCCGAGCCAAAATAAACTAAGTCTTTCAAGGTCATCGACTGCGTCGCAGTCGATGGCTTTCAAGACTTAGACAGAGAGAGAGAGAGGCTCTAGACACAGAGAGAGAGAGACAGAGAGAGAGAGAGCCTCTCCGGCCTTGGAACTTACTTAGTTTATGCTGCTTTATCCTGTTAGGTCCTGGACCACGGGTCCACTCATGAAGATCGTCACTCGTCTCCATATCCAAAACAATCTAGGTAGACAGCATCAACATAACGCAAACGATTACACATATGACAAACAGCTCAGCTCTTAAATGGGAAAAAAGAAAGAAAGAAAGGAAGAAAGAGAGACACAGAGAGAGAGAAAGCAAGCACACACAGGAAGTTCCAAGGCCGGAGAGAGAGAGGGAGAAGGAGAAAGAGAGAGGGAGAAAGAGAGAGAGAGAGAGGGAGAAAGAGAGCGCTCCTCTCTCTCTCTCTAAGTCTTTCAAGGTCATCGACTGCGTCGCAGTCGATGGCTTTCAAGACTTAGACAGAGAGAGAGAGATGAGAGAGGCTGTAGACACAGAGAGAGGAGACACAGAGAGAGATAGCCTCTCCGGCCTTGGAACTTACTTACTATATGCTGCTTTATCCTGTTAGGTGGTCCTGGACACGGGTCTCTCACTCCAGCTGAAGATCGTCACTCGTCTCCATATCCAAAACAATCTAACAGCATCAACATAACGCAAACGATTACACATATGACAAACAGCTCAGCTCTTAAATGGGAAAAAGAAAGAGAGACACACAGAGAGAAAGCAAGCACACAGGCTAGCAATTAAATCAATAGCAGTGCAAGCAAGAATGCAGGCTAGCAATGAAATCAGTAGCAATGCAAGCAAGCACGCTTGTTATTTCAGTTGAAGGACTTCGTTTATTTCCCCTCTCTCTCTCTTCCTTCCTCTCTCCCCACGTGTGGAAAAAACAAAATACATACACAAGAAAAGAGAGACACAGATAGACACTTTCAAACCAATGACTACTAGGCTCGGCTCGCGCGGTATCTTCTCTCTCTCACTCTCTCTCTCTCTCTCTCTCCTCTCTCTCTCCTCTCTCTCCTCTCTCTCTCCTCTCTCTCTCTCCTCTCTCTCCTCTCTCTCTCTCTCTCTCTCTCCTCTCTCTCTCCCTCCTCTCTCCTCTCTCTCTCTCCTCTCCCTCTCTCTCCTCTCTCTCTCTCCTCTCTCTCTCTCCTCTCTCTCTCTCTCTCTCTCTCTCTCTCTCTCTCTCTCTCTCTCCTCTCTCTCTCCCTCGGACATGCTGAGAGCAAGCACTTCGGCACAGGCAAGCAAGCTTGGGAAGGAATGAAGATCTAAACTAAATGATACCTTACAAGAGCACCAATCTAGACAGACATTTAGCGATTACAGTTCAACATGGGTAAAAGGATCCACTGAATGATATGTCACAGGGGCCAGAAAATTGTTTCTAGTGTGGCGGCGCATAAAAAATTTCCTGAAAATCTGATTCCTCCGTTAAAATGGCGAGCGATGAAAGAATTCAGACAAATCTAGAAGCTGGATTAGCCATCTGGCGAATGCAATTTAACTACAATCATTAAGATCATTTATCAGGATTCTTTCACCACTCGCCATTTTGTGCGATTTTCTGAGGAGAGAGCTGCATTGAAAAAGATCCAGAAGAAGGAGTTCGGAACGAAAAAATATCTACGCTTACCGTAGCTGCGTTCTGGCGACTGTCCTGTGAGAAAAGGATGAGGAACAGTGGCTACTAGGGAACAGTGGAAACTCCACTTGAAGATCGCCTGACTTCTCCGGATGCAAACCAATCTAGATAGACATCAACAAAAAGCAAGTTACTACACATTCATATAGCCCCTTTCAATGACAAACAGCACAAAGTCTAAGTATGAGTAATGTTTGCCTCACCATATATGTAGAGCTCATAATAAGGCAGACAAAGAGATAGGGCCTAACAGATAAAAAATCAATTGTTATCAGTTTCGCCGTGGAAATCTAATTTTTCTGATATTCACAGTCCTCCATAATTTTACGAACGAGATCCTCAATTTCAAAAAAATTTACTGACATTTAGCGAATACAATTTAACATGCGTAAAAGGATCCACTGAATGAAGGATATTCACATCGGCTCAAAAACTACGCGAAAACCAATAAACTCCTTCTAGTGTGGCCGTGCAAATGGAATTTCCTGAAAATTTAATTCCTTCGTACAAAATGGCGAGCGATGAAAAAATCTATAAAACATTAGAAGCCGGACTGATAAAATCAACTGCCATCTGGCGAATGCAATTTAACTAGAAGAATAAATGTATTACCCACACGGCAGAAGAACATTTATCAACCAAGCTTCGCGTACACATATTAATGATTCTTTCATCGCACGCCATTTTGGGGCGAATTTATTCATGTATCGAAATTTCAGGAAAATTGATTTAAGAGCGAGAGAGAGACACGAGTGACTGGCTCAAATACTACGTTCAAAACGATCAACCACCGTCTCATTGAAGTACAGTAATTCTAATTCAGGCTAGCAATGAAATCAATAGCAATGAAATCGTAATTGCAAGATTTCTACAGGCTAGCAATGAAATCAGTAGCAGATCAAAAGCAAGGAAGCACGCTGGTTAGCAATGAAATCAGTGGCAATGCAAGCAAGCATGTTGGCAAGCATGTTGGCGTGTAGGCTAGCAATGCAAGCAAGCACGCAGGCTACATTGGAATCAGTAGCAATGCAAGCATGCATGCAGGCTAGCAATGAAATCAGTAGCAACGCAAGCAAGCACGCAGGCTAGGAATGAAATCAGTAGCAATGCAAGCAACATGCAGGCTAGTAATGAAATCATTCCACCGTGGAAATCTAATTTCCTGATATTCACAGTTCTCCATAATTTTACAAACGAGATGCTCAATTTCTAAAAAATCTACTGACATTTAGCGAATACAATTTAACATGCGTTAAAGGGTCCACTGAATGAAGGATGTTTCACATCGGCTCAAACACTACGCGAAAACCAATCGCCCACCGTCATTTTGAAGTAATTTTTGAATTAAAAGTTTTTTTGTCACTGGGCCCAGAAAATAATAAACTGTTTCTAGTGTGGCCGTGCAGATGGAATTTCCTGAGAATTTCATTCCTTCGTACAAAATGGCCAGCGATGAAAAAATCCATAAAACATTAGAAGCTAGACTGCTAAAAATCACCTGCCATCTAGCGAATGCAATTTAACTTTTATTGTATTCACTAGATGGCACATCATTTATCAATCTAGCTTCGTATATATATATACACATATAATTATGATTCTTTCATCGCTCGCCATTTTGTGCGAATTTATTGAGGTATCGGGAGAGAGCGAGCGAACTGCATTGATGCCTATGAAGAAAAACAAGCAGCAGAAGAAGAACACGAACAAGGAATGAAGAAGAATTAAGAATTACAAGAAAAACGACAACAATTAGAACAGGAAGAAAAACAAGAAGAACTAGAAGCAGAAGAAGCAGAAGAAAAAGAAGGCGACGATTAAGAGAAGTTGGGGAGGAATGAAGATCTACTATGGTAAGTGACGCTTACCGTGGTTGAATTCTGGCGACTGTCCTGTCAGAAGAGGATGAGGAACAGTAACCACAACAAATGGAAACTCCAGCTGAAGATCATCACCCGACTTCACCGCAGCAGTGAGAACGTCAGTTGCCTCGTCTTGCCTTCAGAAAGGAAGAGGAGTACGTTACCGGAAACGAGTTGAAGACGTCATCAGGCGAACTGGAGCTCCACGAGCATGACTCTACAGGAACGAATCAAACGTAATTAGACAGACAGACAGACAGATTTCACACAGATTTCACTGAATCACTAACTCGGTGACCGACTGACTCATGCACTCATCACTTACTCAATCACCGAGACTTGTAGAAACAGCAGAGTGAGTGCCTCGAACCCTTAACGCCAAAGTCTCTCTCTCTCTCTCTCTCTCTCTCTCTCTCTCTCTCTCTCTCTTTCTCCCTGGAACTTAGAAGTTCCAAGAAAGAGAGGGAGAAAGAGAGGGAGAAAGAGAGGGAGAAAGAGAGGGAGAAAGAGAGGGAGAAAGAGAGGGAGAAAGAGAGGGAGAAAGAGAGGGAGAAAGAGAGGGAGAAAGAGAGGGAGAAAGAGAGGGAGAAAGAGAGGGAGAAAGAGAGGGAGAAAGAGAGGGAGAAAGAGAGGGAGAAAGAGAGGGAGAAAGAGAGGGAGAGAGTCGAGCCGAAATAAACTAAGTCTTTCAAGGTCATCGACTGCGTCGCAGTCGATGGCTTAGAAGACTTAGACAGACAGAGAGAGAGCCCTCTCCGGCCTTGGAACTTACGTAGTTTATGCTGCTTTACCCTGTTAGGCCTTGTTGATCCGTCGTCGTTCAGTTGACAGGTTCTGGACACGGGTCTCTTATTCCAGCTGAAGATCGTCACTCGACTAATTTCTCCATATCCAAACCAATCTAGGTAGACATCAACATAACGCAAACGATTACACACATGACAAACAGGTCTTAAAGGGAAAAAAGAGAGACACAGAGCAAGCAAACACGCAGACTAGCAATGAAATCATTAGCAATGCAAGCAAGCAAGCAATGAGTAGCAGACGAAGCAAGCAGTTCCAGTCAAGCCGTTGCACTTGCAGTTAGAGCACGCAGCTGCAGTTCAGGCAAGCAAGGAATGAAGACACGATGCTTACACCCTTAGCTGAGTTCTGGCGACTGTTCTGTGAGAACAGGATGAGGAGCAAAAAGAAAGGAAGAAAGAGAGACACAGAGCAAGCAAACACGCAGGCTAGCAAGCAATTAAATCAGTAACAATGCAAGCAAGCAAGCCCAAGCAGCTGCAGCTGAAGTTCAAGCACTCTACAGGAACGAATAGAACGTAATTAGATAGACAGACTACCTGTCAGACAAGACAGATTTCACTGACTCACTCACTAACTCAGTGACCGACTGACTCATGCACTCATCACTTAATCATTGAGACATACAAAACAGCAGAGTGAGTAACTCGAACCCTTAACCCCAAAGTCTTATACTGGCATCACTGCCCACTTATCAAGCCAATGCCAGGTTCCGACGTCGGTCACCGTCCGCAGGTTTCGCTCGGGCGGTTTGCATGTGGCTCTGCTTGGTCAGGGTTAGGGTTCTCTTTCTCCCTTCTCTCTATCGACGGTGTGGATGACCTTGAAAGACTTAGTTTATTTGCTCTCTCCCTCTCTCCCTCTCTCCCCCCTCTCTCTCTCCCTCCCTCTCTCTCTCTCTCTCTCTCTCTCTCTCTCTCTCTCTCTCTCTCTCTCTCTCTCTCTCTCTCTCTCTCTCTCAAAGCAAGAAATCAGTAGCAGAGGAAACATGCCTCTCTGTCTGTCTGTCTCTCTGTGTGTCTCTGTCTGTCTGTCTCTCTCTCTCTCTCTCTCTCAAAGCAAGAAATCAGTAGCAGAGGAAACATGCAGTTGAAGCAAGCAAGCGGAAGGAATGAAGATCTAAACTAAACGATAATAGGGTTAGGGTTAGGGAACCCTAACCCTGACCAAGCAGAGCCACATGCAAGGGGTTATAACACGTAAAACAGAATACCTGACATCAGCCAGAACGACGACGGCTGTTTCGAAGCCACGAGTCGAAGTCTTTTCACCAGAGAGAAACCTCTTAGGTTCCTCCCACAGACAGAGGACCTTTATTTACATCAGCTCGTAAAACGCTTGGCAACTAACAGAAAACAGAGTCACGTAGGACTCGGCCTATCTTACCTAGCGAAGCTCGGCAACCTGAAGGAAACATCCCTTTTATAGGGTTTCTGGGGCTACGCCCCCCAAAGAGACGGCTCATCCTTCAACCACTTCTTACACCCGGGTCTTCCAAATGGGCCGACTCTAACAATTTATATACTTCTCTCTAGTTTTTATAATATATATCATCTATATCTTTCTAGTTTCTGGGTTATCTTTATTTGTAACTGCAACCTTTAAAGTCGACGCATCGTTATCTCTGTATTTATCATATGTGTGTATATATATATATGTATATATATATATATGTATATATATATGTATATATATATGTCTTTCTGCCTCTCGCTCTCTTCTATATTTCTATTGTATTTGGTAACTTATATAGCGCTTCTTACAGAACAAACTACTCAGTTGCGATTCCGGCATGAGAACCGCGGGGGAAATAAGAACGTCTTTAAACAACGAGCTGATATTTTGGAGCCTGGCCCATGTTATCTCCAAGTACCAGAATAGTTTAAGCTGAATACGAGATAGGGAACCTCTAGCATCCGACATGTTCTTTGTCTGTCTGTCTGTCTCTCTTTCTCCCTCTGTATATATTTATATATCTGTCTCTCTCTATATCTGTCTATAAATATCTGTGTAGATATCTCTCCCTATATATATAATTTATTTCTACTCTGGGTTACCTTTATTTGTAACTGCAAAATTGTCCGTTTTCTTTTCCCCTTTGAAGTCGAAGCATCGCTCCTCCCATTCACTGTGTTATTCTTGCTGGATTTTTTTACAGGAACTCTGAAAAGGACAGAAAAAACGATGTCAGTCGACAGCTTTGCTGGAACGAATCACGTCAGGCGAGATAACATCTGGCTCAACTTTGCCAACTTTCTCAATGAACATTTCCTGCCTGTCTCAAGCCCCAGTTTCCGCTTTATGGTCATTTTTCAGCCCCATTCCAGCATACAAACCTATTCACGCTTGCCGTGATAATGTTGAATTGAAGATAGAATTTCTCACTGAATAGAGGAATTTGATGAGCCATTCAAACTTTGTTATCAATGTTTTAAATTTTCCAACAAGTTTAGTAAACGAGATTGTAACTGTCGGATCAAAAAATATGTTTTTGTGCAATTTCTGTGCTCGTTTTCAACATGGACCACCAAGTGCATGTTAACACAGGCAATTTAATATATACCGAATGATGTGTCCCTTTACCTTTATGCTTCTATGGGATTTTTATATAGGAATTGTTGTGACTTATCTAATTCTGTGCTGCTGAATGGTTTCTACAGATGCATGTGCACAAGTTTAGTAGCTTTATTTTTTACCTTCTCATCTTTGTACCTTTTACATGTCTATTTGAAAATGGTTACAACGTAAGCACGTAATGGTAACAAAATAGCAGGCCTATACCATTGCTTGAAGCACTAAAGAAAAGTTTTTAAGAAGCGGCGCTGTATAAGAACAACGTTCGAATACATTACATAGCATTAATGCATAGCATTAGCTTTCAGACTGCAAAAGAATTCCGTGTATTCTCGAATATAAATTAAACCCCGGTGCTTTACACTACGTCTGTTCTTCCATTAACTCCATTATTACCCTTGTCAAAAAGTAAACTTACCTCTGTTCGTCCGTTTACTTCGGTTCGCTGTTTCATTTTAAACCGATTTTACTAGAAAACAACGCCACCGCCCCTTCTACCACACCTCTACCCTCTATCGTCTACACTTCTTCCTCTCCCTCGTCTGAATATGTACTCAATTTCCCTATACAAAGAACAACCTATACACGATGGACCTATCATCTAGAGTATATGTATGTCTATATAAAGACAACGGATCTAGTAGACTGCCTCGCCCTCTTAAGACGCAGTTGGTGCCCATCCTTTCAACGCAGACCCTTATTACCCTTGTAAAGGAAACTTACCTCTGTTCGTCCCTTTACTTTGAGTACGTACCGAAAACAACTTTTTAAAACAGATTTTACTAGAAAACACCGCCACCGCCCCTTCTACCACACCTCTACCCTCTATCGTCTACACTTCTTTCTCTCCCTCGTCTGAATACGCACTCAATTTCCCTATACAAAGAACAACCTATACACGATGGATCTATCGTCTAGAGTATAAATATGTATATATAAAGACAAGGGATCTGGTAGACTTCCTCGCCCACCTGAGACTCACTCGGTGCCCATCCTTCCTATCAACGCATACATCCACACATACAACGACACGAATCCACCTCTTACGCGCATACAGACCACAACTGCACGCACACACCACCACATCTAAGTCTCTCACAGGCCACAACGACACGCACATACCGACACATCCCAACCTCACGCAGACCACAACGACACGCACATACCGCCAGATCGAAGCCTCTCTCAGATGTGGCGGTGCGTGCGTGCCGTTTTGGCGGCCCTCTAGGGGCCACGATGACACGACAGATTACAATCACACTCGCTTATTATTTATTAGTATTTCGGCATTTATTAGGCGCCACTATCTAGTGATTTAGCATCAATCGATGGCTTAACACTTGTGATCTCCGGTGTGTATGTATGTGCGTGTTCTGGTTCAAAAGCTTTTTCTCATGTTCGTGTCGTTGTTGTCTGTGTGAGTGTAGGACGTGTGCTAATGGTGCGAAGGCGTCGTTAAATACACTAATAACAGCAACACGAACACGCAAACAACTCTTCAGACAGACAGACAGACATAATCACCCATACGAACGGATCCTTATGTGCGTATCTAGGCTTAAGTAAGTAAGGAGCTAATATGTAAGTCAGTAGACAAGTGAGCAAATATGCAAGAAAGCGAGTATATAATATGTATTATTTCCATTGTGCGCATGGTTTAGCATGTATGCGCTCACGTATGCGTTTATTAATGTATGCTTAAGTTAGCAAGTAAGTATGTGAATACTTAAGCAGCGCCTCTAGGAACCTTTCCCGGCTGCTAAAATACTGTAAACTCCACATTTTCATAGCGAGTGCTTTCCACGCAAGAAATGTCGCTCCGTCGCTTCATTTCTTGCGTGATAAAGTAGGTGTGGTTTTCACTGTGAACCTGGAGTGAAACAGGGAATTATAGTATAGCACGTGACAACATGCCGTTTGGTTGACTGTTTGCCTTGTTGCGAAAAGTGTACGAGTTCGAACCTCTCCATAAACGCGCTATGTACAAATCTTAGTTTACTTAATCCTAGGCGTGATACAACTGTGTGCGAGAAACATGCCCATGGTCATTACGCGGAGTCTGCTCAGCAAACTCGAACCCGTAATCGATGGCTTAAAGACCCGGCGCGATACAGAATGTTTAGCGCCTTCGACCTTCGACTGATGTCGCGTTATTAGATGGTGGCGCTCTATAAATAAACCCTATTGTTAACAGAAGACGATGTCAGCTCCCACACTGTACAACTCAGTTCAAGTTACAAAGCAAGAATTTTAGAACAAAGTCTAATGCGGAGCAAACTTATTTTGACTTGCGATCAACTGCCAGACGAAATATAAATTTAGTTGAAAATGATCAATGTACACATGTTACCAAATGTTACCGACTCGATTAAGAATAGCAAAACAACCGAGGAGGCAGGCGTTCAGAACAGGCATTCGGAGCAGGCATTCAAAACAGGCACTCAGAAAAGGCATTCAGAACAGGCATTCAGAACAGGCACTCAGAAAAGGCATTCAGAACAGGCAGGCTTTTAAAACAGGCATTCATTTGCATAGACATGTACAACAGGCATTCAGAACAATTGCTCATTATAAATGTCCAGAATAGGCATTAAGAGTAAGCGTTCTGTTCAGAACAGGCAGTCCGAACAGGCATTCATTTACTTAAATAGGATTCAGACAAGGCATTTTATGAGCATTTCGGTTACTGATGCTTTCCTGGATGTTGTTGTCACTCGACCACGAACTTCGTCAAGTTGCCTTCCAGCAAAGACCAGACGCGGCTATTAGGAGGAGTAGGGTAATAATTTGAAACTTCTATAGCGCCGGTACATAATGCAGAGGACATTAACAAATGGTGCACCAAAACCAAGCCAGCTGAGAAGGATTAAACCTTAATTGAAGACCCAAGTAACAAGAGAGACTGAGAAGAATCCAACATAGAGAAGACATATATCTTTGTCTTGGATTTAGGCCTTACTGCTCTTGACAGTGTCGCTTGGCTCAACCGCAAGGGCGATGGTCTTGCCTTTGAGCACCTGGACGAACCAGCGAACCATGTGGCCATCTTGTTTGCTGTTCAATCTGGTGTCTACTGCCTTCATGAAGCCGTGATCGGCCAGAGTCCGATCGATATTGCGATCACTGCATCTTTTCGGTTGAATTCATTTGCCTTTACGACCGAGGCATTTTGTTCAGGTTTCAGTCTGATCGTCGTGTCACCACCCTCTCCGATAGGTCAGTACTGTGTTGTACAGCCTACAATAGCAAGAAAATTTCAATAGCATTTTACATAGACATCTAACGTTATAGTAAGAATCGCCATGAACAGATGTTGTTCTCGTTTTAGTTAAGAATTGATTAGTTGCTCGTATATAAGATAATAACAATCCATATAATGTGTAATTTATTTGAATTCTTTTATGCCAAAGTATTAGGCTATTTCTTTCTTTATTGACAGTTGTTGTTCTCATTTTAGTTAAGAATTGATTAGCTGCTCGATGATTAGACATTAGCCATTGTTATATTATTGTGTTATAGGCTGCCCTAAGTTAGCGAGACCTCGGCCCCTTTTGGATAGACCTTTGCATCCAAACAAGTGTATTTTTTGTTATTTGCAATGTTTTTATTATGCTCTTCTTTGGAGCAATAAACTTACTTACTTACTTACTTATGCACTGGAACCCTACACCAAGTCAAAGTCGTCTCTTTTTCAGCTTGTAATGATCAGATCACTCTTCAAATGGTAGCAGACGTAACAGACCAGAAGCTATAAGCAGGGTGAGGCCATATGTGTACAATTACATTTACATTTACCGCAGTCATCTGGCGATCAATCAGGCCCCATCATCAACTACTAGAAGCCAGCTTTTTCAGTGTTCCCAAAGCCGTACATGGCTTCTGATCTCTGGCCGAAGCCGGTATAAAATTTCAAAGCTAAAGCATATTTTCATTTATTTTTTTAGCAGTGTAATATAACCTTATTAAATATAAGTATGACATCACAATTTCAAGTACAATTTTCTCTACAGTGACCTTATGGCTTCGACTCTGCTCGTTTTTAATGAATTTATCGAGCGAGATCCTTCACCACCGCTACTCATTTGATTGGGCGCCACGCCATTTAAAAGTCCCTGTGTAGCCCGATATTCATTTTTGAAATAGAGCTGTTATGGTTTCATATTAAAACCACAGTTTCTGCTAAGTCAAAGCCAATTTCTCTCAGCTTCCGCTAAATAGGCCTAATTTGACTTTGTAAACCGTAGCAATGAATTGAGAAAGTCTACGACTATTTCACTGGAATATGTTTGCCTTAAGAATCGTCCCATTCTCTTAAACAAGAGGCTACTATATTTCAGTGATTTCTGGTTATCTCCTTCTCGCTCACCCTTGCCTCGAAACTTTTATCTACTCGTACTATCACATAGCAGTGGCCTTAATCTGCCTTTGTGACCACTGGTAAACCTCGCTGGCTGCTGACACAACATTTTTACTTTTACATAGTCATGTTTATGATACGTTTTGATGTATTTCGAAAGCTGAAGAATTCGATGGAACATAGACACTTAAAAGCAAATCAGAGGGAGCCACTTTATCCAAAAGTGCTGCATCAAGACAGATGGGTTCTCCAAAAACCCCGTAAAGAAATTCTATAGCAAGCACGGCGCTTTTGAGGGTACTGAAAAAGGTGCTAGATAAAGTGTTAAGATAAATACATGCATGCAACAGTATGTTTTAAAAAGGCTGCAGAATTAATGAGGCTGGTTTTTAAACTGAACTTAATTTATCATTCTCGTCAACATCATCACCACCTATGATGGTAATTATTGTTGAACGTATTGTATGCAATAATGTGTATACCTTTTTTGCCATCTGTTCCCTATTTTCCTGCAACGTCCCATAGATTCGTTTTCTTCTCGCCTTTTAAAGTCGACGCATCGTTTCCTCTCACTCCCGGTGCTATTCTTGTTGGATTTTTTACAGGAACTCTGAAAAGGATAGAAAAAACGATGTCAGTCGACAGCTTAGCTGGAACGAATCACGTCAGCCGAGATAACATCTGGTTCAACGTAGCCTACGCAATGGGCATTTCCAGCCTACCTTAAGGCTCCTTCCTGTTTGGTCATCTTTTAGCACAATTACAGTATACAAGCCTACATTGCACTGGGAGTGCCACTGAGGTAGCTGTGGGGGATGACCTGTAGACATAGGAAAAGGCTTATGATAAAATTGAACTTCTATAGCGGGCACAGAGGGAGAAGCTCTAAGGACTGGATGGATATGCATGAGAATGTCTTCAGCGGAAGACAAGCTAATTTAATCCATCTAATGACTTCTATGGGGCCGTTATCCTAATGCTCACGGCAGCAACTATTGCTAAGTTATATCAAACCAAACAATTTGGGCCCAGGTTAAATGTAAAGCATGTATTGGTAACAGTATATACGTGTAATGGTAATAAAATGCCTTTGCTATGTAGCACAAAAGAAAAGTTTGTAAGGAGCGGCGCTACATAAAGAAAAATTCGAGTACAGTACATAACATAAATGCACAGCATTAGCTTTTAGATCTGTGTATTCCCTAATACAAAGTAACCTCCATAGGTCCAGCTTCGGTGCGCCAATCACGATCAAGTAGCCTTTGGAGATAAGTCAACACTGATGGGCAGATCGAATCTTTCACCCTTAAGTCGCTTGATCCGGCGCCTGCAGTAGTCATTATCGCCTTTGAAGAAGACCTTCAAAGTACTGTGTAGCCTACAACGACAGCATTAAAAGCTTTAATAGGAAGCATTCGTGTCATACGACATCTAACAACATAATAGGAATTGCCAAGTTATCCAATGCGCACTGGAAACCTGTAGTAAGTCAAAATCATGCCTCTGTTCTAAAGGGATGCTTACACTTCGAATGGCGTGGCGCCCATTCAAACGGGCAGCGGTGGTGAAGGATCTCACCCGATTAATTCACTGAAAAATGAGCAGAGCTGAGACCATACATTTACATCTTGCAATGACCAAATGCACCCACTTTACCCGCTTTCACCCGCAGCAGACGTACAGAAAAATGCTGGATCAAAGCACTGCCATTAGCAGGACACTAAAACAGTTACCGCACCCATATGACAACATTCCCATATGGGACCCATAATTCTACATTTGGGCTCATATGTCATTTATATATGGGTTCAACGTTAAGTTCCTATAAGCTTAAAACCTGACTTCTATAGCACAGTCATTTTATATCTTCTACTTTCGACAACAATGCCAAAGAAACATGTAAATGCTCGGCCGTAAAAAGCGAGAAGTCTTGCCAAGTCCCGTGGAATTTGTGCTTACACGGCTTAGGTGAAAGAAGGAAGCATCTCTCTTAGTAGGTACATGCCTTGCTGGATTCCTGCTCTTCCTGCTGTATCGCCAGTATGGTATCTTCTCTTGCCAATGCCTAATCTGCTTTACAACCTTCCCTGGCTGGTAGCAATCGAGCACTTCCAGTCGCAAAATGCACCTTACTAAGGAACACAAAAAGCATGGTAAAAAAGCAAGAGACGTATGTACATGTATGTATGCAAGTGAGTATGTATGTATGCAGTTATGTATCTATATATGTATATATGTCTGCAGGAATGCATAAGCTTAAGTAAGTGAGCAAGAAAGCTATCGAGGAAGCAAGTTAGTAAGCTGGTAAGTAAGCAAGTACTGGGCAAATTGACAAGTAAGCAAGTAAGCGAGCAACCAAGCAACTAAGTAAGCAAGTCAGAGCACGAATAAGCAAGAAAATGGCCTTTATGCATTCTCAGTGCCTGTGCGGAGGTCGAATGGATTTAACTATTGCAGAAGTCTGTATGTCCGAACGCAAGAATGCATGTATGCCCCTATGCAAGTATGCATGTATCTAAGCATGTTGTATATATGTAAGCATATATATATATATATATGTATGTATGCATGTATCTATGTATGTAAGACTGTATGTATGTATGCAGGAATTCAGGCAAGTATGTAGGTATGAATATATCAACCTATGAACGTGTCATTGTGGTTTCAATGGAGACGAGGTGTAAGTAAGTACCCACGTTTGCATCTAAGCGAAAAAGATAAGTAATCAAGTAGCAAAGCAAAGAAGTATGCAAGTAAGCATTCGAGTAAGCAACTCAGTGAGCAGGCAAGTAAGAAAATAGTAGAGAGAGTAAGGAGGTGAGCTTTTAAGTAAGTGAGGAAGCATGCACATTAGTAAGCAAGGGAGTAAGGAAGTATGTGAGCAAGAAAGGAGGTAAGGAATGAAGTAAGAGAGTTAAAATGCAAGTTTGTGAGAAAACAAGATGTGTCAGCAAGCAATTTAGCCAATTATTGATGAACTTATTAAGTATGCAAGCAAGTAAGCAAGAATGTAATCATGCAAGTAAGTATGCAGGCAAGTATGGAAAAAAGAGAGCAAGTAGGCAGGTAAGAAAGCAAGTGAGTGAGGAAGTAAGCAAGTAAATAGGCAAGCAACTAAGGAAGTACATGAGCAAGTAAGAAGAAAGTAGTAATTAACTGAGCATGACGGCAGGCATGTTGACAAGTAGGAAAACAAGTAAGCAAGTAAATGAAGATGTAAGCAAGTGCGCTAGGACGCAAGACGGCAAGTAAGTAAGCATGTCAGCAAGTTACTGATCAAATCATCAAGTATGCAAGCAACCAAAAAATCTGGTCCAGAGTTTCTGGACAGCATTACATCAAGGTTGAAAAAGTAGACCACACACACCAACTTATGCCTCTATTACTGATCACACTTATAAATTAACTAAACAACTATTAATAAAAAGCATAAAAAATTAAATAAAATTAAATGACAATAAAACGACAAAAAGTAGTAATTAAACTGCTTAATTTTAAATTAAAGTTAGACAATAGCTTCATATGACCAACTGTTTTTTGTGAATTCTTCATTCCTTTGTTGTGACAGATCTATATGACTCTCAACAGTTCAGCCTTGAAATTTTCAAGATTTTCAAAGTCAGTCCAAATTCTCTCTGAATCTAAAGACAAGGAAAACATTTTAAAATTAGTTTTCAATGCAGCTAAGGTTAAGCAAAACAATTCCTCATGTATTACGCGTTTCTATCGTAAATATTCCACTGAGTTCCATGATCAGTCACATTATTATTATTAATATTATTAATATTAATATTATTTTTATTATTATTATTTATTATTATTATTTATTATCATTATTACCACCACCATCACCTATCGCACCAGCGTCTAATGCACAAGGCATAAAACAATGGCATCAACCAAATTTTGACCAAGTCGCAATGAGGTCAACATCCAAGAGATCACAGACGTCATCCGTCTTAACCAGATAAGACCTCGATCAAACATTATTCCCCAGTCAACATGACCTTTGACCCACCCCAGTCTCAGACAGAGTTGCTAGACGTTTCGTTCTTGTCTGTTCTCGTCTCCTTCTCTTCCAACTGCTGTCAGCTTCGTCTGAACTGATTCAAATGTCACATGGATCTCTTGATTTCTACGTGAAAGACTAACTTCTGACAAATCCATGTTCTTATAGCAAGGTATGGATAACAGAACTATAACAGTGAACCCTTTGCATCAGTCAGCAGGTCAGCTAATTTAAGTAGGTCAGCTGAACTGCTTGATATGTAAGTAGGTCAGCTTCAATTGTCTATATCTAAGTGGGTCAGCACAACTGGTTGATATGTAGGTGGGTCAGCTTTAACTGTTAAGATCTAAGACGGTCAGCTAATGTAAGTAGGTCAGCAGAACTGCTTGATATGTAAGTGGGTCAGCTTCAATCGTCTATATAATAAGTAGGTCAGCAGAACTGGTTGTTATGTAAGTACGTCGGCTTCAATTGTTTCTATCTAAGTAGTTCAACTGTTGATACGTAATTAGGTCAGTTTATAAATTTATATACATCTGTAGGCTGACAGCTCAAGTAACGGGAAAAGTCGCCACTGGTTGGCTCTTACACACACATAGACCCAATCCAGCCAACAGAGTCCCATCCTCAGTTGACACTCATTCCTAAGTCACCTCAAGAGCAAACTTGCTCTGCTTAAGTTAGCCTCTTACTTGGATTTCAGAGGATCTGGTCATCTTCAAAATTTTCTTTCTTCTCTTCTTCCAGATTTGAATCCTTCAGATGCAGACAACGCACAACAAATGACGACGAGACCAAACGAAATGGCAGCCAAACTGCTAATTACTGGAGCACGTCAGAGTGGTTTTCTTGAATGTGCAATTAAAAATGCGATGATTTCCTTAATCAAAGCACTCATTGTGTGCAAAGTCAATAAATTCAAATCTGCTGTTAAACTTTCTCGAAGTAGAGCTATATGAATATCTGACTATGCAAAACTATATCAGTTTTGATGTAACCTTCCTAACATACTTACTACCTACACTGACTAAGTGACTTATATATGTATACAAACCCATTCGCTCTCTTACTTGATCACCCATGCTGCATACTTATCCACATAAACCATAATTTATGCCAAAAAGGCAGGAAACGACAAATTTTTCCACTTGATAAAACATCAGTAAATACAGACCATGAAGATGATGTTGATGATGGTGATTATCGATCTTGTGCTATTTTTGTTATTGTTATCGCCGCTGTTACAATGTAGCTGTGTCTAATTAGGCATAAATATTATAATTTGACGAGAGCTTTTTGCCAAATAATGATCGCTGTCGTCTAATCTTGTTTTATTGGCAGGCCTTGCTTAAGTACTGTAAACGAGCAATATAAATACTGAATCCTTAAAATCATACAAACATTCTGTAGAGCTCTGCTGTTACTACCCATCACTGACAGACTCGACAAAAGACACGAAGAATATGCACACTTCTAGTGGATGGTTCAATACCGTGCTGCCACCTGGCGAATGAACCATTTTCAATAACTCACGCGTCTAATTAACACAGCGATCGTAAACGAATTTACTTGTATTTATATTCGAATAACTTCAGGTCAAATTCCGTTTTTATTAATAAAAAAATTGAGGCGCACAATTGGTTAAAGTAACTTATAAGTAGAAAAAGTGAAAAGCAAAAATTTGATTTAATGGAAAGCTCAATGTCGTACTGCCACCTAGCGAATGCAAATGAACCATTTTCAATAACGCACGTGTCTGTAGTGCCACCTAGCGAATGCAAACAAACCATTTTCAACAATGCACGCGTTGAAATACGACATCGTTAGCAAGAGAATTTACTCTTACCTACGTTCGAATAATTTTCTTTAGGTCAAAATGAGTTTTCATTCACAAAAACTGGAGCAAAAAATTGGCTAAAGAAAATTTATGAGAAGAGAAAGTCAAAATGGAAAACTAATTTATTAATAAGGGCGTAATCGACACCTCTTTTTGGAAAATTTGATCTTACCTTTCGGAGCTCGATCTAATGGACGGTCCAATATCGTGCCGCCACCTGGCGAATACAAATAAAACATTTTCAATACCGCACGTGTATGTGCTGCCACCTAGCGAATGCAAATGAAACATTTTAAAATGCACTCGAGCAAATACGGCAACCCTTGTAAAAGAATTTGCTTTTACCTATGATCGAATAAATTTCTTCAGATTAAACCTTGTTTTTAATAATACAAAAATTAGGATATAAAATTAGTCAAAGCAGTTTTATAAGAGAGAGTGAAATGGAAAACTTGTTCACTGAAAATGGGCCACGGATCGACACCTCTATTTGGAAATTGAAGAAGTCTCTCTTCATGACACATCGTTATCTCGAGAGTTCTACATCACTCAGCTAAACTCGCAGGAATCACAGTATTGATTGATTTTCTCGCGGCGCTATTTTAGATTCAAATGTATACTACATTTTACTACACTATCCACTGGTTTTTCAAAATGCGACGCAAATGCAATAATAGCCTGTAACAATAGCTAGGCCATGGTCGAAGGCATAACATATATCCCCAAGAGAAAGGACGTAGTAAAACCTACCAACGGATACAAATGCATTTTCAGTTCCTGTTTCCGGTTTTTTTACCGTCATCTAGCGAAATGGTAATGAAATGTTCGGCTTTTCACATTTAAAAGAGGATTATCTTATAAAAATCTTCATTAAATTAATTTGAACTGGAAAAACTCGTTAAGGCAAAACGGGTATTAACAAAAATTTCCCCCAAAAGGGCTTATTAAACATTATCTCTGTATTCTGAACTATTTAACCTTATTTATTTTAACAAGTTGTCATTCAGACCCTATTTTACATTGTTAATGCAATTTTTTATATTGCTGTGTCCATCTGTCATTGCTTCTCATCTGTCCTAACACTTCGTCGCCCTCCCGTCATCTCATCCTTAAAATTGGGAAATCGCTCCATAGCCATAGCTGCCCCACCCCTTTGGAATAAACTCCCGCCAGAATTGCGACAGTTGTCTGGTCAATCATACGAACTCACCAACACTTCACCTCTTTCAGTTTCTGCGCAGGTCTTTCACTCAAGACTGAAAACACTTCTTTTCCAGAAATCTTATCCTGATTCTTCCTCTTCCCTTATCTCTCTTCTCGCTTCAATTTCAAACAGCATCCACCGTAGCCGTCCGACTGTCTGAGTGCCTGACTCCTGGATCTTGACCCTTTTGCCTATCGATTTTGTTTTGACTGAGCGCCTGTGAATAAGCTGGTTCCCGCGACTTAGCTTTCGTTGGGCGCTGTAGAAATCTCGAGATTACGATTGTTGTTGTAAAGTGTGGGCGTTTGACTCGTGCTAATAAAAGAATACTTACTACTTACTTACTTACTTAGAATTGTGTGATACACGTACTAACCCATAAACTGCCCATACATTTGTCGCATTCAAATACAGATGCGCCTATATTGAGGCAATGCATCAACGAGGACAGCAAAAAAGCCTGTGCAGTACCATGAAAGTAAGCAACCAAGTAAGTAAGTAAGCAAGTTACTGAGCAAAAAGACAAGTAAGCCAATAAATTAGAAAGCAAGCAAGCAATTAAGCAAACAGCTACACTACATAGTAAGAAAGTGCTCCGTATGCGAGAGAGGTTTATGTATGTTTGAGTTTTGTGGTCTGTATGCGCGTGTCGTGGTTTCATTGGAGACGAGGTGTGAGTAAGTATGTAGGGATGTTTGCAAGTAAGCGAATAGTTGAGTAAGCAAGTAACAAAGCAAACAAATGAGGAAGTAAGCATTCGAGTTATCAAGTCAGTGAGCATGCAAGTAAAAAATAATGGAGAGTAAGCAGGTGAGCTTTTAATTAAGTGGGGAAGCATGCATTTTAGTAAGCAAGGGTGTAAGGAAGTAGGTGAGCAAGAAAGAAGGTAAGGAAGGAAGTAAGAGAGTTAAAATGCTAGTTTGTGAGAAAACAAGATGTGCCAACAAGCAATTTAGCCAATTATTGATGAACTTATTAAGTATGCAAGCAAGTAAGCAAGATTGTAAGCATGCAAGTAAGTATGCAGGCAAGTATGGAAAAAAGAGAGCAAGTAGGCAGGTAAGAAAGCGAGTGAGTAAGTAGGCGAGTAAATAGGCAAGCAACTGAGGAAGTATGTGAGCAAGTAAGAAGAAAGTAGTAATTAACTGAGCATGACAGCAGGCATGTTGACAAGTAGGAAAACAAGTAAGCAAGTAAATGAGCATGTAAGCAAGTGCGCTAGGACGCAAGACGGCAAGTAAGTAAGCACGTTGGCAAGTTACTGATCAAATCATCAAGTGTGCAAGCAGGTAAGTATGGAAGCAAGTAAGAAAGCAAGAAGGCAAGTAAGTATGTAAATAAGTAAGCAAGGAAGTAGGCTAACAGCCAAGCAATTAGGCACGTTTATGGAGAAAACATCTAAGTAAGAAAGCTAGCAAAAAAGCCTGTGCGATACCAAGAAAGTAAGCAAGTAAGTAAGCAAGTTACTGAGCAAAAAGACAAGTAAGCCAATAAATTAGAAAGCAAGCAAGCAAACAGTGCACTACATAGTAAGAAAGTGCTCCGTATGAGCGAGAGAGATGGATGTATGTCTGAGTGTTGTAGTCTGTATGCGCGTGTCGTTGTGGTTTCAACGGAACCGAGCTGTATGTATGCGCGTGTCGTTGTGGTCTGTATGCGTGTGCGTGTTGGCTGAATATTCTTGGTGGTTGTCCGTATATGTGTCTGCATGCCTGTGTTTGTGCGTGTTGCATCTTAGGGATGTGAGTAAGGAAGTAAGGAAGATGTTTGGAAGTAAGCCCTTTTGTGAATTAGGGGTCACTTTGAAAGCAAGTATATGGAAGCAATGACTCGGGTATGCAAGTCGTTGTGAAGCAGTGGGAAAATTATGGAGCAAGTAGGCAGGTAAGCATGCAAAAATTGATCAAGTATGGAAGTTTGTCAGCAAGGGAGTATGGAAGTGAGTGAGCAAGTATGAAGGTAAGGAATTAATTCGGTGAGGTTAAAAACAAGACAGCGCAGCAGGTTAGCAAGTAAATTATCTAATTATCAAGTGCGCATGCAAGAAAGTTTGCAAGTGGGTAAGTATGAAGGTAAATAAGCAAGCAAGTATGCAAACTGGAGATCAAGTGGGAATGTAAGAATGCAAATATGTAAGCAAGTAGGCAAGTAAGTGGGCAAGCAAGTAAGGCAGTAAGTGATTAATTAAGAATGCATGTAGTAAGTAAATGAGCATGAAATCAGGCAAGTAGACATGTAAGCAACTATTGCCTTCATGAAGTCGTTGATATCTGGACCTACAAGAACGGTATCAATCAACGTGGCCTAATATCTTCACGCTTTCAAATAAACAATTGAAATGGCATTACTTACAGCCACTGTTAGATCGTTTACAAATTCAGTCCTGATAGCCTGAAAATATCATAGCATGGGTATTGAAGTTTAGGTCGTTAGTCGGCTATTACGCGCAGTCCTCCAGATTGAATATTAGTCATCTGAAAATAGCGTCGGTAATCAGTCTTGAAAGGAAAAGGCACACTGACATTACCGGCAGTGATAAAGACAGTTTGAAGTTACCGACAAGGATGAAGGTAGTTCTAGGCCGCCGACAATGATGACGGCAGTTTGAAGTCGCCGCCAGTAATGAAGCTAGTTGCGCATTCGATCCTGGTTAGCGTTAAAATGCTCGGCTTTAGCGGTTTGGTCTGGATTTTTGTCCTTCTACCATCGTCGACGGTGATGCCATTTATCGATGAAACAGACGGTCTTTACCGAGTTGAATATCGACCCATCCGAGGAGCAAGCCCTCATCTTTCTGCCACAGTCACCTCTAAAAGCCGCCCCGAAGTACGTAAGGACTCTCCCCTTTTTTAACAATCGCCAAGTACTCTCGAACTCCGGACTACTATTTCGTCTGTTTTACAAATTGCGTCCTTCTGGCCGACCAAGGATTGTTGCATCAAGAAGGTGCTTGCAGTTACGATGTCACAAGAAGTGGGTGACGACGTAGTCAAAAGGTACAGAAGGCAGGTAGTGCCACCGACCGTAGACGATGCATTGACGGTGGAGAAGGAACAGCCAAGTCCTGCATCCGATGTGTTGAATGACTCCGTCAAAAGCGTGGAAGAGGCTACAACAGAAAATGGAGTTTCTAAGACTGCATCAGCAAAAGAACTATCGGAGATAACAGAGAAATCGCCCTCTGCTGGAAAACCAGACAATGTTCTAACTACAAAACCTGATCAGTTGAAATCCGGTGTGTATGAGAATTCTCAAAGGACACAGCAGCTAGATATCAACAGGGAAACATCAAATTTCGATGCAATACAACAGAGTGAACAACTAGACATAGAATCAAGTTAAATTACTGTTCAGAACGTTCAAGATTTCAGAGATGCTTCGAATCTTCAGACACCGCGAACTTTGCAAAAGTTGGAAATAAGTTCATCTTCAGATATTGTTCAAACTGCAGAACAGAATGAAAAGCAATACGCCAGTCAGATGCCCTTCTCTTTGGCTACTCCACAACCCTGTGAGCAGTCCAATTCTCTCGAGTCGTTGGATATTAACCACTCATCTGAATTCTCGGGTGTGAGGGAAGCACCATTTCTTGCGCCTACTTTGCTACAGTCTAACCCTGTGGAAATAACTGAGACGCTTTCCAATTCTAGAACCGTGCACTTTTCAGAAATGATAGCGGCAAGCGAAACACAACTCTTCTCAACCAGTCCATCTCAGTCGCAAGAAACTGACGAGACTGCATTGCAGTCAGAGCTCCTGCAGTCGGGGACTTCCTTGGAAATCAGTGAAACTCCACTTCTGTCAAGAACCCAAAGCCCATCTGACTCTAGATATAAGTGAAACTCAATTCTTCACCCCAACCCTTCACTCATCTGACTCTTTTGGAACAACTGAAGACCCATATTCTTCAGTTGCTGCCTATTTAAGTGACTTGGCAGAGATGAGTGAGACCCAGCTCCTCGCTTGGCAAACTCCATATCCTTTTGAAACTCCGGGAATAAATGAAACCCTGCCTACTTCACAACCAACTGACTTAATCGAAATGTCCTTTCCATCACTGGAATTGCCCTTTTCAACCCAATCTTCTGTCTATTTTCAAACTTCTTCTGACTCAAATATTCTGGGACAAAACAGAATAGCCAGACAATATCAAAACAACCTCAACAATTGTAGCCACATATGATCAGCCGTTATATTTAAATGAGTAATTAAGCAATGCATTTGTTATATTTATACGGAAGTAACCTCAAACTTAAGACCTAAACATATCAGAATATTTGTTTTATCTATCATTGCTACATTTGTATACAAAATAACAGATTTACACAAAACCATGATTTACACAAAAAATACAATACCAAACTTTCATGATAAATTAACGGGGTTGCATTATCAAGTACTGTAAAATAATTAAATTGTTTGATAATAATTGCAATTCAATACTTTGTTCTCTTCTTTGACCCATTTCTTTCTTTTACCTCATTTTTGTAAACAATTGTAATTATGATCTGCTTTACAGTTACTCTGTTTCTGAATGCAAATTAAGAAATGTTGAAATATGAATCTCTGATACACAATAACAATAACAATATAATAATAATTATTATTATTATTATTAAGTGATGAAGAATCATGTAAATTTTTGCTTGAATAGATATATGTGCAAAAGAACAACTTTGATAAAAAAATCTAAAATATTCCAGTAACATATTTTCTAGAACATTACCCTAACAGCAAACTTTATTGGCCATAGTTTAAAGCAGTGAGAATTGACTATAAGAGTTTTTTGGGTCAAAATGTGGTGGTGTAACATTGAGACATTCTATACGATGGGATGTGCTAAGGCTTAGGACTATAAGTAGGGAACCAGCGTAGTTAGGGCAGAAAGGAATGAGTCATGACTTTGGTTTGAGGTCAGTAATTGATGAGAAACAGAGACAGTCCATCCACGTATACGTATTTGCACAGCTCATGTCGTGTGATACATGTAAACAGATATAATTAAAACACAAGACAAAAGACATCACAAGTGGATCTGTCCATTAATCAATCATGTGTGCCATAAATTATATCTTGAGGCATACATTTTCATAGCAAGAACACACCCACACAAGTATATTCAATTCAGCACACAACTATACCTAATACAGACTAGGATCTGATTCAGATACTATCAAGTATATGTAGTAAGAAGATGTGAACTGGTAACTAAGTATGGTACATTAAGTAATTGCTCATTTACCTAAGTACCTCGCTTGTCTCTATCAGTTACAGGCTCAGTCACTTTGTTGTAGGAACTTCCAACTCAGTTTCAAAGCAACCCAACAGCGAAACACAACTATAAACTTTCCAAGGGTCACATGGGTCAACAGCTGCACATTTCAAATGATGCACTAAGAAATGAATCTTAGATGCAAAGATGAAATGCTGCTTGTTCCCTATTCCACCACCAAAGACCAAAATACAAAATAAGAAATCACACAGCTTTTAACTGTATCGAGGAAAAACAAAAATACATATACCATACAAATATTACAAGATAAATGTTTTTTTATTAAACAGGCATTATGTTTTATCCAGAAATGAAAAAGTGGTACAAAATCGTTTCTAACATGACAAAAACACTGGAAAAAGTAATTATAGAAAAAATATAAACAAGAACAACGGACAAGAAACACAGTTCAGATCACAAAATATCTCAGACAAAGCTTTACGAGAAGGAAACAAGATAAAATCACTGAATAAACATTATAATTAAACTAAGTCTTAAACAAAAATATTGTAATCCAATTTTCCATAACTTTCCTAGAAATTCCGTTTACCTACATGTAGTTGCTTCTGGCCAAGAAATTGTTCAAATTGTCTAACTGATAAATACTGCACCTCCAGTTCTGTGTGACTTTGTGTGCGTTAAAAATTTTAAATTAATTGTCCTAACCATACAATTTCTCTACAGTGGCGGATCCAGGATTGCTCACGTGGGAGGGGGGGGGGCAAGGTGATTTCCAGAAAGGCGCCCATTCTGGCAGCCCAACATGCATGAGTCTGGTCTTATAACCAAGAAGGGCTTGGGGGTGAACTGAACTTAGCTAAATCTGCCACTGTTTCTGCACTCTAGAAAAAACAACGTGAAACCTCCTTTGGAACGACTGTCACTAGAACTTTTGAATGCTGTATGACATACTCGCTGACACTTCCAAGAATCGTGCGCCGAATTCGACCGAACCCTCTTGTTCCCATGACGATGTGGGATGCACTAAACGATGACCTCACCAGGTTGCCCCAACTGCACATAAACAGTACCGTTTATCTGAAAATAGTTATTGTTATTAAGACTCTTCAGTTCAGACACTGCAAACGCATTTTCATTATAAACATGGCAAAAGCATTTTCATTATAAACATTACTATTATTATTGCTAGAACTATGCAATTGGAATATTCACCTGAGATAACTATTGGTATTCTAGAATGGCATGGGAATACAGTACAGCATGAATTCCTTATTCGACTTGATAGTTGTGTAATGGAGCTGAAAGTGTTACAGATACAGAAGACAAACATGTCCACTGTAATATATCAGCTGTTAAGTAGTTGCAACAGAAGTTGTCCCATTATACTGCAAACAAGCAGTAGTTGAGATGTTTATTTGCGACATATGGTATAGTACACGAAAAACGATCTTCTCTTTTAGAGGGTAAAATTAGCGATTACATAGTGCTACAAGAATAGGCCATATACAAGAGTCATTGCCTTGTTTGGCCATCGAAGATGTGTGGGTACGATGTTTCAGGTTTACTACAATTTCCGCAATGCAGCATTGATCGCATGCTCAGCCAAAGACCAGCCATGTACATATCTTTCTCTCTCTCTCCGTGTCTCTGTCTCTCTCTAAACCTCCCACTTTATTTCAAGTATGCGGCTTATATGCTACAGTCGTGTGGTATAGTTTCTTGTCGTATTTAAACAATGGTTACAAATTGCAACAAGCACTCAAGAGGGGTTTCTTGAAATGACATCATATTTGATTTCATAATACATTATATTACATCAAAATAGTTACAGTGGAACACTTTACAATGCCACTATGTTACTTACATTGTTTATCTTAAGGCAACTTTCATACTTTGCCAGAAGATCAAGGCCTGACTGTTTTGATTTATCCAGTTCCTAAACGAATGCCTCAGCTGTAAATAAAAGACGTACTAAACGTTACCTAAACACAAATATAGGCTAAAAACAGAATTACTTATAAAATAAAAACCAATAATATCATAGTTCTTTCAGATCAGTTTTCTCCTTTACAGTTAACTCTCTCTCTCGCTCTCTCTGGTGGTGAACTCAGGTGAGCAAGACTGTGTCAACAGCGCGACACCAAACAACTCTGTCCTGGGCCTTCCTCTAAGCGGTGCAGAGGCCCATGTTCACAGTCACCAGGTCTTTCTCTGTGACTCTAGTCCACGTCGTCCTTTACAACACAATTGAACTATCATCACTTCAAATATTTAAAAGATTTAATAAGCATGGCAAACACAGTGACAATGAAAACGATGACAGAATGAACGATTCAGATAAAAGTGCATATGATGTAGTAATAATTAATCTAATTGACGGTATCTGTTTATTTACGAGCAATGGCGTAATCTGGGTAGGAGGCACCGTTTGGATGTTCAATTTCTTGGCAGTGAACAACACGAACAATGTTTTCAGGACGATGGATTGATTGGCCGTACCCTGAAATAACAAGAGAACAGCAGCAAGTCAAGAAAGTCATTCTGGTCAAGAAAAATAGTTTTAACTCCTACACAGAGATAAAAATTTGGCGCATGAGGTAAAATCTGACCATGAGGACAACTGAGGAAGTTAACCTGAACACAATTACATTACAGCATTGAATGCTGATGGATAAGTGCTGAAGAGAAAAACTGAACTGTGTCACCCTCAAGTGGCACCCAATTATAATATGCTGCCAGCCTTGAAGAGGAGGCAGCCTTGGAAGTACCTTTAGGTCTTAGCCATGTTCCAAGGAGCTTCTGGGAAAATTCCTCTGAAAGCAACAGCATTCTAACACTGGAAGTAAATGAAATCGTAATTGTAATCTCGAGATTTCTACAGCGCCCAAAGGCACTGGAAGGGAATACTGCACTCTATTATTAGTATTATTATTAACATAAGTATTATTATAAATTCTAATTCCCGACCTTACCAACCTACCGCTTTTGTTTTGACTGAGCCTTTGAATAAGCTAGTTTCCACGACTTCGCTTCTTTTGGCGCTGTAGAAATCTCGAGATCACGATTCTACATGTTTCACATTACTGCATACATCTTACGTACAGGCCCGTAATTTGCGCTACACTTCAGCAACTTTTCCTGCTATAACCTGCAAAAACAATAAAACGTGCGCTATATAAAATCCCGTCGACAAAATCACACATTCATCGTCCATGGATGCAACCATGGATGTACGATTACTTACATAGAAAAGCCGCTTCAGCCTCCTTACTGCTGTCGACTGGGATGACTACGACGCCCCTTTTGGGACTCCGTCGACACCCAGTTTTGTAGTCGTAAAAACCCCCGATTCGGCAGAGAAGTAGGATCCCATCAGCTGCGATAAGTTTACCCTACATTACAGCAAACATCCGCCCAAACTTTCAAAGTCACCGTTCTATTAAAAGCTCACAGTCACCATTCTATTAATAGCTCAACTCACCGTTCTGTTAATAGCTCGAAGTAGTAATTGTAATCGTAACTTCGAGATTTCTACAGTGTCCAAAAAAAGTTAAGTCGCGGGAACCTACTTCTTCACAGACGCTCAGTGCAGCCTTTCTATTAATATTTTCCAGAAAGTAACAACAAAACGCACGTGGCGCCATCAATCGATTTCTTTGGTTCAGCGATCAAAATTTATTTAGCGCCACAAGAGTAAGAAATAGCCTAGGTAAAATATTGTACTATTTAAAGCGCCTTCTTAATAATAGGCCTACAGAAGACGCATAAGCTGAGGCTTGCAGCTGACACGATACACAACTCGCCGTTGGCGCACTGGTTGAACGTTTGCCATAGTTGCAATACGGAGGGTAAGTGGGGGTTTGAGACTCCCTTGGGACCAGTGAATGTAAATGTGCACGCTTTTTTGTAGCGACCGTATGGCCTTGACCCTGCTTATTTTTCAGTGTGGGCTCCTTCACCACTGCTGCCCGTTTGAATGGGCGCCACGCCATTTAAGGTCCGCGTGTACGGACTGTACTAGCCCTAGATTCAAATCTATGAAATAAGTCACGATCGGGACGTGAACTGGCATCCTCAAGCTCAGTGGCATATAGAACTGAAAATTACAGCCGAGACTTGGGATCAGAAAGGCTAATCTAGGCCCAAGACCCTGGACAACAATGAGTGAAGACTATTAAATAACAGGGGTTCAGCGGTTAGGAGTCTGAGTAAATCCCAACTCGTAGGCCTAATTGCATAGCCGCCAATAGCGTCCTGACACAAATAGGCAGTAGTGCCACAGTTTAACGACATCTTATGGCATCAAGGCCGTTGACGTCGCCCTCCTCCTTTATCCAGGCTTGGGACTGGCACTACCCGAGGGTTCGGCACCCTTTCAAACGGGTATTGGTGGTGAAAGAATTCGCCGAAAAACGAACAGGGACCAGTCAAACGGTCGCTATATAAACCCGTGTACGTTTACATTTTCTAATTTTCCGATGACTCGCATACTTACTCACTCAAAGGCGGATGTGCATGCGTTTCTCGTTGGAGACACTCGCTGAATAGTTTTCTGTTGGGAATTTCACAAAAGGAGTGTTCTGTTTTTGCTTTAAATTAAAATTACGATAAGGAAACTCAGAAAATGCTTGAGCGGCCATTCTCGGGATACTTCGCGATTTTCGCGGCTTAAGATGTGTTATTGATCGTGGGATACTACGTTACAATGGATACCAACAGGAGTTCACTTCTGGCTAGAGTTGACTATTTTTGTTTCATCGCTCGTGAGTTCGTGCAGGTCAAATTGAGAGTAATGGCGAAGTAACAAGTCACTTTAAAATCATTATCGGATAGATAATGGGCCTGTCGATAAACTTTTGTTTATAGTTTCGTCTACATATAACCCCTAGGCGAATATAGAAACATCTGTGTAGTAACGTCGACGAGGATCAATAGCAATTTCTGATTAATGGTTCACGGGGCGCAGAAGGTGAAACTGCAATGGGATCTCGGATCAGGTAGATATTCTATTTTTCTGGCGTAATTTGGTTCCACTTGAACAACAAGTAATCAATTTTATTGAATATAAATTCGAGTCGTCATAAATTCACAGTCATTAGATTGCTATATAGGCCATATGGCTTTATATGAATGGTTTTGACCCATTTAAACGCATCAGCAGTCACATTGACGATATGCTTTAACAGCTCAGATATCTTGGCTGGTCTCCAACATACACAACATTACATTTTAGAGTCATAACTAATCATTAGATTCCCTCAGTTTTGTTATCACAAGTCATTGTCAGTGGTCAACATGAAATTGAATACATGAAGTGTTGTCAGCCATTCATACTTTTGTGGGCAGCATGTGAACACTTGGCTGAAATTGAAATCGCCCAAGAAGTCCATAAAAATTATAGATGGTCATAAACGTTTTAGAAAAGCTGTGAATTGGCAATAAAAATCATTCTACAGAAGATGAATATTTTATTTGCTGTTTCAGGTGAAATAATGTGCAGAACTTATTTCCATAACTATTTTCCACTCATAAAATTTTCCCATTTCTTGTTGTGCAGAAGAAATTCATGAGGGTTAGCAACCTTGGCTTTGTGAAATGGTTAAGAGGTGGCTCTTAACTGCTGATTCAAGATAAATAATTCTTCATTATTTTTTGCATGATTCCCTTTGATCATGCCTATGGAGCAGTTCAAACCCATTGTTTTTTCCTACTGGGCAAAGGACAGCCTATTCTTCCTTACTTGTGCTCTGACTTAAAACTCTCAAACTTTGTTTAACTTGTGTTTTTATGTGCTGTTAGTCACGTTCACTTCCTGTTCGGTGTAAATGGTGCACTTGAAATGTGGTACTGTATTGTATTTTGTTTGTATTGGATTGGATTGTATTGTATTGCATTGTATTGTATTGGACTGGATTGTTTTGCATTGTATTGGATTGGATTGCTTTGGATTGGATTGCATTGTATTGGATTGTATTGTATTGGATTAACACTGGAAAAGAAGACCTCTAAACTCTAAAGGTATTATGATTGGCAGTCCTTCATGTTTTCCATGACCTAACCTTTTGCAATAGGCATGTCTGCCAGAGGCCATGTCTATTTTTCTGCATTGTTTACCTTGTGCTTAGTTTTCTTGTCTAGAAATTTACGGATTTTTGGCTTGGTTTTGGTTTGTAGCTTATGAATTGAATTCATGCACTATAGCAGTTATTGTAATTAATACTTTGGATACCACAGAAGTTAGTTTAATAAATACTTTGGACTCACTTATTCAAGGGGAAAATTGCTTGCCAAGGAAGTTGCCATATGCCAGCTTTAGTATTCAAGTATGTGGATTGTATTGGATTGGATTGTATTGCATGCACAAACTTGGCTATAAAAAATGCACACTGTCAGTGGGAAGATCAGGCAGCGAGGGAGAGGACTGGGCACACGCCCTTATATGCCGAGGCTAAGAAAAGTGAAGTCATTAACATTTCTTCGACATGGTTGCCTCTCAGAGTTAGCTTAAGGTGCTGCTCTTCTTTCGTTGTTTAGCAATGCCTGCCTTTAGCTGCCTAGAAGACTTCTGCTTTGCTTGTATTCCACATGCAAGACTTTTTAACGATGATGTATTGCAAAGCCTAGCACAGACCCAAACCTAATTAAATTCTAAAAATCTGACCAACCAAAGGCAGGCTTACTTATCTCTTCTTTGTTCTGATATTTCTTACACGTACAAGTTATGGTAATTGTGCATCGTAAATTAATTACAAAATATTACTCTAATTATATTAGAAATACTCGTAACTATATTAATAATAGTGTCCCATCAACAATGATTTGGCAGGAAATTCTCCACGTCCAGATGTAACCCAGACCAAAGCTCCATAAAGTGTTAAGAATATTGTTTTGTAGTAAATTGGATTAAAGTGATAAATTACCATAGCAGCGATAAAAGCAACACAGCCATAGTTACTGATGTATATTAACATTATACACGTGTATATATATATATATATATAGCAATATATATTAACACGCATGATGCATGTATATATGTGTACTGGTATTAAATGTTTATGTAGCTGTTATAAATGAGTCTGGTTTCGTGACCAGCTGTTTAACTACATTTGCTTTGCAATCTGTATCCTGGTTTGCTGCTGCAGGCGATGGCCTTCGTTGGCCTGTTAATCTGAGACCAGGATACGTAGCCTAGCCATAGATATCCAGCACAGACATTTACTACAATTAGACTATACAGTCACGCAAGCCAAATGGCTTTTAATTGATCAATGCTTCCTGTGAAGATGGACAACAGAGTTTTTCGTGAATTGTTTACTAATGTTTTGAGGATGTTGCGTGGATGCTATGAAAATGGGGTAGATGGGGGTATATGACTGTTAAGTTACATGTAAATACTGTCCCAGGGATGAGGTTATAGGGAAATTGGGGTTTTAAAACTCAAAATTTTCTCATGGCTGGGTGACTCATGAGATTCATAGATGTTTATAATCAATAATAATATACAAATATGTATGTATGTACAATTATATATTATGTATATAAGGTATAACTGATGTACCATGTAAAACATTCAGTGTATGTATTATGTTATAAATAAAATTATATTTGAGGTGTATATATGCATCTAAATGGCGTCTTTCCCATATTTCTTGTGCATGATCGAAACAAATATGGATGATGATACCATGATTGCATGAATACACATCTTTGTTATGTTCTTCAAAGGCATTATCTAAGTGCCCAGATAATACATACATACATAAATACATGCATGCATACATACATACATACATACATACATGCCTGCATAATTAAAATCTATTCATAGTGTAGAATTGACTGTTTCCATCTTATTAAGGAAGGCTGTTGTGTTGCCATGTTTGTGCTTCAGCCCAAAGATGCTTCAACCCCAGGTCGTAACCTCCGGGTACTTTGTTTGTACAGTCATGTTAAAAATTACCTCACATTTCCATCTAGCAACATTATTTCTTTTTACCCAAAGATCTATTCTTCAGGGGCCTGAAGATTGTGATTTTACTTTTTCGGTCGGTAGCACCTCTGTTGAGTTTATCCTCTAAGAGGTGTTTTATAAATCTCAAATTACAATTACAATTGCAATTACATTTTGGCAACCTTGGGTGACACTAATTATTTTGCCAATTTTTCCTCTAAGTTGCACATGACTTCGGAGGATAGCAGGCACAACCATTCTTGGCAGCGCACAAATTGGATGAATGTTCTTTCTATTTAAAAGTTAAATTAGCTCATTGTTGCAGCTGCTGGCATATTTAGCCTGCTACCGGTGTGCTCAAAAGGCCAAACAAGGTTTCCATGCCCCGTGTGGCTGATAATAACCTAGGTATGAAGTGTCCACAAGGCGTACTATCACATTCTCCTGGCCCACATACCGGCAATACGCTGAGCTACTGAGCTGGCCACCGGTTCCCATCAGTGCGCATGCTGTGAGCATTCGGAACACGGCCTTTTGAACTCTGACCTCCTGCTTCTGTATGCTGGATCCTTTGTTATACAGGAATCCAGTCATGACTGCTCTCACTACTAACAGCTTACTGCATGAATATTGCAAAGAAGAGTTGACTGAAAACAAAATAGCCCGTGTAAAAGTTTTATTTGAAGTGTTTAATAAATCCTCTGAATCAAAACGCATTCACTTTCTAAGCGCCGTTCTTGAGGATTTAGTGAACCTCTGTAAAATTTCCAGAAAAGCTGTTTGACGACAGTTGAAGTACTTCAGTTATTGAAAGCAAAAATTGTCAAGTTGGGCGTACTGGAAAAAATTAGAGGGAACACTGAAGTCGGCTCAAAAGTGTGTTTTGATTTGGAATGGCTGCCATTTAGGAAACCTTGGGTAAGGTGATCATGATTTGGCTGTATAGGGTTATTTGATTTGGAATAATAATAATAATAGTAATAATAATAATAATAGTAATAATAATGATAATTTATAGAGCACCTTTAATACAAGTAATAATGAGAAGGAATTACGCTTGTTTGGACATATATGCAGGATGGATGACAGTAGAAAAATAAAAAGCGTGATGATGGGAATTATGGACGGAAATGGGAGACGAGGAAGACCTAATAGGGAGTGGACAGATGATATAAGGGATTGGTGTAAGCAAGACTTGCACGCCTTGATAAGAACAGCACAAGATCGGGAAGTGTGGAGACAAGTGACAATGCATGCAGTGGACACCTACGGGCTCTCGGCCCATGGATCATGATGATGATGATGATGATAGAGCACCTTAGTTTGGTCAAGGCCGAAGGCTAGCATTAAGGGAACATTGGGTAAATTCATGATTCATGATTTGGCTGTATGGGGTTATCTGATTTGGAATGGCCAACGTTAAGGTAATCTTGGGTAAACTCATGACTTGGCTGTATGGGATTATTTGATTTGGAGTGGTTAGTCTTTGTGGATGTATTGCTCTTTATTCCTACTGTGATTATATATCAATCTTTTATTCACCAAACATTGGTAGGGTAAACACAAAAAACAAATAAAGTAGAGCATAGTCATGAGGAGAGCAGACCAGCCTGTATTGTTACAGTAGAAGTTGCCACAGCCATAACCCTGTGAGAACAGCTTGATTCAGGTGGTTGAGAAGAACATAAACATAGCTGACAATAGCGTTATTACTGAGCAAACATTTTCTGAGAAATCGCAGTCTTCTGGTGAGCCAGCAGTCTTTAATGTTAGGCTCTTGTGTGAAGAACAGTACAGACTCAACATTATTATGTCGGATTTTAAATATTTTACATTTGGAAGCACTGAATGTGTACTCGAAGGAGTTCAGTTCACTCTTGGTGAGGGTAACAGCTTCCATTCCTTAGAGGAGGAAAGGTTTACAGTGGGTGCTAATAAGACATAGCAAAACAGAGTTTGTAGCATTTGCTATACAGGGAGTTGAATGTCTTATTAAATTTGACTCTCATTTCGTGTAAACTGACTGAATGACTTGGCTGCAACCAGAGAATAGCCCATATATTTAAGTTTATCAATATAACTGATCTCTCTGTTCCACTGACCATGATATTCTTACACACATTACGAAACGATGAACCGATCCTTATTAATTGAGATTTATTTACATCTGGTTTCATATCTAGACTTCCTAGTGCCACATAACAGATGTTCAGCCATAGCTGCTTGGAAATCACACAGTGATGCTGATATTAAGAGATTGGTCATCTGCATACATGATGCACCCCAAGAATACCTCACCAATTCTACAAACATGGCCGGATCAACTTAACTTTTCAATTATGTCACTGACCTAAACGGCAAATAGGATTGGAGACAGAACACCTCCCTGCCTATCTCCACAGGCCAGAGTTACGTGTCTGACAGCACATTTTCCCATCTTACAAAAGCTGCACTCAGACTGTACCAGGTTATAAGCATGGTGTTAGAATTTCATGAGGAACTTGTCTGTCCATTAGCTCATTGAACAAGGCAAAGTGATTTACTTCGTCAAAGGTTTTGGACATGTCTAATGCACACAGGTTTATAGTGGATCCTTGACTATTAAAATAAGGATTGCATTTGAATGACCCAACCCCTTTTTGAATCCAAACTGCAGATCAGACGTACCCAAATAGGTACCATACTGCCCCAAGTACACATTTCAAAGAGTTTAGATAAGTTTGAACTTATTGTGATGCCTCGATATTTATCGCTTTTGCTTCTATCTAAAGTTCACCCTATTTCCACGGGGATGATTATGCCTAGAACCAAAGTCAGTTGGAACTCACCATGCACGAGCATTTGGTTGAAGAGAAGATACAGTAAGACAGTTAGTCTGGGATGAGCATGAGCAAGATGCTCTGTTTCAATGCAATCCAGTCAGGAGCTTTACCTCGTTTCATTTTATGAATGCATTGCTCAACTAGTTCAACATTTATGGTTGCTGTGAAAAGATTAAGTTTCTACAGCATATTGCGTGCCATTAAACAGTAGTGATAAGGTACAAACCACCATTTATGAAAATTGCACAAAAGCTGAGGCGTTATACTGTTCTGTCAATACTTTTCAGAAAAGGTAAACATCGCTTGTTCGAGTTGTTTGTCGAAGTCAGAAGGTCACCAGACGATGTCACTAACAGTGCTATCACTTTCCGTTATCCAGCAGAGTTCAAAGACGAGGTGAAACATGCTGTTACTATTCTCCTGTGTTCAATGATTAGTTAGTTAGTTAGCTGGGCATTTATATAGCTTCTGTCTTCTAAGATCAACTATAGACACTCCTTGATACATGATATTATTATTTGTTATTATTATTATTATTATCATTATTATCGTTATCATTATTATTATTATCATCATCATCATCATCATTATTAATCATCATCATCATCATCATTATTATTATTATCATCATCATCATCATTATCATCATTATCATCATCATCATCATCAGAATCCGTGTTATGATGAAGCATTGTTGTGTATGTATCTGTGTGTATGTATCTATTTGTATGTATGTATCTATGTACTGTATATATCTGAACACATACATATCACCCTTTAAATACATCTAAAAAACTTTCTGGGGTCTTGTGATGAAGCATTTTGATAAGGAAATACTTGTGCAGCTGATGCTGTGTAACTTGTTCTTCCTGTTTTATATTTGTCAGGAGTTGTTGAAGTCCATCCCAGAATTTGCTTTTCCGTTTGCACCTGATTTCTTGAGGTTTGCCTGTTTTATCATTTCTGCCATTAGGCTATGATTATACATATAGGTTACCTGTTGCATCTAAATTTCCCAATTATTCAACTGTATCCTTTGTTTGTCTTGCTAAAACTAATAGGTGTCATTACAACTCTGGAGGGGATTCCATTGGTTGGGCTATGCAGGTGTGCAGTGGTGACGTGACTTTTTGGGTTATTAAGAGCCCTCTTTGCTTATTGATGAACTTTTTGTTGTTTGGGAAAGTTGACACCTCTTAGACTAGCACATACAACACTTCTGTGCAGTGTTGATAAGGCACTGTATCAAATGTCTAGATATATCCTTACATACATATATACGTACGTACATCTGTGGGCAGGAACCTAATGAATGGGAAGAACAGAAACCAGCCACAGTATAGGGATGGCCAGAACCATTGATGGGGAAGTTCCCCCTCTGCTACAAAGTGCGTCCTGCCTTTGACCTTCTGTGACCTGCAGCGCTTTAGAAGGTGGAACCCTTAAAGCAGAAATAACCAGTCCATCTAGCAGCTGAATGGTATTTGAGAATAGCTCCAGTGTTTGAAGTGGATTTGGTCTGTGGCTGATTGAATGGATATTTCTGTATGCCTTTGATTTGCGTCAAAAACTTGATGTACTTCTGAAACATTGCTCCGTCTTACTCGTCCTCTACCCCCGTAATTATGGACCAGCTGCCAAAAACATCTGTGACCCTGATGTTGAGGTCAAAATTACCAGATTTTGATTGCAGATGCCAGTTCCCTTGGAGCTTCAATAGCTCCCATGTTGGTAATATAATGCATTGTTTACGGACGTTTTACATACAAAAGACAGTGACATCATTTACAGAGAGGTAATGATGCAGAAGGCATCAGTAGATGGTGCACAGTCTTCCCACTTGCAAGATTATGTTATGATGGAAGGTTCATTGGGTACTTTATTTCAGTTGAAGGCTGAAGAAAGAACCCTAAGTTTTCATACCAGTTCTACAAACACCATATGAAGTTATTTCTGCATTTATTAGGCGCCACTGTCTAATGACTTAGCTTCAGTCAATGGCACAGAGCAGTTGTGAGTGAAAGACTTGCTCAAGGTCCCTACACGGTAACCGTCTCGGAGTGCACAAACTGCAAAATGTTCATAAATGTAGTCTATGAAATTCACATCACTGTTGTGGAGACTTCAGAGTTGCTAGTGCAGTGTTCAGTGAAATAGCACCATGAAATATTCTAAAGAAAATGTGATGTTGAATGAGCCAAACACCAAAAGCATGTAGTGAGGTGCTTCTACGAGCACTGCTGAACTTCTTAGGAACCTCTGCCAATCCTTCTTGCATCGTTATGCAGGAACAGGAACTGAAAACAATCTGTGGCAAATGAATTCAGAGAGAACAGTTTGACTTTAGACAGAGATGTAGGCCTACAGCAGGGACGTGATGTAACCCATTCAAAGGCTGTCATGATTACCTTGAGTCAGATAATAATAATACTAATAATGAGCAATTAAGTGTCTGTTGATGACATCAGGCCTTAATTTGATAAAATCCAGCACAATGGAATGGTGTGGGCGTCCACTTGGCGATGTTGGATTCCTTTTGTGATCGTTGGAGTGATCTGTGCCTAGGTTGGTGGCTGTTGCTTTTACGGCTGTCGTAGACCTGTTTGTCATTATTCTGGTGATGGTTTTGGTTGCCTTTGCAAATTCCAGTTGCAACAGCCACCCGGTTTCCCTAGAAAATATCCCACGTCGTTCGCTTGGCAGGAAAAACAAGTGTTGGCCAAATTACACAAATTTTTGTTCACACACATGCATGCAAGCACAATGCACATGCACATGTGCATGCACGCACACATGTGCTTATACATGCATGCCCACTTATGTGTGTAGACACACACACACACACACAAATGTATGCATTCATTTATACATGCACTCAAATTCCTCATTTGTTTACACATTCCTAAATGTCTACACAAATGAGGATGTTTGAGTGCATAAAATGAATGCATACTATGCACAGGTGCTAACCCAGATGATATGGCATTTTACAATATATAATCACTATGCATTTGGGTTGGTTGGTAATAATTGCCAACTGAACCTGAATGAGGCTACAGCTGGTGGGTGACCTGATCCCTGGAGCACCTGTAAGTGATGATGAACCTGTCTGTCACACACAGTACAGTCCTGCAATTTTACTTCTGTTTTTGATGTTATGGCTTATACAAACTACACGTAGTCGAATGTTTACATTTTAAGGCTGTTGCTGAGGACAGTTTATTTGTTAATGAGACGGCGTGATCCGTCCCAGTTTTAAATGCAGACGGCAAGAATAGGCTGTTGCCGTCCCAATTTTAAATCCAAATTGTTTGTAAAATTAGATTTTCGAACTGTCAGATCAACATGCATGACTGTTAAGTTGCAAGGCATGTTGTAAATACAAGCAACATTAGTTTATTTTTGCATGTTATCGTCGGCAATCTTTGGAAGCTCCTTCGAAGGCGACTCACTTTCTTTTCGGCCACTTTTAGAACCACTCCTACGCCCACGACCTTAATCATAGCCAAAAATGTCACCAGTGAAATTGTAATTTTGTGAGTAGTACAGCCTGCCAATGCGGGTGGCCTTAAGCCTTTGTTATTCTCAGCCTAAGGTGCGACTACTTGCCAGCAACACACCACGAGCAGGTCGCCGCAGTCGTCGGCTGGGGGGCCTGGTTTGTTTACTAAGTCAGCCCGCAACGTGTAGGCCCGACCTGTTGGACTTCTAAATGTGTTGCATCTGCCTTTAGCCGTCTAGTATTAGCATTATTATTGTTTAACAGACATTTGTTAGGAGCACAAATAACAACCTCAAAGGTGAGTGTAGCGACCCAAAACAGGTGACTGGCTTGCACACTTCAGTGTTTCATGGACAGCAAACAACCATTGCTAAGGCGTAGTATATCATAAGTCATAAAATCTTCGCTGTGATTGACCCTTCTGTTCGGAATCAATTGTCTTATTACCTGCAACATGAGCTCCTTGGCCCCTTTGACTGTTTCTGCAAGCACTTGAAGAAGCACTTGACTGGTGTTCTTGTCAGGTCATTAGCGCCTCTGGTGAGTTTCTCTTGAAATGGCGCTGTATGAATTTGCGATTAAATTGCAACCAATCTGGTAGACCATGTCACACTGAATGTGTGTCATGTCACACTGAATGTGTGTGTATGCCCGCTGCCTGGCAAGAGAACCTAGGGGAACACAGGAAGGGAAAATTCCCCTCCCCTCTAGTTCAGTCTTTCCCAGTGAACTTACATTCTGTCCATACCATATGCTTGTACCCATTTGTCTTACCCCACCCCACAACTGCCAATCACGGACAGATTATGAATAAGCAGAACTGTAAACTGTAACATATTTTGAAGAACAGTTTTTGAGATGATCTCAGGAGCACCCTGCCATGTGCTAACATTCAAACACCTTGGTTGATTGGTCGAGCCATGTCATGCATGGAGCAAGTCTGTTTCTTCCTTCAAGAAATGCCTGAAAACTCACCATATCTCACTGGCGAGTTTCAAACATTTGGAGATCTAACTGCATTTCACCTGGCAACTGACAAACCGCACCTAGGATTCGCATTTCTGTGACACTGCGCGCAATACAAATTTTCTTAATAATAATAGCAAGTCCTTTCGTGAACAGCTGCTTGGCACAGTTGTTAGATGTCTTGTCGTTAGGTAGTGATATTAGGTTGGAAAATTGTCTAATTAATTATAATCTGTTATATTTGTACTGGTATGCTTATACGTGAGACATAATTATAAAACCAATTGGTTACCATGTGACATGGTAACTGATTGGGATGAGCACTCACCTCATAATACAGAGTATACGGGTTTGAGCCTCCTCTGAAATGGTTACTGTGTACATAAGGATCTTGAGCAAGGCTTTCAGGCACAATTGCTCAGTACTATTGACTGATGCTTTTGAATTATATCATGGTGCTTCAGGAATATAGAAATAATAATAATAATAATAATTAATAATTTTATTATTATTATTATTAAATAATAATATTATTATTATATATATATACCTGAGGTATATATGGTCCCTCAGGGATCATGTATACCTAGGGTAAAATATAATAATAATAATGTTTTAATTTGCATATCAAACAATGTTTCTTGAATAAATTTTGTTAAAATTGTGCTTAACCAGTCTTCTTATATACAGTATATGTGCATTTTTAATTAAAAATGCATAAATATTTGAATGTTATGAAAAAATTTTCCGTTTGGTTTATAGCTATTATTATTACTTTTACTTTCTTTAAGTTGCTCTTTCTGCTGAAAGTGGCTTTTAGTGACTAATTTATGCCCTATATTGGTTGAATGTTTCCAGTTCTGCTGTCGACCATTTCACCTTCGTTTTAACGGACATTGACAGCAAATTTCGGTTTGGCTTCTGTCGGTTGTCAGCTCAGGCCGAGTGCTGTCTGTGCATCGTCAGGTGAGAGGACTTTCAGTTTAATAATTGTTCAGTAAAGCAAGTAAGTAAAGTATCCCATATCTCACAAGGTACATGTGTCAGAGGCGCTCATCTGCTTTCTTGGCCCTTGAGCTGGCAATGGACGAATCCCAAGGTCCTGGACATGGGGCCGAAACTATTCGGGGGTGGGTGGGTGAATTAACCAGATGTGTGAATGCATTTAACTGAGCTGACAGAAAAGATTCCTCTGTTTTTTTGAAGAAAACTTAGAGCATTGTAACGTACTGAAGAATCTTCAGTTATATCTGAATCCATAAAGTTGCCGTGGAAAATAAAGGTCTTTACTCTAGGTCTGCCATTAGATCACAGGCCAAGCATGCTACATGTACTGATCGGCCACTGTGTTGCACACGATTATAGAGTAGCATTATAGACACTGGTATATATGTATTGTTTATTATCACTGGTTAGGCTAGTTGTGATATATGTTTATATATGCATATATATATATATATATGTCACTATATATACACAAAGATGAGTTCATATTATTAGCATTATTGTTATCCCAAAGGAACATATTCAAAGCAAAACAATTAAGCAAAACATTGATGTTCTAAATTTCAGCTACTTTCCGTGGTTTGAAGTTTTCTATCGTCTGCTCAATTACGTCGCTGAGTTGCAGAGGGATGAAGTGGACCATAACATTGTCTTGCTTCTGCATTCCCTGGCTGACCTCGATGGCACCATTCCGGGAAGACAGCTGCGTTCAGACATGCTTGAAAGAGCTCAGGTTGGTGGCCTTCTGCTCCAGATTTTTCGAGGATGTGATAGATTTGGGCTGAGGTGGACTTTACTAGATAAGATCGTATTAGATGAGATTGTTTTAAACCGCTTTGAGCACTCACCTCGTAATGTAGAGTGTGTGGGTTCTATCCTCCCCTGAAACATGTACATAGTGCACATAGGGATATTCAGCAAGTCCTTCGAGCACAGTTGCTCATCACCATCGACTGATGGTGATGAGCAATTGAATATAAGTTTGCTATATTTTTTCATATTTTGTCTCTTTTTGTTTCTATTTTCATAAAAGATTTAGTTCCAGGACTGTGTCACTATCTTTGCATGTTGAGATGGTTAGACAGTTTGGCTGAAGACTAAGAAGATAGTCCTTTTATGTAAGTTAACCCAGAGAGCCAGTGAGTGGCACCCATGAGTAATAAGCATTAACAACCTGATTTTCTTGACCTTGATTTATGCCATGTTATGTAATATAAAAATCAAAAATTTCTCAGTGCCACACAAAATCGCATCGTAATTGTAATCGTAAACTCAGAATTTCTAAAGCGCTACTTAAAAGCTAAGCGTTGGGCACAAGCGCTGTGTCAAGTCCACGGGGTTGTCCAAAGATGCCACGTCAAGAACCAAGTCTGGTTCAAACCTGTACTCAACGCATTCAAGCCAAACGCTCTATCCAATCGGCTACCATGCCCCAGCATTGATGATGTCATTCTGCAAATTTTCTAGTAAATGCACTTTCATTTTTGGATTTAGGTCTTTTCGTTTACGATTCCTGACTGCAGCGCTTTGCCAAGTATTCCTGATAATGTAAGTCCTCTTTTTTGGTAAGTTCTGTTGTTAGGAAGTCTTCTTTGATAGTTAGATACTCCTTGTTTATATGGTAATGCAGATAGAAGTTCTCTCATTTGTCAGTGATTTTTTAGATGAGATCTTTGCCTCAACTGCCCATTACAACTGGCGCCACTCATTAATAAGTCACTAGTTTAGGACAATTGCTTTACTGAACAGACGTAGTAGTATTATTTTTGTAATAGTAGCACAGAAGCCTTCTTTTGGTACAGGAATAAATAGTAGCAGTTTTATAGTCGTCATTCTGGTAGCAGTTTTTCGACTTTCATAGAAGTTGCCATTGAAGAGCTGTAACTGCTGTAGTAGCAGTGTGTGGGACTAAAGCAGTTTTGTGGGCTTCTCTCTGTGATTTGTTACATGTTCTTATGGAGAGGATAGCTGTAGCAGCACCATAATGATGGGTGAGGAAAGCCACGTTACAATGAATGATTTAACATTTTCGTAAAATTTCTTGCAGAGAAATCTAACCGAATACTACAATGCAATCGATTCCTACAACATGATGATCATATTCGCAAGGTTCGATTTTCTCTGATTAGTGAGGAAGTTTTCTACTGAGATTATGACTGTTCCATTGGCCTCTGAGTCTGGGGTTTGAATCTGAGTTCTGCTTTCGAAAACTGGTGGAATGATGCAACATTTAAGGAAAGGTTGTCCTATTATTTGATTCCTGTGGTCATGTTTGCTTGTCAGCCAGAAGATCCCTCCCTTCAAACTTGATGCCATGGAACCCTCACTTACCTCACTTTACCTTACCTTATCTTAGCCTACCCTAACTTACTCTATCTTGTTCCCATTAGGTGTGTCTTGAATGTATGCTGGACGCTCGTACAAAGTAGCCTGATAATAAGATTGTAAACATAAGTTTTGTGTTGTTGAGTAAGCTGGTTTTGAGCACACGTGTGTATTGGAAGTTTCTGTGATGTCACATCAATGAGTCATCAGGTTGTTGGGTTGTTTGTGATTGACTGGTGAGTGTCACACACTAAGGCAGATATTCTGTGGCATAAAGTCGTTGACTTTACGGGACTTGTTTGTGATTGACTGGTGCTGAGCTAATCTGACATTAGCATGTATGCGTGCTCGTGCACATTTTAGATATATGCTTCTGATGGTCAGCATTTGCATGTACTGACTGACCATTGAGTTAGTGGGGAAGCCTATATAAAGCTTTTGCAAATGCATTGTAGGGGAGCCCAAAAAACTTTGTAACAATAGTCTGTTGTGTACATGTCAAAAAATCAAAAACGTTTTGTGTATTCTCGAGTTAACACTATGATACAAATTGGGCAAGTCTACGGTTTGAAGCCCAATCGATAAGCAACTTTGGAAGATCACTGAAGTATATACAATGGCAATTGAACAACTTAAAATATTCTACAGTTAGTAATAATTTTTAACTAAAAGAAAAAAATGCAACTTCATCAGTTCAAAAAGCCTAACAAAACAAACTTAGCTAATAGTGTATTCACTGTTCAAATGAATAAGGATGTGTTTTTTTTAAATAACATATTCTTACATATGAATTGTGATTCTGGCTGTTATTTTGTACTGCTAGTGAATTTCCATGATGTGGTGCTATATAAATTGTGATTCTGGCATTGACAGCATGCTGTTTGAGAGGCGAATCTTGGTGACAAGTCGTAAACTGAGTCGTCTGACAGCATGTGTTCATGGAGCCGCGAGTCTTTTCTATCCGTTCCACTGGCAACATCTCTACATTCCAGTTCTTCCACCTCATCTTGTTGACTACTGCAGGTCAGCTCAACTCTTCCCCTTTTCTGCTTACCTCGAAGATGGTAAGGTCATCTCATTGACAACAGACTTATGTGAAGGCAGACCTGGTGGTAGATTCAGTGAGGCAGACAGAGAGACATCCACACAGACCAAGAAAGACACAGAATGGCAGATGCAAGGAGAGTGAAGGATGCACAGTATAAATGATTTTATAGTGAGCATTATGTGCAAATAAGTAAGTAGCCTTTATTAGCATCTGACAAGCACACATGCATTAAATTGTACAGATCAATATGTAGTATTTAAAATAGATCATAACATAAGCATATAATTATAATCAACGTGCTTGCACAACTGAATATATTGCATAAATAAATATAGGAAAAAACAGAGATGTTAGCTATGAGAATGCCAGACTTTTTCATATGTAGACAATAAGTCAATTGTTCGCTGAATTTGTGACCGTGCAGAAACTAACTCTGCACTTTTCAGTCGTACATTAAATGTAACTTGTGTTATTCTTTATGTTCCATTTCATCATGACTAATTTTTTCTTGGCTTCTATACAGTGCACCGATGCCTTACCTGATTGGAGTTCATTCGTCATTAATCACTGTGAGTACCTTTAAAGTTGTTAGCTTCATTCTTGATATGCAGACATTTGGTGGGAGTTTCTGTTTCTTTCTGCTAAGCATCTTGTGCAGGATTGTTTGTGCGTGACGAGGTCAATTGTCACTTGGATCGGAATCAGCTGGACAATAAACGGTTTGTCTGGTAATGTCCTGGCTTGTGTTCTGAACTGTGGAACTTGGCCCTGGCTAGTTGCAGTCTCTTGCAATGGTATGAAAGGATGCACAGTATAAATGATTTTATAGTAAGCGTTATGTGCAAATAAGTAAGTAGCCTTTATTAGCATCTGACAAGCACACATGCATTAAATTGTACAGATCAACATGTAGTATTTAAAATAGATCATAACATATGCGTATAATTATAATCAACGTGCTTACACAACTGAATGTATTTTGGTTTGATCAGGCTACTGCAACCAGGGCTCAGTCATAGTTTTTGAAGTGGTTTATTTTTGTCAAACTGGTGCACAGCTGTTTGTTTTTAAATGCATACAAAACAGCGTGAGTCATTTACGTAAGGTTTTCTTTGGTTTGAGGATTAGTCAACAGATGAGGTAAGACGTAGCGTTGGCTGAACTTCATCTTGGTGTGTGCGCCTCTCTCAGCAGATGCTGAGAGCTTGCCTGTTGGTCAATGTAGGTGTAAGTTGCACTTTAGAAATATTGTATTATATACTTATATGGTGCATTTTAAATATGGTGTTGGTGATGCCGTTGTAATCTGTGTTTTCCTGCCTGCAGAAGGTGACCAAAGCGGAACTTGGGGATGCTGTTATACTTGATGCAGACACTAACTCTTTGCACTGTTTGTATGACGACCTTGATGAAATGCCGCCAAAGGTGGTAAGTAGGCACTTCCTTCCTTTGTTATGTCCACGGGCTGACTGCCTGTTGGCATTGATTGCATGTCTCCACTTGTTTGACCAGTACTGTGTTACCTGTAGTAATTCTATGTAGGCAGCTTATCAGACCATAGTTTATTAGCCATATTATTAGCCATATTATTAGCCATATTATTAGCCATATTATTAGCCACATAGCCACAGTTTCTTAGATTTCTATTCAGAACATGAATCTTATATCTTCTTACATGGTGATCTGATCGGTAGCTTGCTAGGCCAGTAATCTAACGATTGCGGGTTAGAGCCTGCTCAGGTGACTCGTGCATCGATCCTGGGCAAGTTGTTTGTGCACACTTATCTCTGTCACCAAGCAGTATAATATGGTACTGGCATAAGCTGGGAAGTAAACGCCAAATCCTGCAGTGCACCAGCCCTGTGTCCAGGACCTTGGGGTTCGTCCACTGATGGCTCAAGAGCTGAAGAGCAGAAAATGAGCACCTCCCGTATGTTCCACTATGGGCACAGGAGCTTTAATTTTACTTGTGTTCAGTCTTGAACCTGCTGGTGTGCATGGTGTTAACACTGTCTTTGCCATTCTTCTAGGTGTTTGGTTGATGATCACCTTGGAATATTTTAAATATTTGGTGTTTTTTGGTTTATACACATTAAAAATCATATTTTAAATATTTTGGTGTTTTTTGGTTTAAACATATTAAAATAAAATCATTTAGGTGGCTTTGCTGAAGAAAGACTTGAGGGCTCATAAAAAGAACAAAGTTGCAACTCCATGTGTTCTTACAGGACAGACTGTGTCTCGTGCTTTCCTTCGATCTCTTGTTCGTCTTGTTGGTATGTTTTTCCACGTAGAATTCAACTTGAGCCGAAAATTTCTAGAATATGTGTTACATGAGATTGCTTCTGACATGTTGTTCCGACAGTGAGCATTGAGCCTGTTCTTTGGGCAACATGCGCCATCCATCTTTTCTGCCTTCAAAGGAGAAATAAATACAAATAATTATTACATACAACTTTTTTTCAAAATCTGAGGCTTCTTCTCTATGTGAGGCCTGGGCCAAGTGGCCCTGTTGACCCCTCTGACAGGCCTTTTACAGAGATGGAAGGCAGATGCAGTAGCAATCACCCTTCGCGCTGTGGAGTGCTTGCAATAACAGTGTATGATTATTTTAGATCTTTTTAGTTGGTCTTTTGATTTGAAGCTGTGGTTGATTTCTGCCAAAGGTGGCTATCGCAGTGCCTTGATGGAGCATGATGGGAGGCTGACCTTTGACCCGGAAGTGTTTGTCCAGTCGCGCTCACTGAGCATGCAGCCATTTCTTGAGCGACTTCTCCACCTTCAGGCCTTTGAGCAGTTTGTCGTTGAACGTATCCAACTGCTCCAAGACAACCCAGATTTTGTGGACGACTTTGAGTCGGAGATTGCTGAATCTGGAGTCAGCGATAAACAGCTAAGCAAATCGAAAAACAAGGTATACAACAAAATTTTATCAGATATGCAAATTTATTTTATACCTAAAATACATAAAATCCCTTTTGTCAGTAGGGTCGGCCATATGTAGCAGGATATGGTGGACCTTCTTTGGATTACTTGGTGCTGCCTGTATTTGCCTCAAATTCATTGAATTCTGGAAACCATATTTAGGTCACATTTGTGTTGAGATTAAAGTGTTTAAAGTAATAGCTGAGCTCTCGTAGCTTCTTCACGTCAGTTTGGTTGTGACTCAAACATATATTAGTTGCTCTAATATGAAGAAAATTACCATTCCAGTACAACAGTTGGTACGTAAAGTACTGAACTTTTTTCTGTTTTCAACATCATTTTGCTTATTGTTCGTGTTGTTTATAGGTTTGGCCTAAATATGAGAAATCATTCACTGGGATTGCTAGCATGGTGAGCTTCATCATTTTGCTTTATCAAGCTACAAAGCATGGTCATTGTCATGCACTTGTAATCTAAAGACTTCTGTAGCGCTGTTATCATAATGCCCAAGGCGTCAGCTGATGGTCGCTTCAAGTGAAAATCGCAATCAAAATCATAGTCAAAAATCCATAATCAAAATCAAAATCCGTAATCACTTCTTTTTGTGTGTGAGTTAATTAAATCCTGGGGCAGAATAATGTTTCAGGATATCTGCTTCACTTGCACCCTCTAGTGAAATTGGCTGTAAAAGGAGCACATTGACTGTACACCGTAGGTGGAAGGATCAGAAGACAAGGGGAGGACTGGCAACCCACCCTCCTATGCCGAAGCTAAGCAAAATAAAGTCACTAGCACTTCATACCTATGGCTTTCACTCAGGCTTAGCCTAAGGGACTACTCTTCTTGTCTTCTTATAACTAATGTTTAATGTTCTTAGAGTCGTTTCTGTGTTTTAGCGCTACTGCTGGGTTCAGTGGCCAACCTGGTAGCATGCTTGCTTTGTGATGCAATGATGACTAGGTGCAAGACTTCTGAGCTAATACTTACCTAGCAATCTTTGGCAAGTTGACTGCCCACCATGGCAGACAACAGTAGCAGTGAACCTTCCCAGGATTCCTCTGCTGTCTAACCCTTGGATCTAACCTTAACTCACCTGATTACTCATCTCCTTGCCTGACTACTGGCCAGTCTTTCCCATTGGTTTCATTCTGCCTCTGTCACCAAGTAGTATTGCATGTAATGTAATATTACATGTACTGATGTCATCTAGGAAGTAAATGGAAAACCCTGTGATGAACTTTCCTAAGTCCAAGACATTAGGATTTTTCTGTTGTCACCTGTTGATTTTAGGATGTTGAAATCTAGTGCCTCATGTAAGTCATGATATATGGCTTATTGATGACTTACCATTAGTGATGTTATTTGCAAGGCAATTATCGTATTGTTGCTGATGGCTCTGTCAATAAAGGTTGTGGTAATAATGACTTTATGAGTTGTAATTTGAAATTTCAGGTCAAGAGCACTGGGAAAAGTACAATAAAGACTGTCAAAATGACTTTGAACGAATTTGGCGTATGTAATAGCATTATAATCTAAATTTTAAATTTAAATATTAAGGTTTTTACGTTTTGATATGCTATGATTTGGCATTTATATACAGCATCCGTCTGAGGGCATTTTGTAAGACTGTAAGAAGTCCTTAAAGACGCTATCTGCAGATACGTTAATAGTCGACTCAGAATGGAATCTCACCTGCTCAGTCTTTGCCTAACTGATTATTTCTAACTAAGTCACTTTCTGACTCACTTTTGTGCACTGTTTTACTGTTTATTTCTTACTTTTATCCAGTGCTACTATCACAGTGACTAGCTATGCAGTAACTGTTTACTTACACTTAGCACTACGTACTTTCTGAGCCTGAGCATTCCCACTCTGGAAGTGCAGGTACACCAGTACACCGATGGCAGTTAATGGTACTTGGCTGGGTCCGTCTGATGCACTAGCCTGTATGTCGTCTATACAGGTTGTTGTAGCAGAAGTACAGGCATGGATGTCTTCCAGTCGGCTCCAGTTGGATTTGATGAAGACGCAGTACATCTGTTCAAAGATCTAACCAACTGTTTAGTGTGTTTAGACCTTTGCACAAGCTGGGCTGATTACTGCATCTTCATCAAATTCAACTTGTGCCGACTGGAAGACTTCAATGCCTGTACTTCTGCTACAACAACCTGTATAGGTGATCAGTTAGATAGTCATGTGCAGTGAGAAATGATTAATACGTGGTATGTTAAATGCCTTTGCGCATACGTAGATACATACATACATATGTACATACATACATACTGTATGTGTAATACGGTGTCTCATCTGAGGGATCACTTGAACCTGCACATTTCGCGTTATGAGTTAACTGCACAACCAGTCGGCCACTTTGTCATATCAGCCATCTGTGCTAAGCAGTTTGACTCGACCCTAACTGCGGGTCACCATTTGAAACAGTCAGCAAATGTGTCGCATGTCAATTGTGCCAGAGCATCAGGGAAGAAAAATGCACGTTTGTGATCACTCTTTGACTTTATATGTCACTTCACATTACTGTAATGTAATGTAATCGAAAATTTATAAAGCGCCACTTCAAGATAAACTCCTCAGTTGCACTCTGTGTACATTAATGTACTGTGTACATTAATGTTTACATGTATGCTATTGTTACTGTCAAACTGTACCAGGTGGTGCTTTGAGGAAAACAATGTGTGTAAATACATGTACCAATCTGGCATATAGTGCAATGCGAATCTTATTTTCCTTAAATTGAATTTATGTTGATTTAGGCTGACTTAGGTAATCTGCGACGTCGCAATAATGATGCGAATGTAAAGATTGTTGTGACACCCGCAGGAAATGACCAGACAATTGTACCTGGGTTAGTTAACAAATAACTGAATTATCAAATTAATTAAACGATTTATCTTAGGTATTAGACTCACAACAAGATGTCACAAATCTTGTTTTTAGGTTACAGTTGGGCTTCATTCACTTGAATCTTTTAACTACTTAAATAAAATACTTGCTTATTTTTTACATGCTTAGTACATTCCAGCCTTATTCAGTACTTAATGTAAGTATAATTATACCCCTTGTGATTAAAGTAGATTCTGGACTTTTATGTATATGGCAACAGTAAGTACTGCATTTAATGTGACTTACTTTGGGCTATGAGAAATCATTTAGGGGTTTTGCATGGGAAACATATATTAAAATTACTTGATTACTTGAAATTGACAGTTTATTAGCAAACCCATAAACTAGCTTTTCTGTTCACAACGTTGCCTCAATTAAAACAGATATAACTTATCCTGTGCTTAAAACTAACAGTCTGTGTACATGATTACTTGAGCAGTTCTATAAATGGAGGCCCAACGGTCTTGTCTGCCATAAGAAGAGAATCGAGACATCGCCCTGGAAGTGTTCTCGAGGCCAACAGACGCCAGAGCTTATGTCTTTCCACCGAAGATGGAGACGTGTTTGACCGTCTGCTCCAGCAGGCAACTCTTCCGCTGCTCTCTGAGGGAGACATGGAGAAAATGTTTCGGAAGTATAGCGTCGACAATCTGCTCGACAGCGTGACATCGCTGTCCGGGGAATCTGACTACAGCCGGGATAACCTCTCGATCGGAGCAGACAATCTCTCCATGGAACTGGACAGTCTGGTAAGTGCAGTCCCAATAAATGATTTAGGAGTCTGCCACTGTGCTGCCTACAATATGGTAATGTTGTAAAATATGACCACATCTCACGCTTTTGTGTTTAAATCTTTTTGCCTGACAACTGTTGACTTTGGGTGCTTGGCTTGACCCAGAATTACCGCTTTTCATTTGATGTACGTGGATTGAACAGCAAAAGCTGTGGAGAATGGCTTGCTCATTTCAGTAAGGTTGTAACATAAGCACAAACGAAGAAGGAAATGATTTTTTCATAATATTCGTATGTTTTCTTGTAGAGATTCTTTGAGAAAAGAGAAGCAAGGAGTATTCGTCAGTCATCGTCAGAGCTTAACATGTTTCAAGGAAAATATGTTTCTTGCTCTACACCGAACATGGCTGAGTGCTTGGACTATCCAGGGCTTCAAAAGAGCCGTGACAACAAGGCTGCAGTTAGCGAGGTCAAGGTTGAGATCACACGTGATGGAGAAGTTGTCAACCAACCATCCTGTCATCTCACGACTTTTAGCAGTCAAGAAATTGCTCAACAAAAATCGGATCTTATATCTGCGTTAAGTAGATCATCGGAGAACTCCAAATTATCGCAGAATCTCGATTCGTCTACCAATGTTCTGCAGCAAAGTGCTCGAATGCGCGACAAGACTGACGACCAATCTGACTTTCACAATCGAAGAAAATATCGCCTGTCAGTTAAATATTTGCCAAATGTGCAACAGATTATTCAGCGCTATGAAAAGACAGCTGAAATTGCGCCCCCTAGTGTTTCGTCAACTACCAAACATTCTATCCGCCCTCAAGCCAGCGAGTCGACCGAGTCGTTGGTCGCTCGTCAGGCAGCACATTATATGAAGCTCGATCGCAATGCCCATCTTGAAATTCATTTTGAACATCATCAGGGGTCGAATGGCAAATTGTGCGATAGCCGAAAAGAGATGGGCCAATGTGAACATTCTGTCCTAAGAAACTGCTCATCAAACAGTTCCACGGCTAGCAGCACTTCGGTATCTTTGGGTGGACCAGATGTTTTGGCCAGTGACTCAACATGTGACCTCCAGTCGAATTCCAGTCACGCATGACCCCAGGATGACCTTTTTCTCTAGAAGCAGTTATTGAATTGAGTACAGAGTTAGATTTAATTTCTCTGCCATGTCTGCAATACTGGAATTGGTCAGAACAATGACTATTTTCCTTGACCAGTAATGATGCAATGCAACAATAATATAATGTAAAGAAGACGATTAGTTCATTGCAGTTCAGTAGCAAAGTATTTGAAGGGTGTTAGTCATGTGATGTAATTTATGTAACGCCATTTCAGAAAAACTCCTAAATGGCCAGAATTGCTTACAAATAACGAAGAAATCAGATCATTTCAGGCTGTGTTGAAGAAAAATTCAAATGTTGTTAAGCCTATGTTTAAACACAATTGTTTTAGATCAGTTAGAGAGTGCAGCACTTTTGTGAGGACCTAAAATGCCTTTATATACATACATACATTCATACATACAGCCATACAAACCATACAAAAAGGCTTTCTGTTAGTTGGATCTCAGTTTGGATTGTTCTATAACTGCTTGGCTGTGCCATTCTAGAAGCACTGTTGATCTGATGTGAGCTGCAGAATTGAAATCTCAAGCATTCCGAAGCGTGGTCTGCAGTAGCACAGTAGGATATAATAGTGTGTATGACTTGAAGTCCATAGGTCCAGAGCTTGATTCCGTCTGCGAACAAACAGATTTTTAAACATTCTGCTTCCATAAAATAAGGTTAACATCTGAAAGATAACTGACGGCGGTGAAGGCGTCGAACTACACGACATTCCGTGACGGTGTGATGTGTAAGTGGATCGCCTGTAATCTCGAGCCCTGTAACGAACTCGTCTGAACGTTTCACATACAGTGGAGTACATCTGGTCTATTTTGGCATGGTGGAAGATGTGTCTCTGAGCATTTATAAGGCGCCTTTTTATGGCGCCTCAGTGGTGCTGATCAGTAGGATCACTGGGAAACACAGTTCATAGTTGAGTTGACCCGTTGGCTGGACTGAGTGATTTTGTTTTATAGTGTACACGATTGAATGATATTTTATTTAGTCAGTAGTTTAAATTTCTATCAAGTTATTATGGTGAAATCAACTTGTAAAAAATTGGTTGAAGCAATTGAGAGGAATTTTTACGAATAAGAATTGTGTATCTCTGGGTTGTTTCTTTTCCGTTATGCCGGACTAAATGGTCAGCGGAGGGATTTGGAATTGACCGCAGTTGCCTCATTGGAAGGGGTGTCCCCTCATTCTGGGCCCCAGTATAGGCCTACCTTCTGCGTTAGCCCAAGGTGCATACTGAGACCTTTCATCTAACCACGAGAGGCAACCACGGATATGGAATGTTGGCGATTACAGTTAATTAGCCGCGGCATATGTAATGTAATAAAAAATTTATAAAGCGCCACCTCAAGATAGACCCCTCAGAGGCGCTCCCGGCCTGATAACCCAGAAGCACTGGGAAATAGGAAGAGGGGGAGAGAGACTAAGAAATTCCTGGCATACACAAATGATGTGTGATCAGCAAACATTCCCTGTCTGTCAAATATACCCACCGACTGCGTGCAAATTAGATAGCAACGTTGTTATTCATTATGATTTGAGATCATTACTATAATAACTAATTATTATGTTGTAACGCGTCCTTTGAGTAAGACATTGTTTTATTAAGGCGCGTTATAAATATAAGTTGTATTGTATTGTACAACCTTCAAATGCACGTGGTGCCTCTAGCGATTGCGCACGAGTGAACTTTGTACGTTTTTATTTAAAGTTGGTCACAACCAGTTGAAACAAAGCATAATTTACATAAACACAACGATCTTGATAAAACCAATGTGAAAAATAGATTCCAAGGATTCCACCGGTCAAATAAAGCTCCACACATTAGCTCATTCCTATGGCTTTGCCGAGGAATTGGGAGACAGAATGAGGTCAGGTTAAACAACATGTCAAATTCGGGTTCAGATTCAAAACCAGAACCAGCAGTTATTCTTGGACACCACAAAAGTATTGAAGTCAGAGTCCTGAAAATCCGATTTGCGCGGCTCTGTTGAAAGCAGCCGGAAACAGTTACATGTGAAATTCTTCAGGTGACGTCATTCACGAACTTTACACTAAACAAGAGTAGGACACGTACAAATTCAAAAGTTTAACAAGTAGTCAGTTAATAAATTAATTCAAATGAATTACTGAAATCAGTCAAAAATCATGGCAAGAGTGCTGTCCGTTGCGGCTAACGACTTAAGCCTACATGTATAGGCTATTTTATAATACAACACAACAATGTACACGATGTTACATTAAAGTTAGCCATTGTATAAACTCAATACACAATACACACTGACGCGCCCGTAAAGCTGCAGAATTATAGATATTACAGTGTAATCCTAGCCAATGTAATCATTTCCCCCATAGTTTCTATAGAATCTATATCCTTCGTCTACTGTGTATACAGATTTCACAAAACAAATATCGTTATACAGATTTCTAAAAAATTGTTATCTTTTTATAAATTCTGTACCTCTTTCCTTCGTGCATGTGCGTGCGCACGTTAGTGCGAGCGTTTGTACCTGCGCGTGTGTGTGGATTCATTCATTCATTTATTCATTCATGACTTCATTCCTGGACATCTCAACCGAGGTAGAATCGCGCACGATGCATCGTATAAATTTCAGAGGAAATGACAAAACTGATTTGGAGGGAACGTTTTTAAAAGGGGAGTTGGCTTTAGTGCTGATACATGAGGATGATATAAGGCATAACTGCATGATATAAATAAAATATAGCGACCGTATGACCTCGACCCTGCTCATTTTTCGATGAATTTATCGGGTGAGATCATAGAGGTTATACTCCTTACACCTTATAGGTAATAAGTGATAGCAGGCCCCTGAGCTACTAAAAAGGCCCCTGAGCTACTAAAAACGGCCTTTCAATATCGCGATTATTGAAAAGTCCTAGAAACTTTCCTACACTTGGCACGTGGCCTTTCTAACAGCAGAGGGGCAAGAAGGACGTTTACATGATTGGCTTTGGGGATAGACACCTCGATATGGCCTGAGGTGAATGTTATAGTTGTAGATTCACAGACATCCAAACACGACTGAAGCTTAATACACTGAGGGTATAGATGCACATATATACACAAGGGGTAAATAATAATTATGGCTGCGTCCGTAACCCGCTTTTATCGTAAACAGTGCTGAAGCTTAACATACTGATGTCATCGTAGGCGAGAAGTCACGTATGCCGTGTTCTGGCTTTGGTTAAGTGGCCACTCAACTCGCGGAAACGTTTGTCGTCGTCTGTTAATTACTCGCACCATAGACCAATAATTTTATGCAGACCTATTATTTGTGCAATATTTTAGAATTCAAATGAAGTCATGGTTTATCCGCTAACAACTCAGATTGAGATATCAATCCCAGTCAGCCATTACCGTTTGGTGGCCTGTAGAAAAATAATAGATTTTTACTCCTGACATTACGTGGACTCGAGTTATTTTCATCATCCCTTCTGGAGCCAATGTTTTATACGTTATTTTCGTTTTCACCGCTGTCTCACTTCTTCGCTTAGCGATGTTGCAAAACATCACGGGCCCAATCGCTTCCAGTGATCATAAATATCAAAGATCTGTTTAATTCTGACGCCATCGTGGCCTACATACCGGCATAAATCTCTTTACGTAAGATCGTCGCAAAAACATCGCCATACAATCGCTTAACGATAACTGATCCCACATTTTAAAGATCGTGTGCGTTGGCTCAGCTTACTTACTCACGTCATCACGACTTATAAATGACATCGCCAATATATATCGCCTGGCGTTTAGACTTCGAATTCAACCTGTTCGTCCCGTGGGTCGTAGCCAGCGATCTTCTGCATCAGAAACATGTGAATCTCTCTAAATGTCGGCCTCTGGGCGACGTCCCTCTGCCAACATTCAAGCATCAGGTCGTAGATCTCGCGTGGACAGGCCAGTGGCTGAGGCAGCTGTAACTCAAGGCCGTCCGCTCCGTATAGGTGACCGCAGTTATCGATGACCTGATCGTCGGTCAGGGACTCGAACGGTTGTTCCTTGCCAAACGACAGAATTTCCCAAAGGGTCACCCCAAACGACCACACGTCGCTCTTCGTCGAAAACTTGCCCTAAGACGCGTCAAAAAGGAAAGTTTGAGTACAGAAAGATGCAGTAGCTTACATTGGAGGAGGTAGCAGATGCAATGTACCCAATGTAGAAAAGGCAAAGTAAACGTTAAATTTGCATTAGGCCTACACAGTAAGCTAAGGTCGACAGTCGACAGCCAATATCTGTAATCTAAGCAAAATAAAACTTATTTCAATATCATCATCATCATCATCATCATCATCATCATCATCATCATCATCATCATCATCATCATCGTCACCATCATCATCAGCAGCAGCAGCAGCGTCGTCGTCGTCATTTTCCATCAATCTATCCCATCCATCTATCCACCCACCCACCCATCCATCAATCCACCCACCCATCCAACCCATCCATCCACCCATTCATCCACCCACCCACCCACCCACCCACCCACCCACTCATCCATCCATCCATCGACTGATTCACTGATCCGAGGTTGTTACGTACAAGCAGCACAGCTTCCCAGGCCATCCATCGAATCGGAAGGAAGGCCCGGTCGTCTAGGTGATAGTAGTCGGCGCTGTAGAAGCTCCTTGAGGTTCCGAGGTCGGAGATCTTGACGACGAAGTTGCAGCCGACGAGGCAGTTGCGAGCCGCCAGGTCGCGATGAACGATGTTCAGGGTCTCGAGGAATTTCATTCCCGACGCAACCTGCGACGCCAGGTAAACGAGGCAACCGTAGCTAAAGACCAACAGAATAACTTTGTAATTGTAATTGTAATATGAGATTTATAGAGCGCCTCTAAGAGGATAAACTCAACAGAGGTGCTTCCGACCCGAAAAAGTAAATCACTGTTAAACAGTACAGTCTTCAGGCGCCTGAGGAACACTGAGAGAGGTTGAGAACGCAGCTAAAGTCGCAATTCTCGAGGGAGACGATTCCAGCAAGTGGGACCAACGTAGGCAAAGCTTCTGGACTGGGCCGCAGCGGTTCGCATGCGAGGGATAAACAGGAGATCCTGAGTGGCAGAGCGAAGAGTGCTACGGCCCAGCAACGAGGAGACCAAAGTGCAGAAGTGAATGAGTTAACGAGACAGTTGGAAGCAATACTTTCAGACAATAGCAAGTATTAACGGAACATAAGGTTATTGATACAGCGTAACATAAGATACCAGTATAGCGCCTCTGGATGTATAGCGTCTTTGACAGGCTATAATGGACGCTTTAGAGATATTCTTTTTCTTTTGCAATTGATATTAAAATTAATTGCGATTACAATTACAGTTAAGTACGACACCATTACGTAAGATACTTGCATGATGTCTCTCCAGGCTCAAAGAAGCACTAGACAAATATTCTGTTACATTTATAGTTAGACCTACAGTTGAATGCGTTAACACTACATGCCTGAATGTATACATACAAGTATACTTAGATCCATACATCCATCCATACATCCATCCATACATACATACATACATATATACATACATCCATCCATACATACATACATACATATATACATACATACATACATACATACATATCTACATACATACCTACATACCCACATACATACATACATACATACATACATAAATATGCATAAATACATGCATACATCTATTCATTCATACATACCTACGTACTCACATACATATATACATATATACGATATTATATAATATATACAATATACATGCATATAAGCGCACACAGAAGCCTCCTAAAATAAACCATGTAATCGTAGCGCCACAGCAGCCATGGGCAGCAATTCAATGCATACTCTAAATCCTAACGCGTCTAACCTAACGTTGTTTAGCCTGCCATCTGGGGTTGCGACGAGATACGTAAAGGCGCCACATAAATAGCCGTATAGAGTGAGGCCTGTGAGGCTGCCTGTGAGGATGGATGACCTGGCTGACCTGAGCAGAGTGACACTGCGTCTTCCTCGTTGCTGTTGTTGCGCCGAGCTCCGCCATCTTGGCGTGGCGCTGAAGGTAGTTCTTAAGGTCTCCGAACTGCATGTATTCC